>CM077267.1:12397675-12962675 GCA_039654775.1 Spinibarbus caldwelli | reverse complement strand
CAAGACAACTTAGAATTGTGACGAAGAGTTTTGCATGGGCGAACAGAAGTCATATTATCTTCAGAAAATGTAAAAGTCTAGTTTCTTTACTCATCTGTCTTGTTCTGCAATATCTACTCCTGCTCCTATCATCTATCCACCCCCACCTCTTTCCCCCTTTACTGCTCCTCTGGCTGTCGGGAGGATCGATGCCAGGTCACACTGTCAGGGCCAACAGATGTAGAGTTCTCATTTAACACCTGACAAAGAAGAACACACCAGAGAGACGAGGACAGGGCAAGGGTCAGAGGTCAACCTGCAGCCTTGTCAGTGCTAAGCATCAGGCTTCAGGCCAATACGAGCGAAGCAGAGAGACAGTAAAACACACAGGGAGTTTATAACCTTACTCATCCCATCCTAGTTTGGGCGATTACAAAACAAATACTGCAATATATAATTATTCGATCACAATTTATTTTAAGGTGTCCTTGTTACACGTTACATGTACTTACTATTATATTAACAATTAATAATGCATAATTACATGCAAGTAACCCTGAGCCAGACCCTAATCCTAACCCTAACCATATACAGTTAAACCAAAATTTATTCAGACACCTTCAACATTTCTCACATTATCACAATTTATTCGCTATAGTTTAGAATATGGTAATAAAATATGACAAGAACTCAGAGTTAAACTGTCAAAACAAATTCATCTTGATAATCACAAATGAATTACAGTAAAATCAAAATTTATTCAGACACCTTCAAAATTTCTCACATTATCACAGTTTATTTGCTTTAGTCAGATAACTTTGATAGAAAGGTATATAACAAAACATGGTCAGGTCAAAAAGTCAAATCAAACTTTTGGTCCCAAATTTTTATCACTTTCACTGGTAGTCCACTGTGTGAAGAATTTTTGGGTATAATATGTCACAGTTTACTTTATTTTGCTATCCTCACTTACATAAATGAACTATAGTGTCCTGCACCCACTAGTAAATATCAAAACTGTTTGACTGTAGTAAGTACATGTAGTTACTTAATATTACCCAGTACTTAAATGTATAATTACACTGTAACAAGGACATCTTAAAATACAGTGTAACCAATTATTCTTCAATGTATATACACATACATGCATAAAATGTATTCATAAGGCATTTAATTACACGTAACATTATATTCTGATGTATTATATATTTTTTTTATAAATAATTGTGAATATTAAATAAAATAAATGTTAACTGGAATAAATAAAATAAAATTATAAAAAAATATAAAATAAAATAAAAACTTGTTTTATTTCACCTAGTTACAAGACAACATTTTCATTTAGTTTAAATTGGAGTACTGAATAACTTAAACTGAAATAAAAATAAATAAAGACTATACACATTTAAAAAAAAGACAAAAGCAAAATGACTAAAACTTTAATTACTAAAAAAATAAAATTAAAACTCAAAATTCTAAATGTATACAAAAACTATAATTGCATCTCAATGATACTAAAATAACACTGATTCATGGTTAGACCAATAAAGAACTGGAGAATACTGCAAACACAAGCTTTAAATAAAATGCTCCCAAAACCTCAGCAGTCACAATAAGCATGACATAAGGAAAACTGGTAATTTTTCTACTAAATTTATGCACAGTGTGGTATTTCAAAACGGCCTCTGTTCTAGATGTTAAAGAACTTGGACAAGGGAAGTTAAATACAGCATCCTGCCTATGAGAGAGAAGGAGAGCGAGTGAGAGCTGTGTGTTCCTGTAGTCAAGAGGGTGTGTATTCAACAGGCAGCACTCGAGGACCATCACGCACACTTCACTTCAGCTCACTTCAGGGCCAAGTGCATTAAGCACCCCACTGGTGAGCTCCACCAACAGAGGAAAAAAGAACTGGGGGACTGGAGAAAGAGTAAATAAATGAAACAATCTAAGCTAAATGCCATGACTTCTGAGAAATTGCATTTTCATTTAGATCATAGAGAAAGTAAGGCGACTGAGGCTGAAGCCTATGCCAGAATCAAAAGCAAAATAGTGCTTTATTTATTATTTCTGCATGTGTTGGTACTACGGCTGGGAAAATATTCACTTGTTATATCAAAATACTCATCGGCACTTTGAGCATCACAATTATTTTAAATGCTATTAATATTATGACTGATTTCAATGATTCATTTAAATTATATTTAGTTATATCAGTCCTATATGGGTTTATATTTCTATACGGGAGTGAAACCAGCACAGGAACAGAGAGAGAAAAAGAGCAAGCCAGACTCTTTTTGTCTAATAAATGATTGTTTGGTGACAACATGTGAACGAGCAAAACAGCTGTGTATCCTGTGATTTGAGGAAGTGGTTTGTAAGGTGTGAATATGAGTTTGTGCGTGTGTCAAGGTGTAGAGTTGTACATTATTAAGACTTTAAATAACGATGTGGAATTGCTTAGCAGAAATGATTTGATTAGCATGCTTAAAACGAGCTGGAAGTGAACCAAATGAGTGCAGAGACATAAAGTGAGAGAGAAAGTGAGAGAAGGTGCAATAAGACCCTTAATTGCTGTAACTGCACCTAGAGACTTGATGATCTGTGACATCTTCCTCTCCGCCATGTGCAAACTCTGCTAACAGTTAATTAAGTGTTGCAGGGATGTTGGGAAGAGATTGCTCGGCATTGGAGCACTCCCTGGATCAGAGAGAATTGTTCTCCGGAGAATACACTGACTGCGTTATGAGACGAGGTGTCAGCCTGCTTCGCCAACACTTTGGGAGCTTGTTGAGACCAGAATGCTTTCTGCCGACCTTTGTCAAGACTAGAGGCTGCTGTACTCTGACATACTCTGCTGAAATCAAACGCCTTCATTTACTCCATACCAAAATATCTAGCGTTTGCATTCTAAGTAGAAATTTAAATTTTCAAAGCAAAAAAGAAAGCCTACTAAAGTGAAATCACATCAGTTGTTTAAAAGTATGAAATCCTTCAGCGCTCTAATATTTATTCATGAATCTGGCAATCTTATTTTAGTATAACTGATACTAATATGCTAATATATACTATTATATTTTTGTTAATATTTTCAGTTAGATTCTATTTTATGTTTACTGTTTTCATTTTAATTTTAGCTGAAGTTTTAGTAATTTTGTTGTGAGGTTTTATTATTATTATTATTATTTTTTTTTTAATATGTTTATATAGTTTTTTTTAATTAAGTTTTTAGTTTTAGTTGATTTAGTTTTAGTTATTTTAGCATTTAAACAAGGTTTATTATATAAATAATTTATATATATATAAAACCTTATTGCATATATATACACACACACAACAAATATAAATAAATAAATATATATATATATATATATATATATATATATATGTGTGTGTGTGTGTGTGTGTGTGTGTGTGTGTTTACAGATATATATTTGTTAAATAAATAATGACAATAACGTGAAATGTCATGTGATGTTGTTCATCGTTTTATTTTCCAAATTTTAAGACCTGCCAAGGACCAGATAATTTTTTATTATGTCCTGATACAGAAAACCATGGAATTCAGTAGGGTGTCCTAACTTTTTCACATGACTGTATATAAATAATAATTTATTTTCAATTAGATTATATGTTATGTGTACTGTTTTCATTTTAATTTCGGTTGGTTTTATTATTTTTTTTTATTATTTTTTGTTTTTTAAAATGTCTATATAGTTTATTTTATTATATTTTTAGTTTTAGTTGATTTAGTTTTAGTTATTTTAGCATTTCAACTTAAACAAGGTTTATTATAGTTAAATAAAACAGGAAGTTGCAGGAAGGTTTTTTCTTCAAGCATCTTGGAGACGTTGCCACAGTTCTTCTGGATTTAGTCTGTCTCAGTTTGTTCTGTTTCTTCATGTCATTCCAGACGGACTGGATGATGATCAGATCAGATCTCTGTGTGGAGCACTGGCTGTTGTCAGACTCCTTGCGCAAACAAAAATCTCACTGGATTATTACAATTAATGGCAAAAATAATGTTTGGAAATGTAAACTGATATTTCTTACTGACACACTACAGCAAAAGATAGAAATAACTGACTTAAAACCATTTTTTTGTTGGTGAAAATACTAGCAGCCTAAGACTTTTGCACAGTACTGTATATATATATATATATATATATATATATATATATATATATATATATGTGTGTGTGTGTGTGTGTGTGTGTGTGTGTGTGTGTGTATTTTTCATTTTCATGTAGATTACCTTGATGCACTAAAATAACTAAAACTGAAATAAAAATGAATAAAAAAACTATAGTCATAATAAAAATAATACAAATGTCAAAAACACAAAATTATTAACATTTAACTAAAATTAAAATGGAAACTAATTTAAATTATTAATAAAAACTATAACAGTATCTCTATGATACTATGAACCAAACAAAAATGAAAAATTCCTTAGCAACTAGCTGGAATAAAAGTAATATATAATATTATATATCATTTCAATTACAAGCATTATTAAAAAAATCGAAAATCATTATTATAAAGTCTACCACACTGTTGCACACTACAAAATATGGAAATAGCAGTTGCCAAAAGTTGCGAAAAAAGCAGTTTTGAAAATGGAACATTTATTTGAAATGTTAACTAGGCTCGTTCAACCCTGATTCACCATATTGTATATGCACACAAACGGCAGCATGATGCTTCAATGCTAAATGGATAAATTAAAGGGGTTCCCTCAGGTGATCAGCATGTCAGAGGCCCTCCAGCGAGGAACACAACATACAACCTGAGCCTCAGAAAATATCAGGAGACAGAGCCATCAAATGTCACAGGCTGTCAACCTGTCACCCATAGTCACGGTAACACAGCAGGACGCAGGACACACATGCACACATTCCCCCCAGCCCTCGCACACGTACCTCGCAATAGCCTTTGTTTTGCTGGTGGCACGCCTCTGACTGCAAAACCATCATGGGAAATGTCACTCAGTCAAAACGTTGAGGGAGGTCAGCCATTCTGATACCTCTGAGCTTTTCAACTGAGTTGAGTGTATTAGACCAGAGAACACACACATACGAGGCTTAGTGTGACTGCTTCACTTCCTGACAGTGTATTATGGGGGTGAGTATGACAAAAATCTTAGAATAAGGTCCTTTTTTGGTAACAGTTTAGAATAGGGACACATATTCACTATTAAATAAGAGTTTTCCCTCAATAAACTCCTAATTTCTGCTTATTAAGGTAGTTGTTAAGTTTAGGTATTGGGTCGTGTTTAGGGATCTAAAATATGGTCATGCAGAATAAGGCATTAATATGTGCTATATCAATACTAATAAACAGCCAATATGCTAGTAATATTCATGCTAATAAGCAGCTAGTTAATAGTGAGAACTGGTCCTTAAAATAAAGTGTTACCACTTTTTTTTTATATCACAGTAACAATATTGCTGTAGCAATATAGTTATTTCTACATGAAACTAAAATAATTTTTTTATAACCATACAGTTACATACATTGTGTTTATTTTATTATATTTTGTAACTGAAATATTTAACAAATTAAAGGTAATTTTATTTTACCTAAAAATTGCTCATTTTCCTTTATATTATAACTTTTTGGATTTCAAAAAAATTATACATTATGGGCCAGATTAACTAATTAGCATTTAATTAGTATTTAAAAAATTAGCGTTTAGAGCACAATTCCATAAAAGCATAGATGGGAGGGGAAAATTCTGCTTGGGATTTACTGACAATGCGCACATTAAAAAACACAGATGCAACATCTCATTTCCATAATGACCAGCACAATCCACCAAGAGTAGCTTTAAGACATGCTTTATTTGGGTGTTAAATAATGACGCAAATACCAGTAATTTGACGAGTGCAAATGTTAGTAAATCACGTTGGGAGATTAATTTTAATACTCTCCTCCCATAAATTTTGCGTCTGAAAGGGAAACTCCTACAAATGCATATTCAATAAGGTCGGGTGTAAAAATAACTGTGTCCACGCCTTTTCAGCGCTAATTTTTCACTGTGGGTTTTTAGTAAATCGTGACAGTGCTATTTCAACGCCAAAAGACGGTTTGCGCTGGTGCAAGCTGTTAGTAAATCTGACCTTATATATATTATATCCATCCATCCATCCAGCCAACTATATAGACAAAGGCTATATGGTAACACTGTATTTACACATTAGATGTACTTAATATATTAACAGCAGTAAATTAACTTTAACTTTAGTTAATTAATACTACTCAATTATTATGTGTGTATATATACAGGTGCATCTCAATGAATTAGAATGTCATGGAAAAGTTAATTTATTTCAGTAATTCAACTCAAACTTCTGAAACTTGTGTATTAAATAAATTCAATGCACACAGACTGAAGTAGTTTAAGTCTTTGGTTCTTTTAATTGTGATGATTTTGGCTCACATTTAATAAAAACCCACCAATTCACTATCTCAACAAATTAGAATACTTCATAAGACCAATAAAAAAATAAAAAATAAAAAAAAAATTTAGTGAAGTGTGGGCATTCTGGAAAGTATGTTCATTTACTGTATATGTACTCAATCCTTGGTAGGGGTTCCTTTTGCTTTAATTACTGCCTCAATTCGGCGTGGCATGGAGGTGATCAGTTTGTGGCACTGCTGAGGTGGTATGGAAGCCCAGGTTTCTTTGACAGTGGCCTTCAGCTCATCTGCATTTTTTGGTCTCTTGTTTCTCATTTTCCTCTTGACAATACCCCATAGATTCTCTATGGGGTTCAGGTCTGGTGAGTTTGCTGGCCAGTCAAGCACACCAACACCATGGTCATTTAACCAACTTTTGGTGCTTTTGGCAGTGTGGGCGGGTGCCAAATCCTGCTGGAAAATGAAATCAGCATCTTTAAAAAAGCTGGTCAGCAGAAGGAAGCATGAAGTGCTCCAAACTTTCTTGGTAAATGGGTGCAGTGAATTTGGTTTTCAAAAAACACAATGGACCAACACCAGCAGATGACATTGCACCCCAAATCATCACAGACTGTGGAAACTTAACACTGGACTTCAAGCAACTTGGGCTATGAGCTTCTCCACCCTTCCTCCAGACTCTAGGACCTTGGTTTCCAAATGAAATACAAAACTTGCTCTCATCTGAAAAGAGGACTTTGGACCACTGGGCAACAGTCCAGTTCTTCTTCTCCTTAGCCCAGGTAAGACGCCTCTGATGTTGTCTGTGGTTCAGGAGTGGCTTAACAAGAGGAATACGACAACTGTAGCCAAAGTCCTTGACACATCTGTGTGTGGCGGCTCTTGATGCCTTGACCCCAGCCTCAGTCCATTCCTTGTGAAGTTTACCCAAATTCTTGAATCGATTTTGCTTGACAATCCTCATAAGGCTGCGGTTCTCTCGGTTGGTTGTGCATCTTTTTCTTCCGCACTTTTTCCTTCCACTCAACTTTCTGTTAACATGCTTGGATACAGCACTCTGTGAACAGCCAGCTTCTTTGGCAATGAATGTTTGTGGCTTACCCTCCTTGTGAAGGGTGTCAATGATTGTCTTCTGGACAACTGTCAGATCAGCAGTCTTCCCCATGATCGTGTAGCCTAGTGAACCAAACTGAGAGACCATTTTGAAGGCTCAGGAAAACTTTGCAGGTGTTTTGAGTTGATTAGCTGATTGGCATGTCACCATATTCTAATTTGTTGAGATAGTGAATTGGTGGGTTTTTGTTAAATGTGAGTCAAAATCATCACAATTAAAATTACACAATTACTTCAGTCTGTGTGCACTGAATTTATTTAATACACGAGTTTCACAATTTGAGCTGAATTACTGAAATAAATGAACTTTTCCATGACATTCTAATTTATTGAGATGCACCTGTGTGTGTGTGTGTATATATATATATATATATATATATATATATATATATATATATATATATATATATATATATATTTAAAATAATGTGTAACCATAAAAATCCTCATATTTACAATCTTACTAACGGCCTCTGTGTCTTCTATTTGAAACTGACTATTTATTCTGAAGAAAAATGCAGTCTTTCTGAATGTGTCATGCCAGAGTGCATCTGTTGTATTTGTAAGCAAACATCGTGCTCAGTGATCTAAATGTTAAAGTCTATTTACTTCTAACACTTCAGCGTCAACACACGAGCAGGCACAGAGGCAGGTGTCTCCTCTGTTTGTAGGCATCATCTGCCTGACAGAGCTGTTTCTCCCCGTGTTTGTACACAGCGTACACAGGCCGTCCTGCATCGCTTTCTATTCCGAGACGCCGTTGACGTTTTGACAGACCCAAAGATGCTGGCACTCAGCCTGTCTGCCATGCGGCTTGATTAAAATGGGAAGTTATTTGTTACAAAACCAATTATAAGACAGCTAATGAAGACGCAGTGTCTCCCCGCCTGTCTCCGTATCTCTCCGAAGACCTTTTCGCTCTGAGAAAGACAAATTAAAGAGCATCAAAGCCACGGTTTAGAACAACAACAGTCTTGATGACGTAAGACATGTCAGACAAAGTGGAACGTGCAAATCATGAGCTTCCTAAGGTGCACAAATTTATAGTGTCAAAATCATGGTAAAAGTGCTTTTTACTCCAAGACCAGCAGATAAATATCTACTCTAGTATATAGTATATGTATATAGTATATAGTAATCTATTAAGAGTTAAGAGTTACTGAGAAAAAATGTGTGATTAAATTACAGTTACTTATGAAAATGTTAATGATTACAAAGATGCCAGTGTTTCCTGTCATAGCTATGTAAGATTTGATTTCAAAAACAGTATCATAGCTATTAAATTATATTTTGTTATGATTTTAAATCAGTATTTAACCTCAGAACGATCTCAAAATAAAAAGTCTGATTTTGTGGTGGCTGTGCTTTAAAGTTAAATTATTATAACTTAATTCCAGTGATGAAGGATTTTGAAAGTCTGACAGTATTCAGTGTTGAGTACTACTGTAAGGTTAACCCTGCCTGCTTTAAATGTTTCAAAATGAATAACAGTTGAAACAATTATTAGAAATTTAGAAAAGTAATCAAAAGTAATCAAATGTAACCAGTTACATTCCTTTAATAAAGTAATTGAAATAGTTACACTACTTATTACATTTTAAATAGGGTAACTTTTAATCTGTAACCTTTTATGTTTCCAAAGTAACCTTCCCAACACTGTGTATATATATATATATATATATATATATATATATATATATATATATATATATATATATATATAAAATATAAATAATAATTATACGTTCATCTGACTCATTGCCCTTGAGGGAAATCAAAAGAACGAGGTGAGATGCTGATTTTCAACTATCCCTGATTGAAATAAGCAGTACATTCTATGACAAACATCTCATGCATAAACAATCATATACACTGCACAGTATGGCCTATTCATTAATGCCGTTTTCCCTTATAATCCATCATATATCCATGGCAACAAGGCTCGAATCTGTGAGGTTTAAAGCACGATCCGAGAGAAAAGGCGGGTGTTTTCTCTTTTACTCTTTCACATCAAAAAAAAACAAAACAAATATATCGCACCACATTCATCTAACATCTTCCCTGAGAGGTGCAAAGTTTTGCTGCAGAAAAACAAGTCCTAAATCAAAGTAACAGCGCCTGTCGTCAAGCTGCCGGCTTAGAGAGAGAGAGATCTATTATTTGGAACGGAACAAGAACGCCAATACAAAGCAAAAAGAAGATGGGGGCGTCTCAAGCTGTTTCTGTTCAAACAGATCTCTCTTCCTCCCCCCTCTTTTTCTCTTCAGGCATATGTTTGGCCTCTCACCCGTGCCTGCTATGCTGGCTGACCCATTGTTTGGCTCCTCTGAACCCCCTACGGTCAAGAGAGTCATCCGGGGTGCAAGAGGGCACGGCAGTCGGGAAGAGAGGCCAATAACACCTGCTGCTCAGCGTGATATCAGCCTCGCTATTAGATTCTGGCCTGTGGTCTCACACACTATTACTTCTGGTGTGTGGCTTCTGCCTCTTTTCTTTCTCTCAAACTCAAACACTCAAACACACACACACACACACACACACACACACACACACACACACACACACACACACACAGAGACAGAAGACAAAGAGGGATGTGCCACAGACACCTTCACCACTGCTTTCTCCCCTGGCTGCATACTTTGTCTCTCTCAAGCAGGGCAGCACAACGCTGGTGTAGGGAACGATACCTACTGCATACTTTCATCTGCTAGGGTGTGAGAGAGTGATTGTACACACATCTTATGATATATATTGCATGGTTTGGCCTTTAAAGAAATACGGCAAAAATATTCAGGCTGTTCAGTTAAAATTGTTCCTATATACACAGGAAAATTGTTGTATCTTATATACACAGTGTGAATTTTGACAGCTGTTTATTATAGTTTATTTGTATTTCGATGAATATTTACTTTAAATGTAGCCAATATTTCATCGTCATATTCATTAATTTGTCAGTATTACTCAACTGCATTAAATTTTAGCCTGAAAAGAACATTTTACTTATTTTACTTACAATAAGGTGTCATTTGTTAATATTAGTTAATGTATCAACTAACATGAACGAACCATGAACAATACATTTATTATACTATTTATTAATCTTTGTTAATGTTAATAAAAATACAGTGATTCATTGTTTATCCATGTTAGTTCACAGTGTGTTAACTAATGTTAGCAAACACAACTTGTGATTTTAATAATGCATTAGTAAATGCTGAAATTAACATTAACTAAGATGAATAAATGCTGTAGAAATATTGTTCATTCTTAGTTCATGTTAACTAATGTAGTTAACTAATGTTAACTAATGAACCTTATTGTAAAGTGTTACCAGAAAAATAATAAACCACATAATCAAAGATTTTATATATTAATTTATATAACAGTTATTATAAACGAGTTAACAACCCAGCCATTGGGGTTGCACAAGCCAGTACACTCTAAGGCTTTTCACACTGCGCTTAACCCCGGATTATCGTCGTTCTAAACACTGCTTTAAACCCTGGGTAAAGACTCGTTTCACACCTGTAATTTGAAAGCGGTGTTAGCACTGCATTTTACCCGGGGTAATGAAACCCTGCTCCGGAGCAGGGTTAGCACCGCATTTGTGGTGTTAACTCCGCATTGCGGTGCTAAGTTTGTTCAGTGTGAAACAGAGTGGTGTTTTCTTGCTGTTGCTGGATGCTTGGCAACAGACAGCCAATCAGAAATTGAGCAGCGAGGCTCATGTCACGTCAGTAACAGGAAACGTGCGTAGTGTAAACAGCAGCCGGTGAGAGAAATAATAAGTAACGTTAAGTAAGAAATGTCGAAATACGGAAAGCATGTGGACTGGAGTGATGAGGAGAAGGTATTATTCTTACGCTACTGTAGGCTACAAATAAACACTAATGTTAGTCTCGCCACACTTAAAAGAAATTCAAAGAAATATTCACATTCTTTGCTCCTTGTTTTCTTTCTTTCGTACTTTTGTCTCTGTCTTCTTGCCTTTGTGCATCTCATGAGGCTTAAGGGGCTGTTCACATGTCACGCCTAAAAACGCGTGGAAAACGCTAGGCTCGCCACTTTTTCCTTCTTTCCAAAGCGATCTGTAGCCTGCGCTCTATGCTTGCGTTCCCGTGGCGTCTGCCGTTGCTAAGCAACCGTGACCTGAGCTCTTCGTGAAGACGCGGAAGTTTCAGCAAAGGATAAATGGATTTCCAGCACTAAATCGCTTTCAGTAGCTCTGCTACTAAATTCATTTAAAAATGGCTATCCCTGTACAGCTATGATCAGCTGTTCCTCCATCTTCGCTGAGTTAAAGACATACGCAGCGACATTTTTTAATAACTGGCAAGATGCGGGAAAAGCTGTGTAAACAGATTGCCTGCTGTTCGTCCAATCAGTGACAGTGACACCACAAATATGCAAAAAAGAACGTTAACCCAGGGTTTAGGAATGTACAGTGTGAAACGTCTATTAATGAATACTCAAGATTAACAGTTAACCCCAGGTATGGTATGAGCAGTGTGAAACGTGATTACAGATAACCCAGGATTCCATTTATCCGGGGTTTAGGATGACCCAGGGTTAACAATTTCAAGTGTGAAAAGCCCTTCTCAGTGCCGGTCCCAAGCCCAGACAAATGGGGAGGGTTGCGTCAGGAAGGGCATCCAGCGTAAAACCTGTGCCAAATTAAACATGCGGATCATAAACCAGATTTCCATACCGGATCGGTCGAGGCCCGAGTTAACAACGACCGCCACAGGTACTGCTAGCCAGCAGGGTACTGGTGGAAACTATGCTACTGGTGGTCAAAAGAGGAGAAGGAGAAGAGGAAGGCATGTTCAAAGACATTGAGAAAAGAGGAAGGGTAAGAGTGTGGAGGTAAGAGTTGGAACGTTGAATGTTGGCACTATTACTGGTAAAGAGAGAGAGCTGGCTGATATGATGGAACAGAGAAAAGTAGACATACTGTGTGTGCAAGAGACAAAGTGGAAGGGGAGTAAGGCCAGGAGGATTCAAATTGTTTTACCATGGTGTGGATGGAAAGAGAAACGGCGTAGGGGTAATTCTGAAGGAAGAGTATGTAAATAGTGTATTGGAGGTCGCCCCAATTGTAAGTCGCTTTGGATAAAAGCATCTGCTAAATGACTAAATGTAAATGTAAATGTAAATGGAGGTGAAGAGAGTGTCTGACAGAATGATGAGTGTAAAGCTGGAAATTGAAGGGGTGATGATAAATGTCATTAGTGCATATGCCCCACAAGTAGGGTGTGAGATGGAGGAGAAAGGAGATTTTTGGAGTAAGTTGGATGAAGTGGTGGTGAGGGTACCCAAAGAAGAAAGAGTGGTGATTGGAGCGGACTTCAATGGACATGTTGGAGAAGGGAACAGAGGTGATGAGGAGGTGATGGATAGGTATGGTGTTAAGGAAAGGAATGTGGAAGGGCAGATGGTGGTAGATTTTACAAAAAGAATGGGAATGGCAGTAATAAATACATATTTTAAGAAGAAAGAGGAGCACAGTGTGATGTATAAGAGTGGAGGTGGACTATGTTCTATGGAGGAGATGCAACCTGAAGGAGATCAAAGACTGTAAGGTGGTGGCAGGGGATTGTGTAGCTAGACAGCATCGGATGGTGGTTTGTAGGATGACTTTAGAGGTGAAGAGGAGGAAGAGAATGAGGAACCAAGGTTAAAATGGTGTAAGTTAAAGGAGGAAGACTGTTGCGTGAATTTCAGGGAGGAGGTGAGACAGGCACTCGATGGTGGTGAAGAGTTACTGAACGACTGGGCGACCACTGCAGAAGTGGTGAGGGAGACAGCTAGAAAGGTACTTGGTATGACATCTGGACAGAGAAAGGAAGACAAAGAGACTTGGTGGTGGAATGAGGAAGTACAGGAAAGCATAAGGAGGAAGAAGTTAGCGAAGAAGAATTGGGATAGTCAGAGAGATGAAGAAAGTAGTCAGAAGTACAAGGAGATGCGGCGCAAAGCAAAGAAAAAGGTGGCGAAGGCTAAGGAAAAAGCGTATGACAAGCTGTATGAGAAGTTAAACACTGAGGAAGGGGGAAAAAGACCTGTACCGACTGGCTAGACAGAGGGATAGAGTTGGGAAGGATGTGCCACAGGTCAGGGTGATAAAGGATGCAGTTGGAAATGTGCTGACAAGTGAGGAGATTGTGTTGAGAAGGTGGATGGAGTATTTTGAGGAACTGATGAATGTAGAAAATGAAAGAGAGAGAAGGTTGGGTGATGTGGAAATAGTGAATCAGGAAGTCCAGGGGATTAGTGAGGATGAAGTGGGGCAGCTATGAAAACAACGAAGAGTGGAAAGACGGTTGGTACAGATGAGATACCAGTGGAGGCATGGAGATGCCTAGGGGAGATGGCAGTGAAGTTTTTAACCAGGTTGTTTAATAAAATCTTGGAAAGTGAGAGCATGTCTGAAGAGTGGAGAAGAAGTGTACTGGTACCGATCTATAAGAACAAAGGAGATGTGCAGTGCTGCAGTAACTACAGGGGGATAAAGTTGATCAGCCACACAATGAAGTTATGGGAAAGGATAGTGGAAGCTAGATTGAGAGGAGAGGTGATGATCTGTGAGCAGCAGTATGGGTTCATGCCAGGTAAGAGCACCACGGATGCAATGTTTGCTTTGAGAGTGTAGTTGGAGAAGTATAGAGAAGGCCAGAAAGAGTTGCATTGCATGTTTGTGGATTTAGAGAAAGCTTATGACAGGGTGCCGAGAGAAGAGTTGTGGTACTGTATGAGGAAGTCGGGTGTGGCAGAGAAGTATGTGAGGGTGGTGCAGGATATGTATGTGGACAGTATGACAGCGGTGAGGTGTGCAGTAGGAATGACAGACTTGTTCAAGGTGAAGGTGGGATTGCATCAAGGATCTGCTCTTAGCCCTTTCTTGTTTGCAGTGGTGATGGACAGGTTGATGGATGGGATCAGGGAGGAACCTCCATGGACTATGATGTTTGCAGATGATATTGTGATGTGTAGTGAGAGTAGGGAAGATGTGGAGGTGGAGGTATGCACTGGAGAGAAGGGGAATGAAAGTCAGTAGGAGCAAGACAGAGTACATGTGCATGAATGGGAGAGAGGGAAGCAGAAAGGTACAGTTACAAGGAGCAGATGTGGTGAAGGTGGATGAGTTTAAATACTTGGGGTCAGTTGTCCAAAGTAATGGAGAGTGTGGTAAAGAAGTAAAGAAGAGAGTGCAGGCAGGGTGGAGTGGGTGGAGAAGAGTGTCAGGAGTGATTTGTGATAGAAGGGTACCTGCAAAAGTGAAAGGTAAAGTTTACAAGACAGTAGTACGACCAGCTATGTTGTATGGCTTGGAGGTGGTGGCACTGACAAAAAGACAGGAGAAGGAGCTGGAGGTGGCAGAGTTAAAGATGCTGCGATTTTCTTTGGGAGTGACAAGGATGGACAGGATCAGAAATGAGCATATTAGAGGGACAGCGCAGGTAAGACAGTTTGTAGACAAAGTGAGAGAGGCAAGGCTAAGATGGTTTGGGCATGTGCAGAGAAGGGATGCAGGGTATGTTGGGAGAAGAGTGCTGAGGATGGAGCCACCGGGCAGGAGGAGAAGAGGAAGACCAAGAAGGAGGTTCATGGATGTGGTGATGGAGGACATGCGAGTGGTTGGTGTGACAGAGGAAGACGCAGAGGACAGAGCAAAATGGAGACGGATGATCCGCTGTGGTGACCCCTAATTGGGAGAAGCCGAAAGAAGAAGAAGAGAATAAATGAGTTAACAAATTAATCACTCACTAGAATCAATTTATTCAAAAATGTTGATTAAAAATGACAGAACGATTTGAATTAACAAAAAAAAATCACATATGATTTATTCAGGAATAAAGCAAGTGGCTGTCTTTATAAATGAGTAAATGAATCATTCACACTAATCGATTAAGACAAAAACATTGATTTGTTTGAGAACAAAGAAGTGAATTTCTTTACAAATAGCGATTCAGTGAATCACTCACTTAACCTTTGCGACCATTAGAAAAAATTACAGGCTATGCAGCATGAATTTGTCAGTTATTTTTATTCGTTACTGTTTCATGAATACCATCAATTCAGACACATCATTCTGTTCATCTACTTTTGCCTACTATATAGAAGGAAGCAATGCATATCTGGATACAGCCACTGTCTTTATGAGGCAATGATTCATTCACTCAACAGAATTAATTTGTTCAAAAACCTTGGTTCATTCAGGAACAGAACTAATGACTTTCTTTATAAATACAGTGGGTACGGAAAGTATTCAGACCCCCTTAAATTTTTCACTCTTTGTTATATTGCAGCCATTTGCTAAAATCATTTAAGTTCATCTTTTTTCCTCAATGTACACACAGCACCCCATATTGACAGAAAAACACAGAATTGTTGACATTTTATTAAAAAAGAAAAACTGAAATATCACATGGTCCTAAGTATTCAGACCCTTTGCTCAGTATTTAGTAGAAGCACCCTTTTGATCTAATACAGCCATGAGTCTTTTTGGGAAAGATGCAACAAGTTTTTCACACCTGGATTTGGGGATCCTCTGCCATTCCTCCTTGCAGATCCTCTCCAGTTCTGTCAGGTTGGATGGTAAACATTGGTGGACAGCCATTTTTAGGTCTCTCCAGAGATGCTCAATTGGGTTTAAGTCAGGGCTCTGGCTGGGCCATTCAAGAACAGTCACGGAGTTGCTGTGAAGCCACTGCTTCGTTATTTTAGCTGTGTGCTTAGGGTCACTGTCTTGGTGGAAGGTAAACCTTCAGCCCAGTCTGAGGTCCTGAGGACTCTGGAGAAGGTTTTCGTCCAGGATATCCCTGTACTTGGCTGCATTCCTCTTTCCCTCGATTGCAACCAGTCGTCCTGTCCCTGCAGCTGAAAAACACCCCCACAGCATGATGCTGCCACCACCATGCTTCACTGTTGGGACTGTATTGGACAGGTGCCAACAGTGCCTGGTTTTGTCCACACATACCGCTTAGAATTAAGGCCAAAATGTTCTATCTTGGTCTCATCAGACCAGAGAATCTTATTTCTCACCATCTTGGAGTCCTTCAAGCGGGCTTTCATGTGTCTTGCACTGAGGAGAGGCTTCCGTCGGGCCACTCTGCCATAAAGCCCCGACTGGTGGAGGGCTGCAGTGATGGTTGACTTTCTACAACTTTCTCCCATCTCCCGACTGCATCTCTGGAGCTCAGCCACAGTGATCTTTGGGTTCTTCTTTACCTCTCTCACCAAGGCTCTTCTCCCCTGATAGCTCAGTTTGGCCGGACGGCCAGCTCTAGGAAGGGTTTTGGTCGTCCCAAACGGCTTCCATTTAAGGATTATGGAGGCCACTGTGCTCTTAGGAACCTTAAGTGCAGCAGAAATTTTTTTGTAACCTTGGCCAGATCTGTGCCTTGCCACAATTCTGTCTGTGAGCTCTTCAGGCAGTTCCTTTGACCTCATGATTCTCATTTGCTCTGACATGCACTGTGAGCTGTAAGGTCTTATATAGACAGGTGTGTGGGTTTCCTAATCAAGTCCAGTCAGTATAATCAAACACAGCTGGACTCAAATGAAGGTGTAGAACCATCTCAAGGATGATCAGAAGAAATGGACAGCACCTGAGTTAAATATATGAGTGTCACAGCAAAGGGTCTGAATACTTAGGACCATGTGATATTTCAGTTTTTCTTTTTTAATAAATCTGCAAAAATGTCAACAATTCTGTGTTTTTCTGTCAATATGGGGTGCTGTGTGTACATTAATGAGGAAAAAAAAATGAACTTAAATGATTTTAGCAAATGGCTGCAATATAACAAAGAGTGAAAAATTTAAGGGGGTCTGAATACTTTCCGTACCCACTGTATGTAATTGAACCTTTCACTCAGTTGAATCCAATTGTTCAGAATCATTGATTAATTCGGAAAAATTCAGGCCATTTCTCAATATGCATTCTTGTCTGTACTTGTGTTCTTGTGGACTTGTGAATCATCATCAGTCGTTGCCCAAGTACTGTTCCAATACAAAGTTCACATCTAGCCAAGTACAAGTTCAAATCCCCGGATGTGTTCTTGCTCTGCCTCTTTTATCGAGGATGCATCAAGAGGTGACTTGTGAACTTGAGGCAGCCAGGTATCCCAGAATGCATTTCGCACCAACCAGCAAGCGTTAATGGTGGAGGAGAAAACCTGTGTCATTTTTAAAATATTACTGTTATTGTTTCATGAAATGTAGTTCTAAGAGTATTTCAGGCGAGAATGTAGTTGTTTAAAACTCGAATCTGCGGATTATTTATAAAGATAGCCCCTATTTGAAAATTTGCTTCGCTGATTTCGGAGATGTGAGCTCCAGGCGATCAGCAGGCGCTCAGTGCTAATGGATAAGCTGAGAGCATCCTCACTGCGCCTAGTCCTTCTGACATTTGCAGCTGGCTCTGATGTCTTGGTAGTGGTTAAACATGAGATAAAATTCATTGGGGTATATCTAACAGGTAATATTTGGTCTCATGAATCTCATGAAACTTTATATATTTATTTAACTGTATCGTAGTACAGCACTGACTTTGTAGTGTTTGACTGAATTGTTTGTTTTTGTCTTTACTTCCAATTACATAAGTCTCTTATACTTTATACTTGAACACAGTTTTATAAAACTGACATTTAACAAAAAAGGCAGAGTTGTACTTTATGTCATATTTAATTTTATTATACATGCAGTGAAGATAATCAGAGTACATGTGGACATATTGCCTAAATCACATATTAATGTTTTATATTTTTAAAATGAAAACGAAAAGAAGGTTATGTTTTATATTTTCTTTTGTTAAGTATACATACAGTGAAAACGAAAGGAGGCAGTGGTGTTTGATTTCATTTTATTGTAATGTGTGTACGTGTGGCATGAACCACATTTTTTGTGGCTATTAATAGGCTATGTTTAAATAAAATAAAAAGAGGCAATGCTGTTTGATATCATATTTCATTTCATTGTAATGTATGTACGTTCTCTGAACATTTTCATGACTATTAATATGTTTAAATGAAAATGAAAAGAGGCAGTTGTGTTTGATATCATATTTCGTCTTATTGTAAATTATACATACAGTGAGGATAACCAGAGTAGTATGCTGCTGTTCCATTTTCAGAATTACTGGACTTACATCCTCCCATCCCCACTAGTTCCCGAGTCGAACTTGCAAAGTCCGAACTACCAAGGACGCAAGTCTTATTTTATATTTTATATCTAAAATATAATTAACTCAATATTAACTTTTTGTGCATTGAAAAAAAAACTGGATCAAGCATTAGAGATTGGAATAAATTACATTAACTACTGCTTAAAATGGGAGCTTGGCCAGCAGAAAAGTGTCCAAAACCCACCCAAAAAACCACCAAAACAGACCAACCTAAAAAGCTCGGCCAGACTGGTTGACCATGAACCATCATAGGGTGGTTTAAGCTGTTTTCATCAGGGATATGAGTGCTTCTCATTGTGATTGCTGAACCGAATGCCTTCAGCGGCCTTTTGCTGGCACTGGGACGTGAAACTACAACACGAAGTACAAACTTAAATGACTTAAAGTTGGCTGTACAAGCCTAGTTGACCGAAAACAACCATGACAGCAACAAAGATTGTACCAGCACACAGTGGAACTAGTTTGTGCAAGCTGCGGTTCCCGCCCTAACCACAAACAGGAGTGTGACGTGAGATGATATCCCCCTGAGGGGCTGGCTTAATCAATGAAAGATGCTGAACTCTTGAACTAATCCTCCCCTATGCCACAGTAAAGCTGTACGATGTAATTGAGAGACAAAATGTATTCGAAAAAGATGTGCTTGGTGAACTTAGGATGTCTCGCTAACACGGCAGGGCTCTTTTTTGTCTGGCTGGCTCGGCGAGCACTGCTTTTAATCTTCAAAGTCCTGTTTTATAAGTACCTAATGAGAAAGCCCCAAAACAGAGAAACAAAACATTTATTTTCCCCGTGGACCAAAACAGAACCAGCTGGCCCGACTGGGTCCAATTATATGCAAACTCATGACCGCCTGGCAGTGAACCGGAGAAACCTTGGACGCCCTGGCAGAGCCCGGCCCTAATAGAAACACACAAGGAACATGCTCTTTCTCTGCCCAACCCCATCACGGCTAGTTTTTTTCTGCTGTGGGGAACGAGGGTAATTTCTAATCAGATGCAAACAGTCGACAGAAAGTCCAAACATGATGTGGAGCTCTAATCACTAACAGCTGGATTCTCAGTACCAAATATACTTTACTGAAAATGACGGGAGAGGGAAAAAAAGACCAAATGGTTGGTGGTTTGAGGTTACAGGTAAACACTTTTCCTGTCTATTTGTGTTATACTCTCAAAACCTAATATATATATATTACATTTTCTGAACAAAATTTGAGTGGTGATTGTGATTGGTTTCCAAGGTGTTACTATGCCCCTGATGATGGGGTGCTCTGAGTGGTTGTTAGAAGATAAAAAGCTTCATTTATGGTCAACTGCAATGACATAAGACATATTTTGAATTCAGGGCATAAAAAACATAAGCTACTAAGAAACTGTATGCTCAAGACTTACGTATATTAACCTGGAACTAAATATTTGTAAGCTTCCGAGGTTTTATATTGCGCTCTTTTGAGCAATAAACCCTTTTGTAAGTCAAACTGTAAGAAAAGCTCTTATCGTACAGAGCAGAGTGAGGTTAGGATTCGGCTCCTCTGGCGGTGAGTTTTTAAACAGGGATTTACACTGTTTTTGCACTAAGCCAGTCTCAGATTCTGCACTAAAGGCATTAACAAGCAAGCTAAGGCCTAAGGGCAGTATTCACTAATTGTGTTCTTTAACTTACTAACTGCTTCTGATTCAGTTTGTTTAAATAAGTCGCAGGGATTTTGATCAGCGAAAAGCGTGCAGAGCCTGATCCGAGATCAGCCGTCTTTTATTCAGACTGAAGCAGGGATCAAATACACAGCATTGACCAAAGTAGAGAGATTGCAGAAGCTGATTTCATAAGACTGGGATTGTCTTGGGAATATAAGACGACGAGAACAAAAAGAGAGAGCGTTACTAACTCAAGGCTAAACGCCTGCACTAATGCCAGGGCCTGATAACACCAAAGAAGTGTTAATTAGGAGGCTCAACTCATCCTCCCAGCCAATCATGTTTTCACGGTCGCTCAAAACATGCTAATTTACATGCCCCCTGTCCAATCACATCAACACAAACTCTGTGGCTATGCTAATACTGTTGTTTGGAGCTAAAAGCTAATGCTAATCTGCTCATTTATCTCTGAGGCGGACTACAAGGCATGATGGGAGCCAGAGCTGTAATGACCTGATCAACCTTTCCTTCCCTCCTAGGGAGATGAGTGTGCCCCCAAGCTATCCATCGTTCTTTTGGAGTAATGAGGTAGGCAGGAACATCAAGACAGAGAGATGGGAGCAGGGAGAGAGTAATGATGCCACTGCTCTCTGGGCACAGACACACACCCCATGCCGGGCACCAATTACACCACCATTAATAAACAGGGCTAATCCCTCTAAATGTGGTGTCTGTGGACAGATGTGTGTGTGGACTGACCTTCAAACACACACACACACATACATTCACAGCAGGGATCGCAGACAGGCCCAGATCAGCAGTCTTCTGCACCTCCAAACTAACTTCCCACATCGAGCCCCTGAGATGAGCAAGGATATGGACTATCTCCTTCATTAGAGCCCGTTTAGAGAGCTGCACAAGCAAAAAAAAATAAAAATAACATAAAAAAATAAAAAAGGTTAAAAATTCCGTTTTCTTTAAAAGTCTCTGGAACAGATGGAGGGAAATTAATTGCACCATTAGGCCCCAACAGAAAATACCAGAGCAGCCTCCTCTTCAAAATGTGCATGTGTGATACAAAATACTTTGGAGAAAAAGCCAATTACTGCAACGCTTGCTATAAAATAAAGGTTTCTTTAATTGGCAATAAACACAGGATTGAGATTTACACTGAAATGAATCTCAAAAGAGCCATGAAAACAGAAAGCGTGGCATTTAGTGTCTTGTTATGTCTTAGGTCTACATACATATGAATGTAAAAACTTGTTTTTTTGCCACATTTGTCAATGGCAGGTCATTCTGCCAATAGCCATCCACACATATTTCATACTTGTTTTTGTTTAATTTTTTTTTATTAATATTTATATAAAAATATACATATTCAATTTACATAAACTAGAAAAACTATTATATATTTCACTTACTCTTTTTTTCTTTAGCAAAACAATGACCTGCATTCTTTGTCAACAACAACAACAACAAAAAAAAAAAAGATGCTGACAAAAAGTACATCTCATTGTTTTACTCACAGCACCAACATACATGAGCCATCTCTTGCAAAACTACACCTGTTTCAAAAACCAAAGACGACAAATCATGATTTTGTTCCTAATATATTAGTTTAGTTGCTTAATGAGTGGCATATTCCACATATGTGTCGCCATATGGAGTTCTGGACTTCAAACATCAGAGACAAACTTCTCAATTTCCACCCACTGAATGAAAAAGATGTTTTGATCCACAGAGGAAAAAAAAAAAAATTAAAACAGTTGCTAAGTGATGCTGACTAGTCCCTGAAATTCTTGAAAGTTCAGTTTAACAGAGATGATGAAACATAAAGAGAGCTGGACTTCATTAGAAAGACTATTGAATTTATTACATCAGTCTTTTAAAAATCCAGTTTAGGTAACAGTACCCAGGGGTTCATAGTCAGAGATGATTTCACATTTGGGCTTTGTGCCATGAATTAAACCGCATCAAGTTGTTTCAGTCGCTAGCACCTCTCATCATGTAGAGTTAAAGCAGACGAGTGAGAGAAACCCTGATCTTTGAACTCAGACGCTCACAGCTGTGAGCTCTTCTATCACAGTGAGTTCAGCTCAGCTGCCAACAGATAGAGAGAGACAGAAAGCGAGCGAGAGAGAAAAGAGCTTTTAAATCACCAGTAATTTCCCATCAAATATTTGTGCATGTTTGCCTGCGGCTAGCAATTAAAGTGCTTTCATCTGGTGGCTAATTGCTCCTAATGTATCACACAAAAGATGCGGCTCAGAGAGGGATCACTGCTCCAAAGAAACCAGCTGATGAGTCTTAAAGGAGATATGCAAAGAGAATAGGAAAGAAATATGTCCTTGAGAGGTTCATTGTGTATCCATGAATCAGACATTTCCTGGACTCTGAGTGAATTAACACTTGGTCACTTCAAGTGACCATCGCATCACATTACAAAGTGTAAATGCCCTCCAAAAGGCATCTGATTACTCAAATTTTATATATATGTAGTGTGTAAAACTGAATATGATGCCATACTGTGGTGTAAAACAGACCCGTACTGTCCTAGCAGGAGTAGTTTCTTTCTCTCACTCTCTATAGATTTTTTTTTTCTGGGAAATCAGAGCTTTTCTCTCTCTCCAGCATCAACTTCTCTCCCTCTGGCCTCCTCTCTCTCCATCCTCTATAGCTATTCTCTTTTAATGAGTAGCTGTAGATGACAGCTTTAATCACTGCCTGTGGCCGTCGAGAGAGAGAAAGAGAGAAAAGAGAAGGCTGTTAATGACAGAAGAGAAGAGAGCCATTTGCATCTATCATTTCCAAATCACTCTTTATGATAATGCAGTGGAGCGAAGGGAGAAGACACACAAATACACACACACAGATGGCATGCATGGTGATAGACTGAGGCCCAGTGTCCTTCAACATGTCTTCATTGTACTTTTGAACACAAACACAAAAGACGGCAAGCCACAGGTGCAAAGAATCAAAAGTATTCAATATTGAGAACGCAAACACTCAGTCACATACTGGTTTGTAAGAATAACCAACCCAAATGTGTCCTTAAAGCTTTCACCTTTATTGGGAAATAAATACACACAATCACAAACACACCAAGGTCAAGGTGTGCATGAATCGATGAAAAAAATGTTTGCTTTCAAAGCAATGGAAGTAGTTTTAGATAAAGTTGTCTGCCAAAAGCATAAATGTAAATGTAAGGTTATAAATTGTTTACTGATTGGTTTGCAGTCTTCAAAATGTCTGTGGGACTAAAATCTGATTAAAAAAGTAGTTTAAACCTGGAAAAATGTGAAACAATAGACACTTTATGGTCTAAAATGAACAATAAATATAAATGTGTGCATTATGTGAGCTAAATGTCAGATGTTCTTTGAATCATTGGCAATTCATGCAAGATGAAAGAAAAAAAGAATCACATAAATGCATATACTGTATAGAGAGTAGCAGTGGGCTTTTGTACACCATTTTATACTGAACATCTTTTTAAAACCTGAATGCTAATGGTAAATCTTATACTCACTTAATATTTCTAACTGTTATAGATTTTTATAGTTCTAATTTACTGTCAATCAAAAGTGCTTAAACTCTCTGATCCTGTTTAAATGCAGATAATGGCCAAAGTTAAAAAAATAAAGAAAAATAAGACACCAAACAAATTAAAGATGGCAATCAACAAATTTACATTAGTCACAAGGTCGCATGATGTGTAAACAGTATGAATGCACTGTAAATCTTGAAACACATTCAACATACATAGTGCAGCTCAATTAAAAGCACTCTGTATGTTTGAAACACAAGTACAAAATGAATGTTTCAGTCCTGCAGTGCTTCTTAAGAATAATGAGAAGATGCTTATCCAAACACAAGCTCTTGATTAAACTCCAAACGATCCATATCCAACAGACGAGACATCCAGAAGTGTCACGAAAACATCCCAAACGTCTGTCAAAGCTACTCAGTAGAATGCAGAATCCTGGGCTAGATTAGAGTGACCTTGGCTGTTCAAAGACATTAAGCTGGAAAGACTTCAAACTGCAGACAGGACAAAACAGCCCAAATCTCAACAAAGGGAACACTGGCGAAAGAAGAATCCTAAGCAACGCACACAGACAAGACAACAGCCCTTCAGGCAAATGCCTCCTTTCTCTCACTGGTTTTCTTCAGAGCCCTTCTCTCCACCCTCCATCTTGCTTTCTTCTCCTTTCTTTTTGCTTTCCCAGCCCTTTCCCTCCCTCTCCCTGCAGATGGCTGAGGAGGGAGAGGGTTTTGCTTCAGTAATCCCCTGCCACACAGACGGAAAAGCTTGTTACAGCGTTGCTGATCACTGCAGAAAGTCAAAGTGGAGCCAGAGAGAGGTCAGTCGGAATTAGGCCACGTTTTAACTCCATGGATTTGACTAATTCCCCCATAAGCCTTTTGAAACCCAACCTGTTCTGGTGATGCCCAGGGCTCAGGCTCGACTCAGGCACCGAAAACTGCTCGAGAAAATCTGCCTGAGCCTAATTTACACTGGCACAAAGAGAGTGCGCGGTCCAACACACACCTGTACACGTACACGCAAGCGCCAATACTTTTACACACACACACACACACACACACTCGCACGACTCTGGCAGGCGTGCTAAGCTTTTCCCAAAGACCAGGCTGGAACAATCGACCAAAGAATCATTGATTTTCAATGGGAGTGAGGGGAATTTGAGCAGGCCAAACATGACACCAGAGCTCTGGGTCTCAGCTGCTTTAGAGCTCAGAGACTCTTTGAAGCTCTATCATGATAATAGGCCAAAGACTCAAGGCCTTTGCGCATCAGGCACTGTTGTTGTCAGTTACTCACTTTGAAAGGAAAAAAGAGCTCAGAGCTGAAAAGAGCCAAACAAAGAAGGCAAGAAGCAATGGTTTGAAATTTCTCATTGCAAAAAACTGCATTATTAAAAAGTGTTGGGTCTTATAGGTAAAGGTTAGTAAAGTGGAAGTGGTTAATTCATTCATCCATTCTTATATAGCAGGGTTCACATGGAAAATCGTAGTATTTTATAGCAAATACATTGACATACATGTACAATTTTACACTGATAATCTTCGGAATTTGTATTAAAATAGAAAAGAATATGATATAATTGCATTTTTTACTCAGACTTTCACACTCCATAATATTTGTAACTGCAAAATGTTATTTGATGAGAGTTTTAATAAAATATATACAACAATAGCAAAATACAGTCTGGGAAACATTGGTAATAATGATTATATAATGTTAATACTGAATACTGATACTTCAGTTTAAACAGTTGCATGTGCTTATCAATGTATTAATAATTTAGCAACAATGCTTAATAAATGATAAAATCTGTTGCTGCACTTCACTAAATAGCCACCCAGGAATAGAATGCAAAAATCTACACAAACTATATCTGAGCTTTATAAATATTACCAGCTAATTAGATTTTTGTGAAGAAAATGTGAGTAGTGCTTGCCCCAATACTGCCATTTATGAAGTGGGTTCTTACTGGTCCAAGACTCTCATGCTTACCAAAATATCAATATTATGAAGTATTACTACAACTTTTTTAAAATAACTGTTTTTTAGTAAATTGTATTTTAAAACTTAATTTATTCCCATCTATCTATCTATCTATCTATCTATCTATCTATCTATCTATCTATCTATCTGCCAAATTTACCATTAACACACAGACCATTTCTCAAAAATACCAAATACTATTATTACTATTATTAAACACTACTATTATTTATATACAATATTATTTACAGAACACTGATATTTAATAAACAACAACAGCCATTATAAAAGTTGCTAAGCAATTCAGTCAAAAGTACAAAGGCAGCGCTTTGATACAGAGTTAAAGCTATATAAAAATATAAAGTTATGAAACTTTGCCCTCAGCCAAAACTATTTGCTCTGGGACAAATAATAGATTAATGAGACCAATGACTGTCTGGTAGTTTTACAAACCGAATATCTGAAGTCTAAATGATTACATTTTCACCTAAAAAAAAACTTTTGAAACTACACTGGTAGAGATCCAGTGTGTTTAAGGTAATAATGATACTGCATGTTGAGGGCACAAACTTCATTATGATGATTTCATGGAGCATGCAGTGGTTGACGACCCTAAATGCACTTTTCAGTCAGCATGAAACTGACCTTCAAACAATGTTCCTGCCAAGAGGTTATTAATGGCAACTGCAGAGGTGTTTGGGTCAGGTATTGCTTTTCATAGTTTACATGTCGCCTTTAACACAACTTTAGCCTGCTTTCAGTCTCTTAGAGTCAGACATGCATAATGACTGATTTTAGGAGCCAGGCATGCTTGAAACACTTATGCATTAACAGATCTAAACAGTGGCAAAAGCTATCATAAACAGAAATGTTAAGTACTTCACAGACAACGACAATTACCTCCTCTGGGATTAAAAAAACAAACAAACGTCTTCATTATCTCCCAAGTGACTCTGGAGTTGCAGTTTCTAAACAGCAACATGTTTGCATAAAATCACACAAATGCTGTCTGAATCGGTGATCTGCATGCATAGGCAGCTCTTAATCCCTTCCTGTCAAAATCGGACTAAAAACAGATCTTGTGAGTTTTCATTATGATGGCCTAATATGCAGCACATTATTCAAATGAGCAGCTGTCATACGTTCTTGTGTGAATCTCCACTAGTGTGATCATTTGTAATGGACTGTTTTTGTGCCCGAGGGTTTCTGTCTAGAAAAATATGAAAAGGTGTTTGATCTCGGTGCTGGGCGACAGGTACCTCATCCCACTCTCACAGCTCAAATATCCATCAGAGTTGAAGAGAGTAATAATTACCAATCAAACCTGCATGCTGCCAAGCCACATAACAGCTCAGACACAGGAAGACTGCACAGATCAAATAAAATTAAAATGTGGAGATGAGTGCATGGGACACATAAACATCCAGAATGACACACAGACTGACGACATGTGGATTTAGTGTTAAGAGCAAGGTCTCTCACTCTTATCCTACAGATGAAGTGATAAAACCAGTGTTCCAGATTAGAGGCAGCACTTAACGCTAGTGCAGATGAGCTTTATTGGGAGAAAGCTGTGTGCAATGAATGAGTGAGTGTACATTTTAATGAGTCCATTTAGGTCTCTTTACTAACAACTAAGGAGCGAATAAGCTTCCCATAAACCCATTAGATTACACAGAGAGCGGTCTGTACTGTGTTCATGAGTTTCCTTTGGATCTTAAAGGTGAAGTGTGTCATTTCTACAGCATTACATTTCAAACAGCTTTAGAAAAAGACTCCCCCATCTGTCCCCAAATGAACAGTACTGTTGTGTCAACCTTTCAAAAAAAAGAAAAAAAAAAGAAAAAAAAAGTATTTCATTTCAAACAATTATATATATATATATATATATATATATATATATATATATATATATAAATCTTACAGACTGCATAATACTTCTGAACAGTAGTAGACAGTTGTAGATGATTACTACATAAATAATTTAGGTATTTAGGTATAGGAACAATGCTTAATAAATCATGAAATACTTGACTACAGATACTTAATTATGATTAAAGAATACCCTTATGTTTCAAGCACAACACCATTAATTCACTGGAACCACCGTGCAGAACAAAATAGTCCTCCTCAGTCCTCCACAGAGGAATATTCGGCGGTGCTTGTATCTCTATGCAGGCCCAGTCATGAACAACAACATGGCACTCCATCAACACAGAAAACAAGTCCAAAAACCAGAGAACTTTTTTCAAAATGTGGATATTTTGTTGTTTATCCATCTGTTTGTCTGCATGCAACCACGGTTCTTCTGTATGTGTACGAAAGTGTGTGCAAACTTTGGCACGGTGGAGTGAATCTGATTGTGTGGGCAAGCACGAGTGTGTGTGTGTGTGTGCGGTTGTGTGCAGGGCTTCCCACAATCCCCCTCATTAACAGCTCATGCGGGTTGGCAAATGACTGCTCGAGCCCTGCCTGTCTCTCTCTCTGCTTGGCTCTCATTAGCAGCTGGCAACACCACATGAGAGATGAGTGGACACTGGCACAGAATGGCATTACCCGCTTACTCGCTGTCATACGCTCACACACAAAGAAGTGGATGGAAACGGAGGAAGTGATGAAGAGAGAGAAGAGAGGGAGAGATAGTCCTCATCTCAGTAGATTTAATTAAAACTGGGGTGAGCAGATGGGGGGAGATGGAAGGAAGTCCAACAGGAGACAGCTCATCTGTCTGAGCCACACTCGTTTCCCCCCATTTCTCCTTCTCTCTCTCAGTTCCCTATCTCGTTTCTCTCTCTCCTTTTTAATGAATCCTTGGCTTTCAATAACCTCCCAATTTAAAGCTTCCACTCTGGATGGATGACAGATGGACAGTCCAGATCAGCAAAAATGTGTGTGTGTGTGTGTGTGTATCTGACTGTGGTAGGTAATTATTGTAAGGAAGTACTGTATAAACCAGGTTTGCTCAGGCTTGTTGAGCTGGACAGAAATTCTGTTTTACAGTCTAAATTTAGTGTCTAATACAAATGGCTTACTTATAGGTGACTCTATATATTTCAAATTTATTTTTTATAGCATTTTATACAATAGATTGTTTTAAAGCAGCAGTATTAAACAGGAAAGTAACAATTGATGCAAACTTCAAAAACGAGGCAGATTCATAGCTCTGCTATAAAGCAGATGTAAAAAGACAATAATCTTTATTCAGCTCCAGTCAGTTTAGTTTTGGTTAAGTTCAGTTCAATAACCTATGTAAAGTGGATTCATTATGTGAAACAAATTCAATTCAGTGATAAGCAGCTCTACTTTAGACAGCAGTGTTGTTATTCAGCTTGAGTCAGTTCAATGTCGATTCATACAGTGTTGAGGTTTCAGAATTCATGCATTATGAATACATCTGATTTAGTTATAAAGCACAAGACAATAGTGTCCTTATTCTGCTCAGTTCGGTTCAAGTTTTGTTCTCAACTGACTGTTTCACTGCTGTCAAATCGCTGATATTACTGAATACAAATAAATAAATAAATAAATAAATAATGATCAAAGTGTCTTTCAGACCTCAACTAAGCAAGCCAAAGTCAACGGTGGCAAGGAACCCAAACTTTTGCAGAAATGGAGAAAAAAAATCAAAACACTCTTGTAGAAACTAGGCTCATATTTAAAGGGAAGTTTCAGGCAAGTCATCATTTAGTTGCACTCATGTTGTTCCAGACATCCATTCTTCAGTGGAAGATACGATAAGATGTTTTGAAAAATGCATTTTTTGTCCATACAGTGAAAATCTACGGAGCCCCTAAAGGGACATTGGCAAAAAATAAAAAATGAAGACTATCGCGTGGGCACGAGAAACTTTTTTGAGCTGAGGCATTACAGTTTCCGGTTGCGTCACTTCTGCCATCAAAGAAGAAAACAAGAGCATGCATGTGCATGAATTAGCCTAATTGAGATCTATTTTGGCCTTCAATACTAAAACATTGTTTCTGTTCTTGCATTCGGACACAGATAAATCATCACTGAACAGCATAAGAACAGCTTTTTCCCCTCAGGCTATATTCCACCTGAACAATACAGAGCCTAACATCTCAGGACTGTACATCTGTACATAACTTCTCAAAACCTTTCATCTGTAAAATAGCACATTCATAATTCTTTCTATTTTCTCTATATTTTGACATAACCTCCTAAAACATTTGCACATTCATAATTCTATTTTATCTATATTTTTATTACCATATAGTTATTATTTTTTAATGCATTGTCTATTCTGTTTATTATTAGCCTTATATTTCATTCTATTACCTTAAATTATATGCATGCCTGCACTCTCTCTGTACTTTCTCCGCTCCTGTCACCAAGACGAATTTCTTGTGTATTTGTGTGTGTAAACACACTTGACAATAAAGCTCTTTTTGATTCTGACATTTAAAACACATTTTGAGGTCTAGAAGCGATTGGTAGCTACAGTATAAAAGCTCAAATTTTAGATTTCGATATGGCAATAGCCTGTTGTCCCACATAAAACGTTAAAAGCAAGTTAAATATGTATATAATCGAAAGCGATTTTTTATTTTTGATAATTATTACTTTACTTCAGTTAGGTTTCAATAACTGCTGTTAGTTTCTTTCTTTCTTTCTTTCTTTCCTTCCTTCCTTCCTTTGCCTAAATGCCTTTATTTTCGTTAAATACAGTTCCTAATACAGCATATTTTACCGTTTAAATATGTATACATTATTTCATTTAAACTGGTTTAACAATCATTTTAGAAGTAAAATTAAACATTTAATTGTCGTGAAAAGACCGATGCAGATTTCAGAAAAAAAAACGATCTCCCTTATAAAGTACAATTATTGCGAAATATGTATTGACGAGATTCACACAATCATAATCTGTTATGTCTTACATGAACGTTTAGTTAATGGTTGGGGGAATATCTGATGTGTAACATTATATTTGATCTATGCATTACAGTAGGTCTTAATATAGATCTGTCTCAATGTTAATCATACATAAAAAGAAAATACGGAATCACACGCTGCTCTTGATTAAACTACCGTTTATTTGCATCTTTGTTCTTATTTTTTTAATAAAGATAAAATAATAAAATAGCTATATTGTGATTAATAATATAGTAATTATTATTAAGAAAAGGATTGGAGGAAAATATGCAACTTTGCTTGGTGATTTTGCTTTGTAATCTTTAACTCGATTTTTCTCGAAATCAGATCTGCTGTCTCTATTGCCTTCAAATGGCTGTAGCTGAGTAATTTTTTGTCCGATTCCAACAAGTCATATAATTTTTGAAGGTATTTTAATGGAGAATGTGAAAATAAAAAGAACCCATTTTGTGCATTGCGACTCATTTTGCCAGCACAAGTCACATTTATTTTTTTATAATTATTACTTTATTTGTTTCATTTTAGTTTTTCATTTATTTTGACATTTCTTTCTTTCTTTATTTGCCTGCATGCCTTTATTTTCATTAAATACAGTTCTTAATACAACATATTTTACTGTTTAAACATGAATACAATACATGAATAAAGTTTCTCGTGCGTACGCGATAGTTTTTTGTGAGCACGCAAAAGTTTCTCGTGAGCATGCGAAAGGTTCTCGTGCGCACGCGAAAGTCTTCATTTTTTATTTTTTTTGCCAATGTCCCTTTAGGGGCTCCGTAAAAATCAATTGAGACCAGTGTTGTTTTGGACCCCACTGACTTTTATTGTATTGTATTCTTCAAAATATCTTCTTTTTTGTTTGAGAGAAGTCATACAGATTTGGAATGACATGAGGGTGAGTAAATAATTACAGTGTCTTCATTTCTGGGTGAATTATCCCTTTAGGCACCGACTATTTTAAAAGAAAAAGACAACAAGGAGAGTGAGTGCATGAGTACTGTTAGCTCTTTTCAGAAGCTTAGAATTACAGGATGTTTGTTTGCTTTTATTTACTAGGGTTTTGTCTCACTTTTACATTTAATTACCTTTAATTAGACTTAAAATAATATAACCTTGTTGCTGAAGTTTACAATGAGCAAACCCGAGAAAAATGATGAGGTCAGGACAATGAAAGACAGAGAGCTAAACAGATACACAAGAGCTGGCATGTATAGAATCTCTGCCTTTAGAAATCTGCAGAATGCAAATACTTGTCATTCATACAATTCAACACATCCCTCAGCCCTTGCAATTGATTGAATAAATTCAAGACTATGATTATGATTGATGCAATTAAATCATTCAAGAAAGTGTTGATTATAGCAATTCATTTATAGTCCTGCTGTGTCACAATAACTCGTTTACAAAAGTACGTATTCTATCAATTGAAATTAAGATTTGAGGGGACAAAATATGATTTTGATGTAATTCTGTAGCTTTAATTCTAAAGAGTTAGAAAGAAAACAAGATTGTGTGCTGCTTCATGTAGCAGCTGTTACAGCATTCATGTTACAGATTTCTGTTACAGATTTCCCATCATCTTGTTAGCAGTTTTAAAAACATTTCATTGTACAGTGACATTTAACAAGTTAAATTATTTCAAAGTTGAAATATGTAAAAATATAAAATATAACACCTATATGGTAAATGTCGGCTAAAAGCAAATAAAAAAAAGTGCACAGGCGACTGTCAGAGTTTATCATAAATTAATACTTAGAAATGTCCATGCATCACTTAAAACGCTTTTCCACTTTCTAACCTTTTCGCTTTTCTTTCCTTTTTTTTTTTTTTTTTTGCTTAGCTCAGTTCTCTACTACATTAATCTCATTATACTTTGAACCTTTTCACCGCTGATGCCAAATGCAATTTGTATTCTGCAGCCCGGCAAAGAGCCCTAAACTGATTATCCCAGTATAAACCGTGGCAGTCCTGGATATTGTAAGGCCTGAAAGGCCCTTCTAGCCTGTGAAAGGGGTTCCCATATGCCCTCAGAGTTTCATGACACAATGTTGCGTCTGCTTTGCAAGGAAGAAATTAAGCGTGTGAAAGTCTACGCAAAGCCCTCATTTTCCAGTTAATCAAATCTCTGCCTAATCAAATTAGGGCACATAATTCAGCTAGATGCGTGGCACAAAAAAGGCATTATCCCCTCTCTCTGGAGCTGAAAAGAGGGGAACCAGCGTGGTATCTCTCCCTGGGCCTCCGCATCAGCCGCAGTCAATAGAAGAGGCTGGGAGACGGGGACGGCCTCCCAGGGGGTCAGAGGGGAGGACTTCAACGGGAAGGGGAGGTCCGAAAAGGGGAGGGCAGGGGTGTTAAAGTTGGAGCCGCCGGGGTAAGCAGAAACTGTGGGGTGGAGGGAGACTTTGGCAGCGATTAAGTTCCCAGCTTATTAAAAGGCCTGGCTCAGTGCTTTCCTCACGGGAGCAGCCCAACGCTTGCTAATGAGGTACTAGTTTAATTTTCTTTCAAAGGGCTGGACATCTGTGACAAACTCTCTCTCTCTTGCCACTCCCTTCACCTCGCTCGGCCTCACTGCGCGCACAAAGCCCGTCTATCAATAGACCTACAGCGCCTCTCTGGTTTGATGAAGTGTTTTCCATTGTATATGGCAGATAATGTGTTCAGAGTGCGGCAGGACTATCAGTATTACCTCTGATCTCTCATCCCAGTCAAAGCCTATCATGAAAACTCAACAGCGCTGTGGCAAGCGGGCAGAGCATCTCCTCCCTCTCTCTAATTGATTTCCCCTCCATGGATGATGCATACGGGAGGGTGTGTCGTGCCGGACCATGGTGATGGCGGCTCACTGTCATTCACCTGAATCTTAAGGGCTTGTGTTTGTGATGCACACCGGAGCTGTCATCTAGGATTTCTAGTTTTCTAGTCATCTAGTTTTATGACTTGAGGGACCTGATCTTAGACCAACCGTAGCTGTGGCATAGATCAGCTTATTTGCTTGACTGCATTGACTAGAAGCACTTCCTCTGGGTAAGTAAGACTCAGAATGCAGTCTCGTGGTGGCCAGGAGGCCTTAAGACAGAATTGGAGCGCACTTTTTCTGCGTATACTGATCTAAAAACGGTCTTTAAATGATTATTCCAGGCTTTCGAACGTCTTTGCTGAAACATATAACTCAAACACATTTTAAAACTGTTGAATAAGAAAGTATTTTGACATTAAAATTAAATAATATACCTATTTTGTTTTTTTTTTGAAAAATGAATACTTTTATTCAGCAAAGACTTATTAAATTGATCAAAAATTACATTGTTGACAAAGATCTCTGTTTCAAATAAACACTTTTTTAAAATTAGGCAGTCGCGGCCTAATGGATAGAGAGTCAGACTTGTAACCCGAAGGTCGCGGGTTCGAGTCTTAGGTCCGGCAGGGATTGTAGGTGGGGGGAGTGAATGTCCAGCGCTCTCTCCAACCTCAATGAGCAAAACACCGAACCCCCGGGTGCCGCAGCATTGGCTGCCCATTGCTCCGGGTGTGTGTTCACGGTGTGTGTGTGTGCGCGCGTTTGTTCACTACTCACTGCTGTGTGTGTGCACTTGGATGGGTTAAATGCAGAGCACAAATTCCAAGTATGGGACACCATACTTGGCCACACGTCACATCCTTTCCTTTTTCCTTTTTTTATTTAAAAAAATCACCAAAAAATTGCAAAACAAAAATATTAAGCAGCACAACTGTTTTCAGCATTGATAAAAATAAGAAATGTTTCTTGAGCACCAAATTAAAATGTTAAAATAATTTCTGAAGGATCATGTGATACTGAAGACTGGAGTAATGGCTGCTGGAAATTCAACTTTGACATCACAGGAATACATTATATTTTCAAATATATTTAACAAGAAAAAGTTGTAAGTTGTAATATTATTTGAAAATATTACTGTTTTTACTGTATTTTTGATCACTTTTCATTATGACCATTAAACTCTACAAAGCACCTCAAGACTCAATAAATGAAATATTAAACATTATGCTGTTGATCTGTGTCTATAAATGTTTCTAAGATGTTTTCCACCTGAAGCCTCTGTGTGTCAGTTTTACAAAACAGCAGGACCACTGCTAAGAAAAACAACAACAACAACAACAACAACAAAAAAACACTTGCCTTTGGCCACAAGTTCAGAAACATCATTAACAGATAAACAACATCATAAAAGCTCGAAAGGTTATATATCTCTCTCTATTCTAGTTTAGTTATATTTTCCCTCTCCTCTCTCCATTTTTCTCTCTGGCCTGTAATTGGTATTCAAAGGAGAATGTGTCTTGGCTCTTGCTGTCGGTCACTTCTAGTTATTTTATAATACGTTCCCCCCTCTCTCATTATGAGAACTGCCAGATTCATATTTGCACTTTGATACCCTCCCTAATGTGTGTAGACAGAAACGGCATACCAACAAGCTCCTCCCTAACCACCTTCACCTTTCTTTATCAGAGACACTCGTGTAGTGTGTGTGTGAGAGACTGCCAGACAAATCAAGCACTCAAACAGCTTCAATCTGCTCAATGTAAACAGGCACTAATGATGGCAGGAGTTCAGAGGTCAATCCCATGGATCAAGCCTCAGCTGGAACGCGGTTATTGCTGGATTCAGTCCACAGAGGGAGGTGCGTTGCTGGGGACAAAGACAGAGGCTTAGCACCCTGAAGCCCTGAAGTCAGATCATAACTAAACTGCACATTATTATAGCCGAGTCTCTAGAGAGGGCCATCTGTGCCGTCTAATGGTCTTCAGTGAGGTGGTCAGAGCTCAAGTTCATTTATGAAAACGATGATGATGATGATGATGATGACAATGTTAATGGTGCTACAAGGAAACACGTCTTGCTACTGGCACCGGCAGGAAATCCAACTGAGATACCGGCCATTCGCTGCACCCCGCTGTTATATTACAAACAAGCTTTATGAAGTGCTTTTATGAAGCTTTTTACTGTGGGGCATTGTTGTTGCAAGTTATGGTTTGGCTGGCTTTTGTGTTTATTCAACAACATACTGCATACGAATACACTGAATGTTTTCACCTTTTTTAACAGTTGTGTAGGAGTCCCAAAACTGTCCTCAGTGTGAAAACGTGGACCTTCCTGTTGGAAAGGGTTCAGATATGCATAAGATGCTAGAAAACCTAAGACTGTGTAGGACCTGGAGAATTTTTCTAAAGAACAGCGGGTAGTTTTACTGCTCAGGACAAACAAGGGACTCATTAACTACTATCACAAAAGATAAAAACAGTCAAACACAAAAAAACAGTATTAAGATTCAAGAGTATGTACAATTTTGAACTGGTTCATTTGTGTAAATCAGTTATTATTTTGAATTGTGGACTATATGTGAACATCTATTATGTGAAACAGGTTTTTTTCTCAGGACAGTATAAAAAAAATAATAATTTTGCAATATTCTGCAAGGGGTATGTAAACTTATGAGCAAAAATGTATATTGGACAATTGACTTTTTTTTTTTAACCATACTTACCATACTTTTTTTTTTTTTTTTTTAAATCAGATTTATTGCCAAGAAATATAAATATAAATTAAAGAATTAAAGAATAAGCCCCAAGGAGCTGTGGTTTACAGTGAATTTAGAAGAACTACGGGGCGTTTTTAGGCACAGCGTTTTTATAAAATGGCTAGTATGTGCATAACTCACCCATGAAGTCAAAATTCACAACAAAATTTTACATTTTGAATCAATTTCTTTGGCAGAATATAGAATGGTACAGCTATGATGTCAGAACCTGGAAGACTAATTTGTTTTAAACTGCACACACCCATACCAAAAACGTTTTTGATGCAGTCATGTTTATTTTTGAAAACTTATGTTTATAATAAGTAACTACCTAAGACAGTTTGGGGTGTGAGTGTGTGCAGGTTGTCACAGGTGTACATGTTTAGAGTCATTTACAACGGCTTCAAACGAAGCTCAACCAATCATAATCAACTGTTTTTTAAAATATAAATATACTTATGGCTCAACAGATACAAAAAAAAAAAACACAATTGTCTCTTCATCAAATGCTGCACGCCATCCCAGAGATGTTTGGTGTGCATGTCAATCCAGTTGACCCCGCAGTGGCATGACTTTGGTGTGTATTTAGTGTGTTTGTGTGTTTAAGTGGTGGACATGTCTTCTGTTGACCGTGAAGTGATCAGTCATGTGGTGGTGTGTGAGAGACAGGGCCTGATAAAGGCAGAACAGATAAGGTCAGAAAGAAAAAAGAGAAAGAGGGGTCAACACCAGATTCATTAAGATCACCATTATCTCTGACTAACAGTGAACTATGGTGACAAAGAGAGGCAGAGTGTAGATATAAATATACTCTATGCAATGTATAAATGTGCACTCCCATTTGCACAGTAATTTCCTCTATTCTTACATTTAGATCCCTTTTGCTGTCATCTAACACTTAAAGTTAATTTAATAATGTTTATAAATGTCATCTTTAGCAAATTATATTTAACGCTGTACATTAAAATATGATGTCTAAACTTTAGCATTTGAAACAAATAGCATTTTCACCCAAAGATGAAAATTCTTTGTTGTACCAAACCTGCTTGACTTTCTTCTGCAAAACACAAAGAGGATAGTTTAATATTGTTGTTAACCAAACAGTCTTAGTGCCCATTGACTTCCAGTGCAAGGACACAAAAACACTTAGTCATTTCTCAAAATATCTTTTTTATGCTTCACAGAAGAAAGAAAGTCATATTTTAATATCACCATTTATTGGTTAATGGCCATAACACAAAAATATTATTGGCTAACAGGACAAGCCAGATGCCTAATTGCAAACACAATAGTGTTTGAACTCAAGCTTGTGTAGCTAAATGTGCTTCATTCAAATATCTTCAGGCTTTAGTGTGTGTACATATAAATATTTTGAGGTCTAGAATTCCCACATTTGTTGTGGACTATTTTACAGCTTTCAGTAAAACAACAAACCACTAACACTGCATGTTCTCAGCTCATCATTAAAAGTACTAATAAAATCAAACTCATCAGCGGTAAACAAATCTGGCATGCTTTGCAGGTACTAAGAACGATAACTAGCTAGCTAAAAAAAGAGAAAAGCTTGTGAAGGTGTTTCTTGCAGAAATCCTGCCAGCAAACTCTCTGCCCTGGTGAAATGTGATCAGAAAAAGCCCTTCAGCTACACCGCTCCTCCAACTTTCCCCTCCTGGGTTTCTTCTACTGTAGCAGATCATGTTTTTTATGTTGTGGGTAAACTTTGCTCCTGGCTACACCTTCCCCCTTGTAGTGAATCATCATGCCGAAGCCTTGGAGGTGGCCTTGAGAAAGCCGAACATGGGCACGGAGAGTTTTAAACCGAGCCGTGAGGGTGGAAGGGGTGAAGCTCCTGACAGGCACCGCTGCTGGCAGTTACAGAGCATGTTAAATCATGCATGCAGGTGTCGGGGCCTACAAACAGACTGGACCCATCCTGCCAGGCTGAAAGTGAACCACAGTGTCTACCACTCAAACACTGACATGGAGGAGAGAAGGCCAGGGTAACCTCCAGCTCAACTATTTCATTTCTGTCAGGTTTGGTGCAAAATGTTGGTGCTGTGTATAGAAACACATTCCCACAGACACTCTAGATATGAAAAAGCCCTAGTAAAAAATAGATGCCATATTTAATCTTATACTAAAGGACATCACTGTGAACGATGGAAGTACACTTAAAAAAAAACAACAACAAAAAAAAAGAATTGTGAGATTTAAACTCAGCATTCTGACTTTTTCTGTCAATTATAAGTTTATATCTCACAATTTCTGACTTTTCTTGTTTCCACTATGGAACTGAGAGAAAAACAGTCCAAAATATGATAATTCAGAATTCTGAGAAAAAAAGTCAGACTTGTGAGATAAAAAGTCATAATTACCTTTTTTTTTTTTTTTTTTTTTTTTAAATTCCGTGACAGAAACGGGCTTCCATAGTTTTCCTATAAGAGAATCTTCTCATTTTGGTTCAACTTTTTGTGTGTACACTAGCAGAGTGACATGGACAAAATGTTACAAAAATCCAATTTTGAGTATTTAAAATATGACATACGCTCTGATTAATGTTGATTATGTCAGCTCAGAGAGTGACCACAATCCTTTGCAAACGCTGTTTCAGAGACATTCATGTAATGGGATGACCTCATTTTGTGAAAGAATTATGGGCTGAAAGCAATAAACATATTCAGTTTGATCAGCAGTTGAACATGACATATTAAGAATACACAACTGTGAGAGAGCCAGCGCTCAACAGGATTTAACTGTCATTAAAACACTGTTGACACATACACCACGGCAATGATACACTTCCTCAGCTAACCGCATTATAGTCCATTAATCCTGATAGAGCGCTTAATTCATGCAGAAAAGCAGTAGGTGATGCATACATACGAACACATGCGCAAATATACTCTTCTGTCATTTTTAAGGGCAAAAAATGTGTTAATCTCATAGATTAGGATTAGCCTGTGATGTCTCAGAAACAAAAGTGAGATGAAAGCAGCGTTGAGCTGCAACATTTTGCTGCAGAAATCCCATTTGCTTCATAATGATACTACTGACGAGCATCTAAAGCTTAGCTGAGCTTTGCAAATGTAAACAAGTAATATCTCCTTATATTTCGGATGTGTCAACATCCAATAAACTGCTTTACAAAGAGACAATTCCTGGAAGTATGGAGACAACTTTGTACGTGCTAGCAAATGACCTCCTAGCCAATGTCCACTGCTCAGTGCCACCCTAGTTCATACCTCCAAACTGACCAGACTTTGCAGATAAATTCAAATGCTGATCAAGGATGATTTCATGCTAAGCAGATGTGACAACAATAATTCCAACTTAATTTTCTCCTAAGGCCCTTGAGTCCTGAGAGCAGTGGCAGTAGTATACTGGAGCACAGTTCTGCCCAGTGCCTGCCATCTGTGGCTGATGCATTATTTAGCTTGCTCAGCCACTGATTAGCATTAACGCTATGGTAATGGCCCTCCGGGCTCCTCCAGGTCTACCTACCTCCCAGCACACCCTGAGGTCTCTCTCACTCAGCTGGTCTCTCTTTCACTCACTTCCTTCTCCCTGCACTTCTAGCCTTTTAAATGGCCTCAAAAAGGTTGCTTTAATTTTTTATGTCATGTGTATTCAGGTGAGGGACCTCATGAAACCAAAATTAAAGTTTTTTGGCTTTTAGTCCATGTCTTTGAAACCGTGTAATATTCTAGTGCAGTGGTTCAAGTGGAAACGCTGAACCTATATACATTAGGGATAGTAAGATTCACAGATTCGCATCGGTGCATCGGCATAAAAGTTAACAATGTGATGCACTAATTTAAAAACTGTGCATCGGATAGAAATATTATATATATATATATATATATATATATATATATATATATATATATATATATATATATATATATATATATATATACACACACACACACACACACAGTCAAACCAAAAATTATTCAGACACCAGATATATTTTTTTTTTTACTAGTGGGTGCAGGATACTATAGTTCATTTATGTATGTTAGGATAGCAAAATAAAGTAATCTGTGACATATTATACCCAAAAATTCTGCATACTACCAGGATGACTACCAGTAAAATTTGGGACCAAAAATATGATTTGACACTTTGACCTGACCATGTTTTGTTACATACCTTTCTATCAAAGTTACCTGACATGATCAAGATGAATTTGTTCTGACACAGTTTAACTCTCGAGTTCTTGTCATATTTTATTACCATTTTCTAAACTATAGCAAATAAACTGTGATAATGTGAGAAATTTTGAAGGTGTCTGAATAAATTTTGGTTTGACTGTAATTCATTCGTGATTATCAAGATGAATTTTTTCTGACACAACGTTTAACGTTGAGTTCTTGCTACCATTTTCTAAACTCTAGTGAATAAACTGCAATAATGTGAGAAATGTTGAAGGTGTCTGAATAAATTTTGGTTTGACTGTATATAAAAAAATCTTTCTTCATGGCTGTGATATAAAAGCTTATTGGCTCTTTAAACAAACTAGGATTAGTTCAAACCTTCTGTTTCAATAGGAAATTCTCCAACAATAAAGAAAACTGCACTTATACAGTATGTGAGTCTTTAAAAGTAGCCAATTATATTGAGAAAACAGTTAAGACAACTTCCCATGAAGCTTCTTCGTTGAAGTTCATCCAGTAGTTTGGAGTGTGTGTGAGTGTCTTTGATAAGCTTCATTAATAAACATGACATCCTCTAATACACAGGCTGCGGCATATGGTAAAAGGCAGAAAGAGGAAGGGAGTGATTTGCTGTTTGCTCTGAAAAACAAACAAGCCAACAGGTCCTGCCAGATGGCGGTGAGTGCTGTTTAGGAGAGAGCGAGCAAGAGAACAGAGAACAACAAAGAGAAGAAGAGGAACCAGACAAAGGTGACAGGAGCTTTAGGAAGGATGAAGAGTCATCAACGGTCGCCATCGGCTGCTCAACTGGTAAACAAAAACGTAGTTCTGCTGAGCTTTTTTTTTTACACATGCTGATCCTACTTCACAAATGATGTTTCTCTTCCTGTGTGTGTGTCTAAATTAAATGCAAGCTCAGCTAGGAGTTCGCTCACTTTGAATTATGGTAATTCTCATTAGCATAACTAAAACATTTCACATGGGCTGCCCCAGTAAGTGCAATGTGATTTATTTCCGCTAGTTCAGCCACACGGCCAACATTATCACTGATCAACCTGTCACCCCTTTATAACATTTACACCCTAATTGGGTGTTTGTGGCTAATCATTTGCCTGTAATGGTGCTGTAGATTACTCTGTGACAGAAGGAGCAAGAAATGCAGCACAGTGCGACAGCTTTCTCATAGCAAAAACCATATAATGTGTGCTAAACCCTCTTTCATTACACAAAGTATAGCCTCAGAGATTCAGCTTTGGTATAAACATTTCATGAACACTGTATCCTTTGCAAGATAATATGCAACTTTTGCAAATTAAAGATCTATTATTTGTTTATTTATAAAGTGATAACAGTCAAAACAACAGTTTGGGGTCAGTAAGACTTCTTAAATGTTTTTTAAAGAAGACTCTTCTGCCCTCTAAGGCTGTATTTATTTTATTGCAAAAATACAATAAAAACTGTAATAATGTGAAATATTATTAGAATTTGAAATATCTGTTTTCTATTTTACTATATTTTAAAATGTAATTTATTCCTGTGATGTCACGTGACCCTTCAGAAATTATTCTAATGTGCTGATTTGCTGCTCAAGAAACATTTCATATTATGTTGAAAACAGTAGTGCTGCTTAATTTTGTGAAAACTGTATATATTCTGTTTTATTTGTATATATTTTTGTTAAACATTTTTTATTATATAATTTTGAATAGAAAGTTCAATAGGACAGAATTTATTTCAAATGGAAATATTTAGTAACAAATTTCTTTACAATAGATTTTAATAAAATTAATGCATCCTTTCTGAATAAAAAAATAAGGTAACACTTTCTACGGAGCCCATATTATAAGGGTATTCTTAAGGCATTATAATGAATGCATAATGCATTATAAAAAACCTTATATGATGTTATATCATCTTACAAATAACAATTATAATACATTATAATACTTACACATTTGTGGTTATAACATTTAAGATTATAATTATTTATAACACACAATAAACACCATATTAAATCTACTTTTACATTTATAATGGACTATATCATATCTTGACATTGTTTGTTTAAGATCAGCACAGTATCATCTTGTGAGCGGTTAGGTGTTGAGTGTTATTTGAGTGTTCCCTGTGAGGCTAATGTTAATTTTGATGTGAGCTAGTTAATACTTTCAACCGAAAAAAAATCCCCTTAGTCTATTGTCTATAAGCAATTTTGCAACTACATGTCAACTAATTATCATTAGAGTATTAGCAGTTACTTATAGTCATATTTGCACATATTTGCAGTTACTTATAGTCAGTTTGTCTGTTGAGGAACCATCAAAATAATGTGTTAGCATATATTTAGCAGACATACTATACTAATACTCCAATGACTGCTAGTTGACGTAGTTACTACTTATAAGTGGTCTTTGTCTGCTTTAAGTAAAGTAGCATAAGAAAGATGGCAAGATGTAAGACTTTTAATACATTATAACTATGAGAAATATAATCCATTGCAACTTAAGTGGATGCAACGTTTTCACTGTGTGTTATAAATCTATAAATATTATAATACATTAAAACTGTTCTTATGAATATTCATGAGATAATATAACATATTATAAGGTTTTTTATAATGCATTATGCATTTATTATAATGCCGTAAGAATACACTTATAATGGATTATAAATGAAGAGTTTGGTTCCAAAATGCGATAAACGCCATTTTTTAAAAAATTTAGTTTCCGCCAAAATCTGTATTGTATCTGGTCAGTATCGCAGATGAATCGCATTTGATTATGAATGCGATATTGCGTAGCTTGTCAGTGTTAGTGTTTTTATTAATGCCATTTATGTTTTTGTTAATACAGCATATAGGACTAGTCAACTAAATGAATGTAACATTAAAGATGAATGCACTTTTGGAAGATGAATGTAAGGGAAATGTCATTTTGGAATTTCTGTGGTCTAATGTGATATTGTTGTTCATGTTCTTGTTCATGATGAAATTTTCTTTTATTGTTGTAATTAATTTATAGCAAACAAAATGACCCGTTGAACTCATTTTGGGAGCGATGACTGATGAATGTATTTTTAGTCCAGTGCCTGTATATAAGATTATGACCAAGTTCAGAGGCTGTCATATGTGGATCAACTTACTATGTTGTGTATTTTCAATATGAAAAATAACTTTCATATTGATTCAATGGATTTATTGCATTTTGAAAAAAACAAAAAACAAAAAAAAACAAAAAAAAAAAAACAAACAAACAAAAAAAACATATCATTGATTTATTGCATTTTGGGAAAAAAAATAATACAATTTTATAATAAATCTTTGAAAATCAAAATCTGGATTTGAATTTTTAGTGTTATTATAACCTAAAGATGCTATGTGAAAGTTTGAAACAGAAAATAGTGGTTTTCATCTTGCCACTTTCTTGCTAAAGAAAACACATTTTTACTCAAATTAATCAAAATGGATTATATATAAAAGAAGTCTTATTGAAACTTTTGAATGGTAGTTTATAAATAAAAATATTTATAGGCAAAAAAAAAAATTGTGGTGGCTGAAGCAACAATGTTGACAAACTAGTGTTACAAATGTGAGCTACTGTACTTATGAGAATATTAATTACTGAACCTGACCAAAAAAATTATTCTTGCTTCTGAATGCAAGAGTGTGCCCCCCTGATATGCTAGCGTTATGTCAGGCCCGCACTAACAGGCCCATTCATGCAACTGTGCTTTCTTTCCAACAAGCCACTTTATGCAGCTTAACAGCAGTGACAATTGCAGAGATGCATTATTAATGCCCAGAGAGGACTGACGTTCAGAAAGGTCTCCACTAGTACAGCTTTCTGTCCTCCTGTCTGTCACCTCTGTCTCGTCTCTCTCAATCTCTTTCTTTATTCTACCAGCTGAGACACAAATAATGCAATGACATGCACAGCTGACACCCAAGACCACTGAATGTGGTGTTAAGCCTGGTTTATTGACAGCAACTATAAGGCATTTATTTGTAGGATGACAACCTTGTGTGACACTGATATATATCTCACAGGAATAAAATACACTTTCAAATATATTCAAATAGAAAACATATTAACAATATTACTGCTTTTACTGTAATTTTGATCAAATAAATGCAGCATTACTGATTTTGGCCAACACCTAAGACAGTTTCTTCCATGTCGGAGGTAAAACTTATAAACGTAAAGCGGCAGTGCCTCAAATCTCAACACGACCAGCACATTAACAATGCATCTGCTCATTCATTCTCCTTCATTCAGCTTGTCAAGGGGCCGTTTTAAATAAGAGAGAGGCAGAAAGAAAGGGAGAGAGAAAGGAAAGTGGAGGTAAAAGATGAAGCGGTGGGCCTTGCAGGCATGAATCACACTTTTGAAGATGAATAATCCTTTTGAGGGCTAGCAGGCTAAGCTGATTTAGAATTCTGTTTCAGCCTTCTCCCATAATGCCTGTCTGCAGCTCCACACGTACTGGAAGTTAAAGTGAAGGCCCTGTAGATTGGCCATCTGCAGGCGAAACCAACAATGTTTAGTCATTATTATGTACGATAACTGCCAGAACAAACTGCAACATGACCTCCCAATTCAAAGTATGTCAAACTGACCTGAACACAGTAGGAGGGTTAACCACCAATGTTATTTTTGTTTTGGGTTTTAATATTACAAACTGTTATTTTGTAGCTTGAAACTTTTGCATTTTAAGGCCTAAGTTGTATTTCAGCTATGAAGAAAATTCCATCGACTACCTGCTACGTAAAACGTACTAACACACATTACACGCTTCTGAAAAAATGACTTTGGAGACAAAGCCCCATGTCCTTTACATGCCTTATTCTTCCGGCTGACGCCTTCAGCTCCTTTGCTCATGTCAGGGTGTTAGATTCCATCATTTACACTCGAGACCGACGACGATCACCTTCCTCTACACGGCAATTAACATACATGGCTTGCTAATGTTAGTGATTAAGACAGAGGCAGACGCTGATTAAAATATTTCCCCTTGATTTGCCAACGGTAAACAACTTCCTGAAGACCAAGGTTGATGAACGTGGTGCTGCAATCAAGCTGCGACAGGAAGAAAAAAAACACAGCTCGGAGGTGCTAAAAAGAGCAAGAGAGAAATAAAGACTGAAGGTTGGGGGAGTCCAATTTTCTTTCTTCACCCTCTGTGCCTCTCTCTCTTTTCCTCCCGAAAGAAAAGAACTCTGACTACTTAATTGGAGGAATCAAATTTAGTCAAGCACCCTGTTGGCTCAGACCTACATCATTAAAGTTGCCAGCTAACAAACATCAAAAAACCAGGCAGCATTAATGAGGCAGATGTATTAATTTCCCATTTATGAGCAGCTAAGCAACACTCCTCCACCTCTCCCTCTATCTCTCCCTCCTCTCGTTCTCCCTCTTTCATTCTGACAGAACTATTAATGATCTTTAATGCCCCACAGGCAGTAATAGGCCCCACTGGGAGAGCAGAAATACAGCGATTTGTATGGAGGATTTAGACATAATGGGGGAGAGCGATGGGGAGAGAGGGAAAAGGAGCGCCGTGCAATCGGCTCCTGGGAGAGAGCGTTTGATCAGGCCGCGGTCTCTCCGAGGAGTTCGGCCCAGCAGATGAAATCAAACCGGCTGTTCGGAGACAGACAGAAAGAGAGAAAGAGAGAGAAAAAGTCAGGCGGCTTCTGATTGTCGTTAACAACCGACGACTTTTAGCAAAAGCACCTCTGGGGGCAACGGAACCAGACAAACGTTGGAAATGGGACCGAAGGGAGGAAAGTACTGTCATCAAAGACAATTAAACAGGTTTAAAACATAAATGCTACATTATTAGCACAGATAACTGTTGGGTTATGTATTTAAATGTCATAATACTTGTTTACACCACAGACATTAACTATAATGTTAACGATAGTTTTAATAATCGTTCTAATCCTTTGAGAATAGAGACGTCCACACACCACAGCTTTAATGGTAATGACAGAAAAAAATATATAGTTGGAATCACTCTCAAAACTATTTTTTTCTAATATAGTTAACTTTATAATTATCATTCTTGTTGTCAATGGGCCTTTACACTCAAAGGAAGTGACATTGCAGACAAAATGTGATGTCATGGACATGATGTGACATTATATTCACTGTTTTAACCAACCTGATCTCATGACGAAAACGTACCTGTGGGAACTTTTTCCCAAGACGCGAAAGACGTAAAGTACCGCCATGTATGTTTCGTGACATATTCGATGTGAAATGTCCACTGAGTGGTGCTAAAAGAGTGTTAGTTTTTTTCCCTGGAACAGATGAACGTACCTATGGTATGTTTTATGTGACGTTGGTTTTGTACGTGTCACCGCAGCTCTGACTTGAAATGTTCGCTATAAGTCTAATGCTCTGTGACGTTTTAAAATAATGTACCATCTGCACTAAACCTAAACCTGCCTGATAGTATGAACAAAAGTGAATGTGACGTAAAAACACAATTGCAAGCATACCGTTTTAGCTTGTTTATCAATCTCTCATCTTTCAGCTCTTTCATCGTGAGTCATGTTTTTCACAGGATTTGTACCCAAGGATTCCACGTCCTAAGTCCAATTCCGTGCTGGCTGAGCTACCGAGCAAGCTTTATACATCTGAAAAGTGAAACATGGACCTGTAATCATAACTGTGTACGAAAATAATTACTAGTGCTCAATGTTTTATCACCTCTAGTGTTCATTTCAGTTGGAAACTGCAATGATATGTACTTAGTTCCCACTGGTACGTTTTCATCATGAGATCAGGTAGGTTTTAACCTTTTATATCAGACCTCTATTTTGAATAAAATGCATGTGTTTATAAGATTAAAGACGCTAATGGAAAACAATCATGTAAGAAACATATTAATAGATATTGTGAGAAAGAATTAACATGTTTTTTGGAAATAAGAAAATGCGTTCCAATGCCTGGAATGTTTTCACCACTGCAGTGTGAAACACAAGGTAGTTTTCCATTTAGATTTAATTTCTACTAAAAATAACTTCTGCTCGTGTGTGTTTGTGAGCTAAAGCTTTTAACAATTCCCCAAAGTGCTGAGAGAAACTAAACACACAAATCTCTCGCTGCCAGAAAACAGCCTGTTCTTTGTTGGTATTCTCATGTTTGCTGTTCTACAATAAACCACACCACAGATTAACCCAGATAAATAAGCTTCCTATCAAATTAACCTACAAATTATCCATGCAACACACAACATGCTCCAGAACCTCGAGCCTTTCATTTTTTTTTGAAAGCTCTGTGCTGTAAGTCTTTTGTTTGTTTGCATGTTTTTGTGTTATTGTGCTAACTTAAGGCTTGCTGTGGGTCTCTGGAGAGATGGAGAGCAGATCTGAACATAGTCACAAGCTTATTAGCAGGACAATGATAATGCTTTTCTTCCTCCAACACGGCTCTTTGCACAATATAATCAACTGATGTGCAGACCATGGCACAGAAAATAATGTTTTTGTAAATTCGATCAGTGATACACATTTGTTCTGGCTAATTTATTACAAAACTTTAAATTATTCAGTCATTCATAATCAAAATCAAAACAACAGCATTTACATTTAAATTGCATAATAAGAGAAAGTACTTACAGTCTTACACCATGTTTTCAACTCAATTATATAATTTTTGTTTTTTAAAATAATTCATGTTAGTTTCAAAGTAGCTATACCTTGTTTTGTGTAATCTGCTATGATGGATGGGTAACGTTCTGACAAGACACACACACACACGCACAGTCCTGGCAAGACAATATGGCTGCCTATCTAGATAGTGGACTAATTTCCTGAGTGCTATGTGAATCTCCTGGTTGTCTATGGCTGGGTTCAGCTCAAAGCGATAGTGAGATAGAGCTCACAGCTGGGCCACAGAGATAGCGGCTTTCAGTGTGATAGCCTCGGCCTGCCTGACTGCCTGTATAGCGAGGAAGGGGGGAGGTGTCGGTAACTATTGGTTTCAAATCAGTTGTGTGATGGCTGAGATGAGGATTTGGGTATAAAAATCGGATTAAGGATCAGTGCTTCAGGGAAACACATAGACAGAGCTGAAAAAAGATGGTGGAACCAAAAAATGTGCTGGAGGTCTGTTCTGAGGGAGAAAAATTAAATAATATAAAAATACTTAAAAAAAAACAAAACAAAACAATTATGTATAGTTAGATAAGCAAAACAAACAAGCAGGTTTATGTTCGTCTGTATGATTAATGTTTTGGAAAGAAGTCTTTTGCTCACCAAGGCTGCATTTATTTGAACAAAAATACAGTAACAACAGTAATATTGTGAAATATTATTACAATTTAAAACAACTTTCTAATTGAATATATATTATAAAGTAATTTATTCTTGTGATGGTAAAGCTTAATTTTCAGCATCATTACTCCAGTCTTCAGTGTCACATGATCCTTAAGAAATCATTATGCTGATTTGCTGTCGGAGAAATATTTCTTATTTTTCTACAAATCATCTCTTAATATTTAAAAAAAAAAAACAAAAAAAAAAACAATACTTTTTTCAGGATCTTCTGATCAATAGTCATTTTGATTAATTTAATGTATCCTTGCTAAACAGAAGTATTCATTTAAAAAAAACAAAAAAAAAAAAAACATCTTACTGACCCCAAACATTTTAACAGTAGCCTATATATTACTGTAAATAAATAAATAAACAAACATTAATATATTAAGCATTATAGGCAAACATTAATGTTTGTCTATAAAACCACCTCTAGCTCTGCACCCCTTTACCTGAATTCATTACTTCAGACCTATGTGCCCTCTAGAAGCTTGCATTCTGCAAGTGAACGACGCATTATTGTGCCATCCCAAAGAGGCACAAAATGTCACGAATCCGGTCTGTGGCCTTCTAACCGATAGCCACCAGAGGTCGCCCTTCCATCATATTGACTCTCACATTGCACAGACTGTTTCAAATTACCCCGGACTACATTTCCTAGCAGCCATTTCACTAATCACACGCTCACACCTGAGACCAATCACACAATCACACACCCTACATAAACCATGGACTTCCTCTCTGCCACTGCCGAGTACTGTTTAGCGTTTATCGCTCTCCTAGTGATAGCTACATTAAGGAGCCAGTTTCCTTCCCTAGTTTCTAGTTCTTAGTTCATAGTCTAGTCTAGTCTTGTCTCGTGTTTTCCTGTTTCCTGATCTCTGCCTGTGTATCTTGGATTAACCCTTTGCCTGCTGTTTCAGACTGTGTTTGCTCCTCGCCTGGACTATTGCCCACGTTTACGGATTACCTCTCTTGTCAAGCCCCTTTGGATATTGTTTGCTGTCGACTAACTCACACCCGTTTTGGATGACTCTTTGCCTTGCCTGTGATATAACTATTTACCATTGTCTGAACCTTGCCTGTTTAATGACCACGTCTCTTAATAAAAGCCTTGCACATGGATCCGCACGTCTCACGTCTCGTAAGCCCTGTAACAATACTCGGCCATACTAGGATCCAGCGGCTTTTCAAGTGGACAATGGCCAGGTATGGATATTCCAAGACTTTTATTAGTCCTCGAACAGGGCACACGATCGCTCGAGGACTATATTCAAGAATATTTGAACGTTGCTTATTATTCTGATCTGCCAGACTGTGTTTTGATAGACTTTTTCTGTGAGGGTGTTAATCAACCACTGAAATCTAAGCTCATTCACAAGGGTCCGCATTTGTCACTCAGTCAGTTTATGGATTATGCTTTGTTGACTGTTGGTTTAACGTTCACTGTGAGTGTCGCGGAGGAACGTGACACCATGTCCGCTCATGAAATGGCGGCCGCACTAGAGCACGCTCACAAAATGGCGGCAACAGCGGAGACTGGTCACAAAATGGCGGACACAACAACACACCGTTATGTTACAGCTGCCAATCCTGAGTCAGACCAAGACACCGTTGATCTTCCTGATTCAAGTCAAGTCACAGCTGCTCTTTCTGAGTCAAGTCAAGTCACAACTACCCTTCATGAGTCAAGTCAAGTCACTGCTGCTCTTCAAGAGTCAAGCCAAGTCACAGCTGATCTTCATGAGTCAGGTCAAGTCACAGTTGATCGTCATGAATCCAGTCAAGCCACAGCTGATCTTCGTGAGTCCAGTCAAGTCAGAGCTGATCTTCATCAGTCAAGTCACAGTTGATCATCGTGAGTCCAGTCAAGTCACAGCTGATCTTTGTGAGTCCAGTCAAGCCACAGTTGATCTTCATGAGTCAAGTCAAGTCATAGTTGATCATCATGAGGCAAGTCAAGCCACAGTTGATCTTCCTGAGTCAAGTAAAGTCACAGTTGATTGCCCAGACTCAAGTCACGTCTCAGCTGATCTTCCAGAGTCTCGTCACGTCTCAGCTGCTCGTCCAGAGTCAAGTCACGTCTCAGCCGTTCGCCCAGAGTCTCGTCACGTCTTAGCCGATCGTCCAGAGTCTTGTCACGTCTCAGCCGATCGTCCAGAGTATCGTCACGTCTCAGCTGTTCGTCCAGAGTCAAGTCACGTCTCAGCCATTCGTCCAGAGTCTCGTCACATCTCAGTTGTTCGTCCAGAGTCAAGTTAAGTCTCAGCTGATCTTCCAGAGTCTCATCACGTCACAGCTGTGCATCCAGAGTGTCATCACATCCTGTCTATTGCACCCAGATCTTCAAGGTCAGTCCTTCGGTATCCCAGTCTGGTATCTAGTGTGAGGGATGTACCGCTGGTGTCTGCCCGCGCAGTTGGTATCCCCAAACCCGCTCACTTTAGCCCTCCTGTTCCTGAACTGATTCCCCTGTCTGAAGCTTTTCCCATGATGGGGATCGCTTTTTGGTGTGTTTGGGCTGCATACACCACCGCAGAACTTCCTGAGGCAATGGTGCTCGCTGCAGTTTCTCCAGAGGTGGCGGCACATGCTGCAGAACCTCCCGAAGTGGCGGTGCTTGCTTCAGCTCCTTGCATGGTGGTGGCGCCCTGCAACACACTTTCACCCTGTCATGTCACGCTCGAAGGAACCGTTGATAAACACTGTACCTGTCCTGTTAAGGAGGATGTAAATGAACTCTATCTGGTTCCAGATGTTACTACTGTAGAACCTCCAGAGGTGGTGGCGTCTGCTGCAGAACCTCCAGAGGTGTCAGTGGTATCCGTCTATGACTCTCTGCCCGTCCTGTCACGGCTATGGAGGCCGTCTATGAATCCTCGTCCTGCCCTGTCACGGCTATGGAGGCCGTCTGTGAATCCTTGACCTGTCCTGTCACGGCTATAGAGGCCATCTGTGAACTCTTGCCTTGCTTTGAACCGGCCACGGAGGCCAATAATGAACCTTCCTTTGTTCATGTCACGGCCTATGAACTGTTGTCCTGCCCTGAATCAGCCGAGGAGGCTGGTTATGAACTCCCGTCCTGTCCTGAGCCGGCCATGGAGGCCAATTATGAACCATTGTCCTGTCCTGACCCAGCCGAAGAGGCTGCCTTTGAACTATCAGTCCTGTCAGTCACAACTGAGGAGGTTATTGGTGAGCTTCCTGACTGTTGCGTTGCGCCTATAGGGGCCGTTCGTGAATCCCCATCCCTGCCTGTCACGGCCATGAAAGCTGGAAATGAACTTTCTGTAAGCCTTGTTAACCCTGTCATGAACCCCGGGACAAAAAGACCATTCAATGTCTGCCCCGTTAACCCTGTCACTGACAAAATAAGTGATAGCTACATTACGGAGCCAGTTTCCTGTCCTAGTTTCTAGTTCTTAGTTCATAGTCTAGTCTAGCCTTGTCTCGTGTTTTCCTGTTTTCTGATCTCTGCCTGTGTATCTTGAATTAACCCTTTCCCTTCTGTTTCGGACTGTGTTTGCTCCTCGCCTGGACTATTGCTCACGTTTACGGATTACCTCTCTTGTCAAGCCGCTTTGGATATTGTTCGCTGTCGACTGACTCACATCCGTTTTGGATGACTCTTTGCCTTGCCTGTGATATACTTGTTTACCATTGTCTGAACCTTGCCTATTTAATGACCACGTCTCTTAATAAAAGCCTTGCACATGGATCCGCACGTCTCACATCTCGTTAGCCCCGTAACAGAAAATCACTTTCACAGACTTTTTCATTTACTGTTCCCACTTAGTGGAATGACCTGCCCAACTCAATCCGAGCAGCTGAGTCCTTAGCCGTCTTCAAAAAATGGCTAAAAACACATCTCTTCCATCTTTATTTGACCCTCTAACTCTAGTGCTCTCTATTCTAATTCTATTTTATCTATCTGTCTTATTTTATATTTAAAAAAAAAACAAAAACACAAACATGATCCTCTATCACTTGCATATTTATTCTCTAACTGTTAGTTTTTCTTTGAAAACTAACACTAGCTTTCTTTTTTCTATTCTATCCACTTGTTTCTTTAAAAAAAAACACTAGTTTCTTTCTTCTATATTCTATCTACTTAATTTCTTTAAGAAAAAACAAAACAAAACAAAAACCTTGCTACATGTACTGCGTTAGGCTAAATCAGACTTGTCATTGGGCTTGCATGTTGTTGCTCTTTTGTTGGTTTTGATTGCTTCTATTTCTCATTTGTAAGTCACTTTTGACAAAATTGTCTGCTAAATGAGTAAATGTAATGTAAATATATTGTTAGGCCTATAGAGATTGATTAATTGATTGATTTTAAGACATTTTTTATAAATATATTTGCATTTTTATATGATAAACAGTTTATGGCACATGTCCAAAATTACTTTCCAATTTGAAATGTGGGAACAATGAATTAAAACCAGTTGAGAACCATTAGTTTAGGAAATGGTGTGTTTTGTTGTACAATTGCTGGTGTATGTGTTCCTGTGCTTGAGTGTGTGGTTTAATAAAGAGCAATAGCTTAAAACTCACTGTCAACCACAAAATAAAATATTCATCTCTGGCATATGACGGATTCGCATCCAGATCTCATTTCAAACTCGTTCAGCTTTAAAAGCCCTCAAACACAACGTCATCTCTCGCCCTCTCCGTCTTCTCCAGAGTGACGGCATCCATCATCATTCCGCACGCCCTGATCGATGCCTTGTTTTAATCATGATATGTTACAAAAGTGACTTATGAAACTCCCCTCCCCCTGACGCCCGACCATTTCATCACTGCGGTATTAAGATTGATGGCACTGCAGCTAGGGGAGATTAATCAAGCCCAGAGCACCCTCCAAAGCGTTCTGCGCTCGGCTGGGGCTGGCTGTGAGAGACGTGAGGGCACGGAGCCGGAACAAGCCTATCATTGGAACCGCTTTCTGGGGGACCTAGATTCATTCCGCCTGCAGGCTCTTATGATCAAAAGAGCATTCTTCTTCTTCACCACTGCCCACCCATCCTCCCCTCGTCCGCCGTTCGTCTCTCTCCCCCCTCTTTCTGGGTCTCCTCCAGGACTCGTCTCCAGAATTGATTTCCCAGGGACGGCACCTCGTGCTGCTGCGAGCTGCTGTAAGGGTTCTAACGATCAGGCTGTGGATCATTAGTTTAGAGCACTGTTTTCCACTGCCCAGAACCCTGAGGCTCATACATCTTCCCCTCCTGCGCCTGCAGCTCAGCCCTGCGAAAGCACCTCATCTCACACACACACATACCTTCCTCACTATTTGGCACAGGCGTATCATACCCATCCATCTTTGGCTGACTATGCCACTGCATTTAAGCAGAAGAGGTGAAGAATGCTAGGGAAAAGCAAAGGGAGGAAAGAGAAACGATGACGGAAAGAAAGATTAAAGGACCGTGAGACTAAAACTACATATTTTCCAAATTGACTAGTTGGTGGGTTGCCGATGAATTGTCTTACTTCATCATTTCGGGCTCACCTGACCCAGATTGGACATATTCTTGAGGGACGTTTACATAAGACACGTTCTTGCGTTTATTAAGTAAGCGAGTGCAAGAGAATGAAACGGGGACTTTTTGCTGAACTTTTGCTAGTTTTTATATTTTTTTAACTAAAGGTGCTTTTTAAAATAATTGTAAAAAAAGGCATAAATATATAAGTAATTTAATAAAAACGCACATAAAAATGTGATATTCAAAGTAGGTAAACTCATTCATTAATAAGAAAAAAAAAAAATACATCAAGAATCATTTTAGAAATTTCCAGGATGAGAAGCGGATTGATGCCTAAAGATTCCCATTTTTACTTTTTATGGAGCTCCGTAGATGACATGAAAGAAAAAATGGATAATGTGGCCACAAATTAAAAATTTGCTCACAATATTTGTGGCCACATTTTATTAATTAGTTCCCTCATTTTAAGTAAATCATGGCCGTGTAGTACTAATTCATCCCCTTATTTACTTAAAATTACTTAAAACGTGGCCTCCGTAACTAACACACTGTCTTAAAAATACAGTGTTCATAAAACACCTTGAGAAGCAATACAATGGACAAAGATGTCTATGTACAATGGTATCTAGACAAACTAGTCGATCTTAGCTAACTTAGCTAAGTTAATCCAGAGGTTACCTTCAAGTTAAACTGGCTAACACCTTCTTAAGCAAAAATTCACATAATTTCTTGAGAGTTCCACTAGTTAATGAGAGTGACCCTTGAATCTAGTGTTTCTCAATGTAATTAAAGCTACTACGAGCCACCGTACTGGAGTACAAAAGTGAAGTTCACTGCGCAAGAGAGAATGAAACTGATTTCACAGAATTCCAGTTGGCAATTCCAGTCCTACTGTACATACAATATTACGGCAGTAAAAAAACATCTAGCAACCTCTAGTGCTTCCCGAAGATGATACTTGCTCCAATAAATGTGGTAATAAAATGCTAAAAATGAAAGACGTGATCCATCTCAGAGTCACTGCCCCCAAAGAGATGCGTGTCTAAAAGGTCTTTGCGTTTGAGAGCGCAACGGTGAGTCTCTCATGATGAGGGGCATAAAGAAGAGATTGTCTCCACTGCCGAAGTCCTTATTATCGTCAGCTCAGGAACAATGTGTTCTGATTTCACCCTCTTGCAGCCTGTCAATGAGCTGAATAGAGAAGCTGATTGGACTTCCTCAGGCACGGAGGGTAGACTCCGTTGAATCCGCGTATGCCAATTGTCCACCGGGTCTCAATCCCTTGCACTCTGTCCAGCTCATTTTCTTTCTCATTTGTTCTTCTCTCTCACTCTGTAATTCTGCATAGAACAATAGAGCAGCTCTCTGGACTGTGATCCGAAGGGCCATAAACGGTTCGGTAATGATGATGTGTCACTCTCTAAACACTCTGGCAGAGGAAGCCCATCTTTAACTGGCCTTCATCAGCCGAACACTAAATCAACACCGCCAACTCTCAGACGCTGAAGTAATCAGCTTTCCACTGTTTTAAATCACATTTCCACCAATGGAAACAAATCCCATCCAGCTGCAGCGTTAATGTTGAAACAGAAGAAATGCCGTTAAAAAAAGACGAAAAAAAAAAACTTGGAAGTAAATCTTTAGATTTATTCAGACGTGACTAAATTAGGTAAATTCATGTTTCAAAGACCCACTTGTGATTTTAATTTCATCCGAATAATGATTTAAAGAAATAGCAAACCAAAACAACAACAACAACAAATGGATGACAGTGCTAAATGGAGTTCAAATCAAGCCGCCCAGCTATAATTTAATTTCTTAGCCTGGCTAACTGACACGTCCTGGCTCAGGAAGTTTCTGGAGCGCTGCTGGGTTTGGACCTGACGCTGATTTACAGCTGTGCTTTAGTGGATCTAATAAGCCGGGCAAATGCCTCCCCTCGGCCTGGCACCAGCCCACTGGCTTCGCCCTAATTATTCACATATTTTGGCAGCAGATTCCTTCCCTGCATCCCTCCCTTCCTAACTCCCTGACGCTCTGAGGATAGAGAGAGAGACAGACACAAAGCTCTTAATCAGAGTATATCAGTTAAAATAAATGAGAGCAGAATGAAAAGAACGCTTTGCTGAAATTCCCTGGCTCAGGCCAAATGAGTTGAGTCTGGGCCAGACGGGTGAGATGGGAGTTGGCTGTGGAGAGATGAGTGTGTCTGTGTGTGTGTGTAGCACTGCCAGTGGCTAGGGGAAATCTCTCACTAGATATAAAATTTAGGCACAATAAGTGGAGAACAGACAACATGCTTTAACACATACAGACACACTTGCCACATACTCCCACTTATATATTTTCAAATAAACATAAACAACAAGGACATGCAATATATCGGCACAGTATCAGTTATTGGCTAATACTAATTTATTGCTATTTTCAATAAAATAAGATAAAACCATGATTTCCACAAAAATATTGGGCAGCACGATTGTCTTCAATATTGATAATAATAAGAAATGCTTCTTGAGCAGCAAATCAGCATATCAGAATGATTTCTGAAGGATCATGTGACATTGAAGACTGGAGTAATGATGCTGAAAATTCAGCTTTGCATCACAGGAATAAATTATATTGTAAAATATAATAAAGTGAAAAAAACTGTTATTTTAAATAGTAATAATATTTCTGAATATTATTGTTTTTACGTAAATGCAGCCTTGGTGAGCACAAAAAATGTGAATAACGGCAATATTCAATATTTAATCAAGTACACTAACTTTCTCTATTTTTATTTAGATTAACTGTGCTGTTATGTACCACACACTTAAAAGTTAATCAGTAAAAGCATAAATAATTTTAAAAAATTCAAAATGATGGATTTTAATTAGTTTAGTGTTTTATTTTATTTAGACAAAATAGTAAAGAATTTTAATATTGGCCATAAAATTAAAATATCCATCATATTAGCCAATATTTATTTATATATATATATATATATATATATATATATATATAAAATAATATATATTATTTTAGTCTCTAACATAAAATGTCTAATCCCAAAAATTAAAAAAAAATAAATAAAGAAAAAAAAACCCTGATTAATAGTGTGCCCATTTCTCATGTTTCATTTTTATCCCTTTTCAGTTTTTTTGTTTTGTGTGTAAACATTTTAAAAAATTGTTTAGAATTGAACTTGACTACCTGCATGAGCACCAAGGCTCAACATGTTGGAGCGTGTGCACTAACCGTTAGGCTACAGCTTTGACAGGTTAAAATTCTGTATGTCTCTCCTCTCTGTCTCAATGATAGGATGCTTAAGCTTGTCTTCAGACCTTCTGAGCTCTGCGCTGGGTTGTCATCTGGACCAAAGCTCCATCAAACTCCTCTGATAAGACCTTTGCATGGAAATCCCCAGTCCCTCCCCCACCTGTCGGCCCTCCGCTCTCTCAAACGCCAATCTGAGACTAAATCTCAAAAGCTATCGCTCTTTGACAAGGTGAACAATGCTGTCAGAGCACGATACAGGAGGATGTTGTTAATTTCTGGTGAAAGAGAGAGACAAAAGAGAGGTATGCAAGAGAAAGCGCGGCAATGGCTTGATGTGTGGGGAGAAATATGGTATCACAGCTTGCCTAAGGGAAGCCTGCCACAAAACTGCCTTAGTCTTACTTGACGGGCCTGAGACTGTCAGAGGAATCTTCTGATGTCACTTCCTCCCCCGACAGCATTGACATGCGTACGAGCCGCGGGAGGGATGGAGAGAGAGAAGGACTGCTCCTCGTCGCTGTATTCTTTAATGTCGGCTCTTTTATCGAGGATTCAAGCTGTCAGCTGTAATCAGAGGACTACTGGTGCGGAGCAGAGGAGATAAGACCTGCCTGTCAACAACCCATCATACACTCCACACATATGCTTCCACTCATTCACTTATCACACCATCCCCAGAGAGAGGGAGAGAGACAGAGAAAACACAAGAGATACAGGTAGAGAAAGACAAAGTGGAAAATGAAAAGCAGATAAAAAAAATGGAAAAGGGAAACAAGAGGACAGGAAATAGAGAGGTGGTCTCGTGGCAGATGACGGAAAGGTGGGAGTTTTTTTTCACCATCTATGTGACATCAGCTAGAATTAAAATCAAATTCAAATTTGTAGTGGGTAAACTCTAGGGCATGTCTTAAATGACTGTTTCCGTTTGTACTTGATCATGTCCTACCAATATCACTGCCTATTCCAGTGTTTCCTGGGAATCCTTCTGAATCCATGGCATCACAACAAAAGAAATTGTTGTGCAGTGTGAATTGAATGGATAGAAAAAGGAAACATTGCTGTAAGCCCAGTGTCATGATTGGCTGACACAAAAATCCTCCATTTTGTTTGGATGTGTTGCATCCATTTGCACTAAACTGGTAAGTTTTAAAACAAGCAATTTTAATTTTAAATGGGTAATTTTAAAAAGGCTTTCGTCATTTGCTAGTCTGTTTGTTTGTTTTGCCCTAGGGAACACTACTACACGAGTTAAATATCTTAGAATATAACATGATGAAATTATGTTTAATTCTGCACATTATATGAAATATTTTAAGATCTGATTTTAAAGTATAAAAACACACTCAACACACACTGCAGTTATAATTGATTATGTGTATTTCACTCTACTGAACTCATTAGGCTTTAGGGCATTACTATGGTACATACACACACAAACACACATGACTTCACCACAGCAGCAGCTGTTAGAGAATAACTAATAACTATTCGTTTAAACAGACAGGAGTCAACTGGTGTTTGGTTACCAATTACTGCACGGCGTCCTTCGCTGTTTACTGCTAAATAATACAGCTGATTGATAACGCTGCATCACCCCAGTTCCCTCAATGCCTTGGTGACTGATGTCTGCTATAAATTGCACGTTCACTTGTGGCCTCCTATCAAATGCGTATGAAAACACTGGCTGACCTGAAATGAGGATACAAATCTGAGAATGAGACAGATTGAGAGAGCGAGAGAGATGTTAAGATAACCTCATGAATAATGTATATCTTGTCACTAGCCAAGAATATATAACAACTCACACTATTAACATATCTATACGCACATCCCTGAGTTATACCAGAGATATCTTAAAGGGATAGTTCACCCTAAAATAAAAAAAAAAATAACTGTCATTAATTACTCACCCTCATGTCATTCCAATCACGTAAGACATTTGTTTATCTTTGGAATACAAATTAAGATATTTTTGATGAAATCCAAAGGCTTTCTGACCCTGCAGCAATGCAACTGACACGTTCAAGGCCCAGAAAGTTAGTAAGGACATCATTAAAATAGTCCATGTGACATCAGTGGTTCAACCGTAATGTTATGAAGCTACGAGAATACTTTTTGTGTGCGAAGAAAACAAAAATAATGACTTTATTCAACAATTTCTTCTCTTCCGGTTTGTCTCGGCCATGGGACAAACCGGTTTAGATCATTTTCAGCTCAGCTTCAGTGAATGGCTAATATAAAACAGCTCTTTTGAGGAGTGCCTGAAGAAGCCTGAAGTCTCGTCCCCGATTATTTATTAACTGTAATTTATTCTATAGCAGAATCAGTAGAAACATAATGGATAATGGTGGTGTTATTGCGTTCCAGACCCCTGCTGTGATTCTTTGAAATGGTGTGCGTGAAAGATTTTAGTGCTGGTGAGATAGATAAGTGTTTAAAAAGTGTTAATTGTGTGAATTAGTTTGGGGTTTGGGACAGTTGTCGCCCTGGAGCTCAGTGATTAGTATCAGTGTTTGCTTCCTGTCTTCCGCTAACTCTCTTCTCCCATGCTGTACCCAAACTCACTTATCCGCCTACTAATGCCTTAAGCTACTACTTTGACGCAGCAATGCGACAGTCACACACACACACACATACATACTCACAGACACAGGGGCTATGCTAAGGCTGGCTGTTTTATTGAACTCTTTAAAAACCAGACCACACATTGCTCTCGCCTCTCGCAATCGCCACATGCTTGCACCCCACAGCCAAGTGTTGCCACATAATCTCATTGATCCTATTTTCTTACACAGTTTGGGCTCCTTTAACGTGTGGGAAACCAGCAGCGAGCTCCGGTGGTTTATTTCATATATCTAATTATGTCTAATTGACTGAATTTTCTCGTATTAGTCTCTCTCGTGCATTTATTGTGGTCTCACACTTGTTTCACGTAGCCTGTTTTTAGCTGCTCTTCAGCTTGTTTTACCAGCCAGTTCAACAAAAGTCCAGATTTTTGAGGTGCATTTCAAAGGAATTATTATTGCCAACCATCTAATATTACATCTATAACAAGCAGCACAACTAGTAGGATTCTGTAGGATCATGTGACACTAAAGACTGGAGTAATGGCTGATGAAAATTTAGATTTGGAATCACAGGAATAAATTACATTTTAAAATATATTAAAATTGAAAACAATATTTACAATATTACCATTATTATTGTATATTAAGTTAAAAAATGCAGCCGTGGTGAGCATAACTTCTTTCAAAAAAATGAAAAGTAAAAAAATAAAAATAATAATAAAAGGAGCAAATTACAATAAAGTCCTCACACCGTAGTGCTTGGGCCCTAAAAAAGAAAAAAAAAAAAACCTTTTGAGCTAGTGTATGTCAGGATATAAAGCTGCATGAAAAAAAGGCAAACACAAACATGTTTTTTGACGTCACAATTATATCTATACCTTCTTTCTGGTCCATTCCTTCCTGCATGTCACACACACCCACATGAAAACACACATCATCTCCCTCTCCCCCAATTACAAATGAGTCCATTAGTGCGTGTGCAGTGCGCCCTGTGCTGCCGTCCCATAATGACAGCTGAGATTTCCATCATGATCATAACCATTCCCTCGGCTGCCATCAGCACAGATGGAAGGTCTCTCTTTAGAAATGAGCTATCTACCCACCAAAGGGCACATTGCAGGCTTTGTTATTTAGCCTGCTGTGCACGTAATAGCGCGAGTGTGTGCGTAATAACGTGTGTGCAGCTGCACGTGCCAAGTCTGCATCGTGTTTGATGAGCACTGAAAGGTAAATTGGTGATAAAATGGCTCTATACTCACTCGAATGTTGGTAAGACATCCATATTTTACAGTCACCTCTTATGATGCTTTGTTACAGTGAATGGATGCCATTAATTTGCATAGTCAATTGTGTTTTACGTTTTCTTGCTTCATTTGATTCTGAACCAAACCAGAGTGGTGGATTCATTACTGTCTTTGATTAATTTAACAACGACGAATGAAAAATGGAATCTGCAACACATTTATCAGCTTTTTAGCATACAACTGCATTTAAAGAATTGTACAAATAAAAACCATAAAATATTCGCCCACAGAAGCATTAATGTGAACAGTCTAATTAGAAGTGGTTAAAAGTAAATGTGAGAAATGAGAGTACTCTACTGCTTTCTATTTGTCTTGATGTGTAAACACAGGATTCTGGGTACTAATTACCTTGTTACAGATAAACACATGCACACACAGCTCTGCTTTCTTCTGTCACAGTAAACGCCTTTATCTTCAAGCATTTGTTGTCATACGTCTCAGTAGGGGTCTCGTCTGTGCAGAGAGGATGTTTTCTCATGATTTACGTTTGTGAGAATATAAAAATGCGCAGAGAACAGCTTCTTCAGCTTACAGACCTTTACAAACTACCTGAGGCTTTTAAAAGCAGAGGAAGGACAGATCGAAAGGAAGAAAAATGCATCTTGAAGGACCACAGCACTGAATAATTAAAAGAGATTGGACTGATATGTTTGTGTGCTTATGGGAGGAACGTTTTTAATCAACCAACCACCTCGCCCCACCTTAAAACCAGCCGAAACATTACATAAACATCTTACTACATTTATTAAAACATTACTTTTGCTTTTAATATCAAAATCTGTTTGACTGACTGAATGGATAATCCAATGGATAAGGATATTCTGTTAGATTTGGAAGATTTTTTCAAACTGATTATGCAAAAAAAAATAAAATAAAAATAAATTTAAAAAAAACACCCAAAAAAAATGAAAATTCAGAATTTACTCTCTCATATGTTGATCCACACCTGTATGACTTTCTACTTTACCTTTCTGCTTCTGTCCATACAATAAAAGTCAACGGGGTCCAAAACAACACTGGACCCTATTGACTTTCATTGCATTGTTATTGACATCCATTGTAATACATTGGTTCCCAATTGATTTTAAACTACCTCATATCAGTCCTATTTGTTAGACATTATATGTACATTAGCCTTTAAATTAAGTGTCTGTATGCTAATGTGACATTGGGTTTAAATAACCTAGAGTGAATCATTAGTTTCTACCTAAAAAAACAAAACAAAAAAAAAAACTACCCATCCTCTAAGGTTCATTAATCTTCATTTCTCTCCAGAGGGCCACTTAGTGTTGGTGATCTGTCCTGAATCGGAGCCGCTTACACCCTCACTTAGACAGACTGGACACAATCAATGGCTCTCCTGCTCTCTGAGCCCCAGGGACCAATGCTGAGGTGTTTAAACAGGCTCTGATAACAGCAGAAAGACAGTGGAGAGAATACCACAACCATTGCATCACGCTGCTGTCAAGACATCCATACAGAAATGAGCTTCAGTCACAATGCAGGACATCAATAGGGCAGACTCATTATTCCCAGTCAATACTGGCTGTCACAAAAGGCGTAGGGTGTGGATGAACACGAACACACACACACACACGGATGTAAGGCGAAGTCCTTATGGGCATTATATTTACATATTTGCAGCTTGACACACTGGACCCTTAACCCTAGACAATGGGGCTGTTTTAATAAGAGCCAAAATGTCTCCCATGAGGCCTCGGTTGCACATCCAGCTGGGGGATTCCATTTAATTTCCCTCAGGCCGGCGATGTCTTGTACACATAATTGGAGCCTCACGCACAACAGGCCGAGCTCTTTTGTCGATCATCCTCTTGGGGTTAATCAGGACACAGACTGACACGATTTTCCTGACCTGACCTGTTTTTGCAAAGCTGAACACCCTCCAATTATTCTGCTGTAACAAGCGTGTTGGTGAACACTTGGGACGGGAGACTAAGGATGTGTCTACACATGAGTCTGCGTGTCCGGTGAGCTCAGGGTATATGCAGGCACACTTGTCATTAGGGTAGTTTTGTTGAAATCCATAGATGCAGAAAATGCTCTGGGGAAACATTACAGCGCGCACAACACTGAAATAATTAACTGCAAGTCTCTATTGATAAAGAGGTATTATTATGCTATATAAATATATGCTATATATATACACACACACACACACACACACACACACACACACATACATATATACACACACACACACACATATATATATATATATATATATATATATATATATATATATATATATTATTTTTATTTATTTATTTTTTTTTGAGCACATACTGTGTAACATACAGTATATTCTGGGAGACCTTAACTAACTCAAAGCCTAATTAAATTTAAAAAAAGAAAAAAAAAATGAAAAGAAATAAATAATAAACATTGAAAAAATAGAAAAAAGAAAATCTAATACATATAATAAATAATATTAAAATAAATAATAAAAATAGAAATAGAAAGAACTAAAACAAAATTAAATAAATAATAAAGACATAAATTGAATAAAATAAAGACGTAACAAAAACATAAAATAAAATAAAATATAATTAAAATATAACAAAATAAAATAAAGCTATTATTTAAAAAATAATACATGAAAATAAAGGCCTGTAAAAATTAAATAAGTGCACATTTTAAATGACAAACAGGTATTATCTGTTCTCTGATTTCACTTTTTAGTGATAGAGTACATACCATGTAACATATAGTACATTCTAGGAGACCTTGACTAACTCAAAGCTTAATAAAAATATGAAGTAAAAATTAATAATAAAAATATACAGAAATAGAAAGAATAAAACTATGAAAATAAAAACAAATAATAAAAATATAAATAAATAGAAAAAAATATTAAAATACACATAAATAGAAAAAATAAAAAAATGAAAAAATTAATAAAATAATATAATAAAATAATATATGAAAATATAGTCTTCTAACAAAAGAAATAAAAAAAAATAACCATTATTTAAAAAATATTATAAAAACATGAAAATAAAGGCATATAAAGGATAAGAAAATAAAAAAGAATCTACAGCGAGGTTGTTTTATGGGCTTAATGCAATGCATGTTTCAGTAAAGAAAGAACAGAAAAAAATCAATAAACTTGTCTTTTCCAAAGCCAAAAATTGCTGTTCAAAATAAAGTTTATGGACATTTGCATCACGAATCCAAAATGCCAGTGGATAAGAACAATGTGATTGCATATGTTTCTATATGAGTCACTATATGGCTAATGGTCTGTGTGTAGGTGTGAAGACCTTGACAGACATCCACCATGCATACGGCCTCAGTTTAACCTTGGACTGTCTGGGAACAGCACTCAGCCTGTGGATGATGCTAAAGCAGAGATAGAGCGAAGGGTGAAGAACAAAGAGATGGACGTGAAGTAAAGTGTTCTACTATTCCATGTGTGAGGAAAAACTCTGTTAGGCGACATGGATCTGAACCCAAGGTCTGACCGCATACATTATTTAAACTAGATAACAGTAAACCTGTTCTCATTTATATTCACGAGTGTAGATAGCTAGACACATCTCAGACCAGGTGCGATCCGTCACACAACTACCAGCCTCACATAGAATGGAATATTCTGGAGCACTTTATAGGTACATGCTGACAAGTCACACATAGATCACACATAAACTGAGTAGTCAGGTGGGAAATAACACGTTAAAAAAAAAAAATAATAATAATAATAAAAAAAAAATAAATATATAATATATATATATATTATATTTAGTGCTATCAAGATTAGCGCATTAACGCAGGCAATTAATTTTTTCAATTTAATGCGTTAAAAAATATATATATTTAACGCAGTTAACACGGGGCGGGGCTAGGGTTGGCCATCCCACTCACAACTGCTGCTCCAGTCTCGTTTTTCTTGACATGAATTGCGTTTATTTAGACGTGGAAGCTCTTTACGACCACATCAAACAGGAGACTTTTCAGAAGCGCACTCCACTTCACCAAACGAGTGCAGAAACGTTACTGTGCTCGTCGCGCATACTATTCAATTGCAACGACAAATACGCCAGCCCTGCGCTGTAGCCTGTATCATTTCATATCAAAGCGTCAAAGAAACTACGAGCATGCAATGTCGTAGTTATGTTGTCAGTTAAATCATGACGTTATCAAAAAGTCAATTAAAGCTGCCTTAAACTGTGCATGCATGCAAGTATTTGTTATACGAGTTACATTTAACATGTCTCTGAAATGGTTTTCAAAACAGTCCTGGAGCAGCCCAGCACTGTCTCTCTCATCTTACACACCAGATTCAACTCGTCAGCTCATTATTGAGACCTAAAGTGAGTCAGAAAAGGTACTGAGTTGTGAGAAAATAAGATGCGTGTCAGAACGCGTCATGTTCAGCAGCAGCAGCTCTTAAAGTAATAGCAGCCAAATAACCTAATAACTCAGCTGCTGTAATGTCTGTTAATTAAAAAAAAAAGAAAAAAGAAAAATGAGTAAATCAATAACTTTTATAGCTTTAAGGATTCATCTATATTTAATTTAGAATGTAGTGTTTGATAACTTCATTGATAACTTCAGTTTCTGTATATTTCCAACTGGCTGAAGGGCACAGGTAGCTAAATATGAAATTTATTGTAATAGGTTTATGTGAAGATTGTTTTAAGCTCACTTAAATTAGAAGTTGTTATTTTTTAAAGTCTAATAAATGTTAAAATTGATTATAATGTAATGTGAGACATCAGTAGTACTGGTATCAGTGATACTGGCCTTTAGTCATAAAAAAAGATGCCATTAAACAAATATTAAAAATATACTTTATGTCTTTATGTTGTTTGTACATTAATTTGAAGATTGAATGTAAAATTATTGCAATAAATATTTTAATGTTTGGTGGAATTAAAATTTTAATGTTTGGTGTTTGGTGGGATTAATCGTGATTAATTTCAGAAAAAAATGTGCAATTAATTTGTTTTTGTTTTTTTAATCCATTAACAGCACTAATTATATTATATTATATTATATTATACATCCTGATAATTCATTTGCCTGTTTACTTGTGAATACCTTACTTTGATGTTGTTTGCAGTTTGCAACACTGATTGAGTCATTTTCACCTACAGCTTTGCCACTTTATCATAATTCACAAGGGACGTTTCCCTTCAATTCCATTTCAAGGACTTGGCAACCTTGTCTGATTCACACAGGTGCATTATTACCTTTTATTGGCTTGTGCAAATGAATGCTGAGGTCGAGGGCTCTCGGGAACGTCTGTTATTGGAAAGTGTAAAATATCTCATGCCTTGGGTTGGCAACATAAAAACTTAAAATCAAAGAAGTCACTGAACTATTTCTCCAGGTTAACCTTCCATTTGTGTGTAATTTCATTCCACACAGCCTCTCTATGCTATGCTGGAAATAATAGTGTTTGCTCAGAGGAGAAAAGCAATTTATGCCTTTTCACTGAGTGGATTGCTACACAACTAATCAAGAATGATCTTGACCCTTTTTCCATCTCCAAGTGCCTGACTAGATGTATAAATGTCAGTTTATGAGACAAGGATAAAGGAAGCACTAGACCACATGCAATGTCATGGCAGGGCTACTGTCCATCCCGATTCATAAGAGGTAAGACAGGGCCAAAAAAAGGGGTATTGCGTTCGTAGGGCCCCTGCTGCGAGGTTGTGTCCCTAATGGCAAGAGCACACAGTGTTAGTCTCGGCCCTGGATATAAACCCCAACCACTCAACCTCCCAGCACACTGAGCTTTCCTCAGGGAATAAAGAGCCGTCAGGGGCTCTGATGCGAGTGTGTGTAAGGAATCTGGAGGCATCAGCAAGGCTCATCATGGCCTAAGGGAAAAGGAAGATGCTGAATCCACACTAACAAGTTGATCGTTGTCCACATGTTAGAGGCGAGCGTTAGTGCCTAAATATACAGCATGACAGAATGAGGCTCTGCCTGCTGGGGGAGATGGAGGAGAGAGAGTGTGTAAAATGTGTGTGTGAGTGTGATTGTGTTAGCAAGTAAGGGTCGGTGGGGGTCATTACTGACTGCCTTGAGGCACTCTGATGCCTCTCTGCTTATGCTCAGCACAAACAATAGCTGCAAGTCACCATTTCCACTAGAAAACAAGCACGCGCACACACACACACACACACACATACAAACAAACAAACTGTTGAGTTTTCTATCAAGAATAATGATAATAATGATGTTGTATTTACTAAATATTTTATAGGAAGGCGCTGATATAATATTAATACTATACAGACATGATTATCAAATTATACACTTATAATGTATTTATAATGTAAAAATAATTCCAATCTAGATAGTATATAGCAGTGTTATCTTGAGATACTGTTATAGCTTTTATTAATTTATTTTCCTTTTTTATTTTTAATTTTAGTTGTAGTAATATTGTTTTGTTTTTGTCATTTTTATTAGTTATTGTTTTTTTAAATGTCTGTATAGTTTATTATTTCTCTTTCAGTTTGAGTTATTTTAGTACAGTTAAACTGCTGTTAAACTACTGTAAATGAAAATGAGAAATTAATTAAAAAATTAAAATAATCTTAATTAAAATAAGCTTAATATCTTGTGTTTAAATTGTATTTATTTTAGTTGATGTTTATTTTATTTCAGGTAACAATGTTTATGGTTTTAGTCTTACCTATAATCACTCTGGAAAAAGTTATTATTATTATTATTATTGCTACTACTACTATTATTATTATTATTATTATTATTATTATTATTAACAAACAAACAAACAAAAAAAAAAGCTTTAATATCATCTGCATCTAATACTGGCCTAATCAGACTAATTATAACTAATGTATTTAGATATATAAATATATAATTACTTATATATCATTATACCTAATTATAACCTGCCTGTAATCAGGGAAAAAAAACAAACAAACAAATAAATAAATAAATGTGTGTCTTTATAAAAAAATTTCAAACAATATTTAAAAAAGAGAATATATATATATATATATATATATATATATATATATATATATATATATATATATATATATATATATATATATATATATATATATATTCCCCATATAATGCTGTTCTCAAACACAAAGAGGATCTATTTAATTGGTGTCAATCAAACAGCAGCGCTCCACCAGCGCAATAAGTGGGCTACACTCTTTCTCCCATAATGCACTTCTGCGGCAGACTGGAATGAGAGGGACGGCCAGGGGTGAGGGGGTGGTGTGTAACTGCACAGCCTGCTGACCTGCCCATCCATCAAGCAGCATGCATCACCCCGCTCTCTCTCCCTCTAAATCCTTCTGCTGTCTGGCAAGTCAGAGGGCCTGTAAGGTCGTCACATAATTTTGGCGGTAGGCTCCTATAATGAGCGCAGCCTGCCCACCCGTCCCCAGAATCCCAGCGATCAGCCTTCAACACACACACGTGATCCGGCTCCTACAGCTCTGGCATTTACGAAGCTGACCTTGACTGGAAATAACAAGGATCAAAATAGCCAGAGACCATAAGAAAGAAATTAAAGAAATAAACACGTCATTAGAAATAAAGTAAAAGCCGGCTTTGACGGAAACATGTCAGCGTTGCTTGGTGAGGGACGCCGAGACTCCCGAGCATCAATCACCCTGCCAGCTTGGAGCCCCCCAGTCGGCTCAGGGGAAACGCCGCTGACTCGGCTGGGGAGCAAAGAGAGGGAGGGATAGACGGAGTGAAGGAAGAAAAGCCAGTAAAAATTTTATGCACTCCGCAGAGCGGTCATGTCATACTTGGTTATGGAAAATAATCCCAGATGCTTGCAGTGGCTGAAATGGAGCTGTTACGTGCATGCCTCCTAACTCTGTCTGACAGCCGTGATGTACGACTACCATTACCGGAAAATATCACTTCAACTAACCCATGATCCGGCTCCACTCAGGGTCACATTATCCACGAGGAACAAATTACACCACTCCCCCCGCCGCTTCCTCCCAACCCCAAAGTAAATACAAATTTCCTACACGGGCCGGGACAAATGCGGGGCGATACGTTAGCTATGACAACGCTTGGCGGAGTGACGGAGATGATGAAGTACGTGACAAATCACGGGCTGACAGGCCACTCTACAGCAATCAACCTCTGTCCCGGCCTCACAAGCGCCCACTCAAGCCTGTAAACACCCTTCTGCTCGCTTTTTTCAGATGCAGGGAGGGCAAAACACAATCTTTTACCACTGACAACTCGCTCACGGAGCTTTATTACCCGCCCCGTTTCACCGTGCGGAAGTGTGGCGAGGAGATAAAAAAAAAAAAAAACATTTTATGTGCCAGTGCTCCGGCTGAGTGATGGAGAAACTAATGTGCCTCTCCTCCTCCTCCTCCAACCGCCTCAGGGCAAACATCGTCAAAAGACAAAAAGAGAAGAGGCGGATGAGAATAGGAAGCTGGGGCATTTACGTATATATACGATCATGATTTTGTGCCAAGGACGTACGCGTTTTCTTAAAAGCGCAGGTCTCAAATGTGAGGCGAGTGAGTGAAATTACAGCACTTTGCTGCTGATAAATCTGCAACTGCTTTCAAATGGTGTCCTTTGCCCTTGGCCACACAAGATATGATGGCCTGTGAGAAGAGTGAGGGGGCGAGAGGTGTTAAAAGAGTTCAGTGATAAAGGTCCTCTTATTTTCCCTTTTAAGGCCTCATCAAGTGCATTAAAACACAGGAGGACGTTAATTTGGAGCCAAAGGTGGGACGCTTTAAAGGTACTTAAGATAAATCTATCCATGCTTGTGCGATTTGTCATCTCCATCTACCTCTTAAAGGTAATGGGTTGATAATTGATTAGTAAACATAAAACCATTTTTCAGCACGCTTTGTGCTCTCAACGGTTTCAGTGCTGTATTTAATGGGTTTTAGCATTAAACATGTCGCTTCAAGATTGTAATGCTTATGCTGGGATTATAAAGTGGTTTAAAAGCATTATTCGTAGTGACAGGCACTATGTTTATTAATAAATGTTCATAATTATATAATACACCACATAAGATGAGAACTGTGGAAAGGAGTAAAAGTAAATAAAAAAAGAGAGATGGTAAATATCTATCTATCTATCTATCTATCTATCTATCTATCTATCTATCTATCTATGATGTGTGAATAAAAAAAAAATAAAGATATTTAATTAAAATTAAATATTACTTCTAGTAAATATCTATCCATTCACCCAACCTGTCACACTTCTCAAGGAACACTGAACGAGGAGACGAGGAAACGTAGGAGTTCGTCAAAACGAGAGTCTTTAAAATCCAACACGGAACACAGGGGACGTAGGAAACAGAATGACGTCTAGAACCGACAAAAACTATCTGAATGGACAAGACCTTAAATACACAGATAATTAATTAACAGGTGCAGTGGATGAACGAATTAGACTTGACGAGGACAGGGACAGGAAAATAACTAAATAAGGGCATAAACACTGTGACACAGGGAGCACGTGGGTAGCAAAACACACACACAGACAGTCCAGACTCCTGACATATCGCCCCCTCCCGGAAGGTGCGTTCTCACACCGTAGAAACAATATGGGGAGGGGCGGGCGGGAGCTAAGGAGGAGGCTCAGGAGGAGGATGGATATCCGGGAGCTGGCAGACAGAGACCAGGGGGGCAACAAAGGACGGAGGACCCAGGGAAGAGACAGAAGGGTCCCGGAGCAGGAGGAGCACAGCAGGACCCAGGCCACAGCCATGATGATGGCCCACGGTGGAGCCGACGGAGGGAGGAGCCATGGAGGAGGAATGGCCGCCGACTCCAGGGGGCCGACCAATGGTGGCAGAGCAGGTGGTGGAGGAGCCCGAGGTGAGCCAATGAGCCAGGGGGATGCTGAGGATCCGGGGGGCCAGGGTGAAGCCGAGGGCTCTGCTGACCGAGGCGGAGGCGGAGATCCGCGGCGGAGCCGGAGCGACTGAAGACCAAGATGGAGCTGGCGGGAGGAAGGAGCCCAACGGAGCCGGTGGGATGGAGCGACGAGGCACAGCTGGAGGAGCGGAGTACTGAGGCGATGGCGGGTCAACGCCCGACCAAGGCAGAGCCGGTGGGACGGGGGAGCCCGGTGGAGCTGGTGGATCGATGGGAGACGGTGGAGGCAATGGAGCTAGGAGTCGAGGTGGAGCCGCTGGGTCAATGGGCCGAGGCGGAGTCCGGAGGCTGAGGTGAGGGACACTCCAGCCACGGCAACGCTGGAGGATGGCAGACCGGCGTAGTTCGCACCGGCGGAGTTCGTTGATGGTGGGCCGGCGGAGTTCGTTGATGGTGGGCTGAAGGCGAGCAGAGGGGCTGACAGACGACAGCGGGTGGGAGGGCATTTGTGAGCCTCCGGGCTTTCAGGGCTAAATTCAGGATTGAGAGCCCCCTCTGGGATGGACTCGGGAACTGGAGGGAGCTTTTGAGGAGTGGGCACTGGAGGTTCCTTTCGAGGAGCGGGCACTGGAGGGCGCTCTGGAGGCGTGGGCACTGGAGGATGCTTTCGAGGAGCGGGCACTGGAGGGCGCTCTAGACTGGACTCGGGGACTGGAGCCCTCTCTGGACTTAACTCTGGAACCGCAGCCCACTCTGGCCTGGACGTGGGAACAGGAGTAACAGAGGGCTCCATAGTAGGAAGGAGGAGAGAGGGCAGGTTAGCATACCAGTCAATTAGGTCCTCCTCCGCTTTCCATTCAACCAGATCTGTATCCAGCCACGGTGCAGGGGGTGGAGCTCTCCGCATTCTCACAGTCCACAGCTTGCTCCCTCGTGGTGGGCACTGTCGCCGGCTCTCGCACCTGGTCTGACGAGTTGGACTCAACTTCCGGGGCGATCCTCCGTTCAGTCGCTCGGCTTTGCGCTGGCTCGTTGATCGCAGCGGGAATTGGCTCTCCGTCATCGGTGAGCTCAGGCTGAGGCTCCGCACCGTGGGGAGATGGTGGGCTGGGCTCTGGGTCAGAATGATGTTTAGAACCGACAGAAACTAACTGAATGGACAAGACCTTAAATACACAGATAATTAATTAAACAGGTGAAGGGGATGAACGAATTAGACTTGACGAGGACAGGAACAGGAAAATAACCAAATAAGGGCATAAACACTGGGACACAGGCAGCACGTGGGGAGAAAACACACACACAGACAGTCCAGACTCCTGACACATCCATCCATGAATAAAAAAGTGAAAAAAAATTAATGAAAATTATAAATATTATTCTAGTAAATATTTATCTATTCTAGTAAATATTTATCTATTCACCAATCCATTCATGAATAAAAAAGTAAACATTTAATGAAAGTTATAAATATTATTTCTAGTAAATATCTATCCATTCACCCATCCATCCATGAATAAAAAAAGTTAGAAAATATTTAATGAAAATTATAAATATTATTTCTAGAAAATATCTATACATCCACCCATCCATCCATGAGTAAAAAAGTAAAGAAAACATTCAATGAAAATTATAAATATTATTTCTAGTAAATATCTATCCATCCACCACCCATCCATGAATAAAAAAGTAAAGAAAGCATTCAATGAAAATTAAAAATATTATTTCTAGTAAATTTCCATCTATCCACCACCCATCCATAAATAAAAAGTAAAGAAAATATTTAATGAAAATTAAAAATATTTGTACTAATTATCTATCAATTCACCCATCCATCCATCAATAGAAAAGTAAACAAAACATTCAATGAAAATTAAAATATAATTTCTAGTAAATATCTATCTATCCATCCACCACCCATCCATGAATAAAAAAGTAAAGAAAACATTTAATGAAAATTAAAAATATTATTTCTAGTACATATCTATCTATATCTGTGAATAAAAATATACAGAAAATATTTAATGAAAATTAAATAATATTTCTACTAAATATCTATGTAAACACACACACACATACACACACACACCTTATTACTGATATAAAAATCAAGCTTTACATTTTCAGATTAGTAAAATGAGACAAGGAGACAGAGACATAATGCTGGTCATACTTAAACCTGAACCTACAATGGCTTATGTGTCAAGAGCACGTGTAGCCCACTGCACCATGGCTCAGAAATAAAGAGAGATTCTGAGGGTAGAGAGGCACTAAGCCTGAGCACATGTGCTGATTTGTTGCTGGCTAAAGTCGGCACAGATTCACTTGAGCCTCAACTGTCTTTAAACGCTCTCAGATGGTGCAGACCTGTTAGTGTTAACTGCGCCATGAAAAGGGGACGTTATTGGATCCGGGCAGCTGCGGAACATCAAACAGCCCGTCAGGCGGTGGAATCTCTCTCGCTCGCTCTCTGCCAGCCACAGCAGACATAATAATCCCCCTTGAGCGGCTGGTAATGAGAAGACAGGGTCCTACCTGCTCTCTCTAATAACAGACACTTCTTCTGCACACAAATCAGGGCAGGGGGCGGGGGCCTGGGGTTTGGTGGGTGAGCAGGTTGTGGGGAGAAGCGAGAAAAAGATCCCTGGCACACTGAGGGAAGGAGAGAGAGAGAGAGAGAGAGAGAGAGAGAGAGAGAGAGAGAGAGAACGAAAGTAACAGGGGCATCCAGGGACCAAAGTGGAGCCAATAGCCTGGAAGGTGGAGGCCAGCCACAGTTGCCAGGGCCAGCCAAACGCTTTCAGAGCATTCTGGACCCTGTTTGGCCTGCATGCTGCCAATTCATCCAGCAGCAGGAGAGGAGAGGGAGCCAGAGAGGGCAGACAGCAGGACTAGGGCCGCGTTCCAGTTGGAATAGGCCCGGCCCGCATGATGAACAGTGTACAGACTGTTGCATTAAATAAATCTCTCGCTTTGCTCCAGCTAACACAAACGAGATGTCAAAAGGCCATTAAACACTCTCACACTTCATGCAACATGTCCACACACACACATACTGCATCCCATTAACATTAAAAATACCCTTTTAACAAAGAAAAACAGCTATTTGGTAGCTTCATTAGCATTTAATGTTAGCATAATTATTTTATAATAAAATTATTAACACACTATTCCATCAATTATACTAATTAATCAAACCTGCATGTAATGCATCATTATTACACAGTAAACTACTTAAGACAAAGAAAGGAATAATTGCTGACAATCTTTTACAGTAGGGCTCCATTTATATATAATATATTATAGATAATAATATATTAATTAAAATGATAAAAAATTAAATAAATTAAAACTGATTAAAATGGATAAGGTATATAATGATTAATTGAAAAAAGATAGATATATAGATATAGATATTATATTATTATATAATAAATGTATAATATAATAATGTAATTTTAATGATTATAAATTATATTATATTATAATCATTTTAAGAAATATTTAATTTGTAACTAAAATTACAAATTAAACATTTGAATATAATGAATGTAATTAATTGTTATACTCTTTAATTTAATAATACACACATGTATAATAAAATAATATAAATAAAAATAATATTAATATTAATAGAATGTAAGAGTTAAGCCTCCGTGTAAAGCAAGTGAAATATTATTTTTATATTAATATTACTAAAATAATTTTAGTAATAATCTTAATAAAATAAAAATGAAAATTTGGATATGTTAATATATTTCTGTTATTAAATAATTAAAAAATATATATAAACTGAATTCATACATTTATAAAGTCATTCTTTTTTAATTCAAATATATAAAAATTATAAATAATAACGATTGATATTATAAAATTAATCGATATATTATTGATTTTAAATACTCATACAATATTACAGTAAATATATAGTTTCACCTTGTAAAAATGATTTATTACTTGAAGGTTTGCCAATTAAACTGGTGATAGAATGTTCACTGTAGCTGTGTCACAGGAAATGCAATCATGACATCACTTCCTGTGGGGCATTTTGATGACCAGGTTAAGAATTATGACCATGCACTGTCATTTAAGGGAAAAAGGGAGGGAAAAAAGCCTCGTTCTTATCATTCTTGCGGTCAGAAAGTGATTTCTCCAGAGTGTCTTTTTTCATTTCCTGATTTGGGCCGGAGGAGAATAAAAAGAGACAGTTTGTAAATAAAAATGTGACAAGTCATCCTCCCCTATGGCTGCTGAATATATATTGTACCGTAACTGCTATTGCAGGGCATAGAGCTATTGAATTCATTCCCAGAGAGAAAAAGCATGTGAAAATATCATGGATCTGTCGCTTATTGCTAACGCAGCTCAACATGCTCATGGTTTTGTAAACACATTTTAAGAGCTATTGACAGAAAGAGATCCCTCTGAAGTGTTTGCGAATGTGTGTGCGTTTGAAAGCGAGCGCTCTTGTTTCTTTGTTTACCTACTAAACCCTTCCATTGTTTTGACACATAATTAATCAAAGGCAGAGAGAATGACATGACATTGTGAAAATCATTAGAAGAATAATGAGAAGCAGGAACGCAGCGAGCAAAACAGCGATTAATGTCTTATGCCGCACATCTCTGCCGTGCCACAACAAAAGGGCTTTGACTGACATGGCTAATTCGACTCGTCGTCATCAAACTACCACTGGTTTAAAACAACAAATGAGGAACATTCAAAAAGAATGTTCAATGTTCAACATTTTCGTGTAATCATGCTGATGTTCGGCAGACAGTAAATAAGTGCTGCGATGTGTCTTGTCAAGCTTTTCGTAGCTTGCATCAAAGTTAGCCTAGAGCTAAATTAAATTAATGCATTTAAATAATAGCCTCATTTTGTTACAATTACACTATAAATATGACTGATACAATAATTCAGCTAAACCTAACGTAAATCATCATACCCTATGTCCTGTGGGTTGTACCTTAAATAAATCTGCAGGAATTGTTACATGTTAATATGTGTAAAATGTAACTTGTGAAGCTCGTAATGGTTCTTTTCAAATTTCGCACACCATTTAGTCATTCATAATTAATGCGAAGTTAATTAAGGCCTTCTCACAGTCATTAACAAGATGGTAATTCTAATTAAATAGAAACACACTTTTAAGTAGAGTCTAATATTGGATTCTCAAGTTTGATTAAAAAAGAATAAAGATCATTTTAGAAGTGCTATATGATGTAACATGGTATTAATAACACTAATATTACAGCTGCTACTACTAACTAGCTTTGCACTTCCTAACAGTTCCTGGAATTTGTGAAAAGCACAATTCAGTATATTAATTACAATTATGTCACTGATTTTTATTTTTAAAAATAAATTTTATCAGTCAGTTGGAAATTTAAATTAATGAATAAATAAGTAAATAAACAATAATAATAATAAATTATTAATACTTTTTAAATTATTAATGTAAATGTACTTTCATGAAATTTCTGTACTGAAATTGTAACCAAAGAGTACTGTAAAAATAAATTCCCATCAGAAGCAACCAGAGGCAATGCAACAAATGATTTATGCAAGCTAGCACTGATACAATGCAGACATTGTGAGAGCAGACAGTGATCTGCCACCTGAAAATAGCAACGACTACCAGAAACTAACTACACAGCGAGTGCATGACCTCCAGTGATATATTCGCTGTTAAAATGGGGTTTTGTAGTTGTCTCTGCATATTATGTTGGGATAAGACAAAATATTATGACACAATTCAACATTAAGAATTCCTAAATGTAAATTTAAAAAAATAAAAAAACATAAAATACAGAGATTTCAACACAGTGCTGGTCTTGTAATAAAAATAATAAGGCACAGTCTTACCTTGTCCTCTTGGTCACTCTCGCTGTCATACTGTAAGACAAAGAAAAAGGAGACATTAGAAGAGTGCAGAATCTGCTAGACGTGATGGAGCTAAAACCCTTTTTTTGCTTTTAAATATAAAGCTATTATGAAGTGAAAATCTGATTTTGGCAGTCTCGCACTGCACAGCTCATCAGCAGAGTAATAAAAGTCTAAGCAGGAAAAGGCTGTTCTTATCTCACTCAGTGGCCAGGCCTCATTACATCTGCCTATTACCACCAGCAGGGTTTTTTCTCCCCGACACCAACTAGAGTACGAGTCCAACTATCTTCACGTCTCATAGGCCACAGACACACTGCAGCTAAATACAGCTGTCACTCCGCTGCTTAATCTTCTTCTGTACACAGAGTTTGGTTGTTTACAGAAATAATATCGCATTTTGCTCTTGAAATTAATCCTGAAATCCAGTAATTTGGTTACTTTGGTCAAAAATAGCTAACACTAAATGAATTCATTTTTTTTGTTAGGATTCGGTATAGATGCCAATTTCCTGATTCAGTTAGATTGCAATTCACAAGCTCCTGATTCGATTCTGATTCATGGGAGCATATTTCAAACTTTTTCTGCTAATGTTGTAAATTATACAGGGCATGATTCAAAACATATTTTGAACTATTCATTTTAAGAACGAGCTCAAAACTGACATTTATTTTGATATTTCAACTACATTGGTTTTGTTTAAATCACTAAAAAGAGCTCATAAGAGTCATTTGTTCATGAATCAGACTAGTCACAGTGTATGATTTATTCTATTCAATAAAAAGAATCAGTTCATAAAAGTTGTTTGTTTTCAATATCGGGCTACACTGGTCAAACTGTATGTTTCTGATTTAATAAAAAGAACTGGTTCATAAGAGTAATTTGTTTTCAGAATCAGGCTACATTGGTCATGTTGTATGTGTTCGATCCACTTAAAAGAACTGGCTCATAAGAGTCATTTGTTCGTGAACCAGGCTACACTGGATGCTCTGTATGTTTTTGATTCACTAAAAAGAACCATATGAGTGATTTGTTCATGAAACACACTACACTGGAGGTGCTCCACAATATAAACTGGATTCACTAAAAAGAACCAGTTCATAAAAATCCTTCAATTTCAGAATCAAGCTACTCTGGTAGCACTGCATGTTTTGGATTCACAAAAAAAGAACCAGTTCATAAGAGTCATTTGTTCTTAGAATTGGGTTACACTGGTCACACAGAAGGTTTTTGATTCAGTGAAAAACAACCAGTTCATTCAAATCATTCGTTGTCAGAATTGGGCTACATTGGTCACACTGTATGTTTATGACTCAGTAAAAAGACCCAGCTCATATGAGTGATTTGTTCATGAATCAGATGAATCACACTGGAGGTACTCTACAATATAAATTGGATTCACAAAAAAGAACCAGTTCATAAGAGTCATTCGTTTTCAGAAGTGGGCTGCACTGATCGCACGGTATGTTTTTGATTTACTAAAAATGACTACATGTAATATCACAGACGTCACTCTGAAAAAAAACAAAAAAAAACAACAGAAGGCATTGGTGTCTCCAAGCAAAATAAGCCAATGAATAATTGCCAAATAAATTAATAAACATAGCATGATATTAAAATGCTGAATTTAAGCCTTTCTGACCAATTTCAATTTCAAGGTCCGCTTAATTCTTTATCTGCTAATTAGCAAGAAGCACACAGATGACTTGGCTGGGGGAGATGCGTTCAGGGTTTGAGCTTGGACTCCCTAATGAAGGTCTGCTAGGGGTGGGGCCTAAGGTCTTCGGGGCCAATTACACCAAGTGGAGCTTAACCCTGTCGCAACTCTGAATGACTGACAGTTCTGGGAGTCGTATTCCTGCAAAAACTGAGAGCTAGGGACAGAAAGTGAGAAGACGGGACAGAGCGAGAGAGGGGGGATATATTCTGGCACAAGTCTCTCCCGTCTGACCTGATACAGGGCCTGGTGAGCAGCATCCAATTTACAGCTCCAGTCCAACGGGATTCGAGACATACGGGGCTCATGTATTATACATAACCAATAAACACACACATACCAGATGTTAATAACCTACTGCTCTGGTGTGTGCCAGCATGCTAACACTGCATTAAAGTAAAAATGCTATGAAACACAATCGGCATCATATTATTGAAGCTTTCCGAATATAGCTGAATATAACTCTGTTTCCGTCCTGGGCCATAATGGTCGATTTAACATGTACGACTGCACGAAGCTTTCCTAAAGGCCTGGGGCTCCCCCTCATTTGGACTAGCCAAGGTTTGTGAAGAGTTAAAATAATGAGCAAAATGTTTTTTCCAATGTGTTGTGATCCATAAAAACACTGTCGGCATCTCCATTGGCGTGTCAGTGCTCCCCGTGCCCAGCCTAGCGCTTTGATTGTGGAGATATGAGAGGAACGAAATGACTCGCCCTTGCTTGTGAAGCAAATGGAACGCGTTAATAGAACTCATCGCATTACCCAATGCAAAAGTGCCATAGCTCATTACGTCAGGATAAAAGGATATCATTGTAGACGGTGAACAGAATTGACTTTCTGCGCCGCGACTTGATGATTTAATCAACTGCTCTCTTTTGCTTCTCATCCGCGCGCCTGTCGCTAACACAGGTGCCGCTGAACGACACTCTCGCAAGCCAGCAAGTGGAGAAAGGGAAGAAATTGCTGTCATTATTCTTTCTCTCTCTCCCGCTCCTTCTTTCCAAGAATAGAGGTATGCAAATTTCCGTACTGGTGCTGAGAGAAGAAATTGAGAAAGGAGGGGTGGGTCCAGACGGAAAAATACCTTTATAGTGGGAAAGTAAAAGTAATGGAAAATGTAAGATGAGATTTGACAGGTAAGGGCAGCCAGCTTGTTTTTCCTTAACAGGAGAAGCTGCACTTTTCACAAATAAATAAAAAAGGTAAGATTTGTTACATTTGTGATTCAAAGTATATTAGAACGTCTGAGTCGCAGCATAATGCTTAGTGCATATGCTTTACATGTTGGGCTGTTGTGCTCAAGTTGAAGATGCAGGTTTGAGTCCAGTGAAATTTTTCTATCCCTGGCTTTCTCTCCATCATTTCTTGTTCTGTTTCATCTATCAGAAAAAGGCAAAAAAATAAAATATGATAATTATCCAAAAGTACACATTAAAAAGTATATAATATTAATATAACAGTTTTTAATATAATATAATATAATATAATATAATATAATATAATATAATATAATATAATATAATATAATATAATGTATTTAATACTAATATAATACATATATAATTGTATCAGTCAACAATATTTAGCTTCATTATATTAATATTATATTAATATAATAAAGCTTTATATATTGTTATATTTAATTATTGACTGAAGAAACACATCCATCTGAACAGATGAAGTTTGAAGAAAACAACAGTAAAAGATGCTGACGAGAGAAAATATGAAGAGATTGGCATAATGATGGTCAGTCCAGCATATTTAATTCCTTTAAAACACTTGGTATTACAGTCATATTGGATGGATTAACTTGGGAATCCATCTCAGCATTTTTTTGCTTTTTTTCTGGTGTGGTGTTAATTTCAAAGCCAAACACTTCGCCAATTGATCTTGGCTGCAGATCAATATAGCATGTTAAGCTTATTAAAACAGCCAATGGCCTCAGTGGAACAGTAGAGCCATCTGCTTTAGTTAGACACACACTCCTCAGATACAGCGAAGGAGGAAGAGTAAGGAGTTGATTAGGCCTCCGAATGAGACCAATAGTGTTCATGCGGTCTGTACTGCAGCAGTGCAGCATGGGAGCTAAACACATCCTGAAAAAACCTCATGAAATCAAAAATTATTTGACATATTTTAGAAAAATTGTGAAGCATGTAAACTAAAGAATCATAGTACATTATGCACCTTTGCTCATACTAAGGGCAAATTAGCGTTAGAGCGCAATTCCTTAAAAGCGCCGATGGGAGGGGAAAATTCTGCGTGTGATTTACTGACAATGCGCACATTAAATAACACAGACGCAACATCTAATTTCCATAATGACCAGCGCAATCTACCAAGAGCAGCGCAAATTACCGCCTGCTTTCAGACATGCTTTTTTGGACGTTAAATAATGGCGCAAATACCAGTAATTTGACGAGCGCAAACGTGTCTGAAAGGGAAACTCCAACAAATGCATATTCAATAAAATCAGGCGCAAAAATAACTGTCCTCGTCTTTTCAGTGCTAATTTTTCACTGCACGTCTTTAATAACTTAAGTCTTTAGTACTATTTTAACGCCAAAAGACTGTTTGCGCTGGCGCAAGCTGTTAGTAAATCTGTCCCTAAATATCAATTGGTTTGAGAAGGAAATGGCAAAAAAGCAATGCCTTCAATGTTTTGTGGTTTGTCCAATGGCTATATGAAATGGGAAAAGCCCTTTGATATGTCGCCCACATCTTGTTACAACATGAAATGTCAACACAGCACTCTTTAAACAATTTCATGGGTTCTTGAAAGTCTGAACTGGAATGGAAGTCTCTGATTGGCTGGTTTTTAAACTACACATCCATAACAACAAACTTCCAAATAGAGCATTTACATGAAAATATCTTCAAGCAAAATATATTTAATTTCTTTCCTATTTGAAGTCAAATCCCATAGGCCTCCTAAGTGCGGCTAACAACGGCAGGCAATAAGAAACAAAAGTAATCGTTTTCTGAGCTGGTTTAACTGCATTTTTGCCATTGTCCGAGGCTCCGAGCTGAACCAGACTCCTCAAAAATGAAAACCACTGAGCCCACATCAAACCTGCATGACACACTCTGGTGAAGGGCCAACACAATGAAAAATGTGTGGTTTAAATCCAGCACCGCTACGAGCCAAACACAGCAAACTCTCCGAAAATATGCTTGAAAAATATGTTCGAAAACAGGGCTTAAAGAGATCTGTTCTTATTTAGCAGTCATTGATGTAAAACCGCAGTCAAATGTCAAGTTAGGACGCAAAGTGTTCGACGTTCCATTTCATGGTCTATTTGCCATTGTGTTGTAATTGGCACTGTCAACGAACGCTGAAATTAATTGAGACTGATCTGAGCTTGATTACAGAGGCAGCGGGGGTCCGGAAGGTTGACGATAGGTTGGTAAGCTCTCTCTCTCCTCCTCCTCCTCCCTATGCTATTTTCACTCTCTGCTGTCGCTCTCTCTCTTGCTCTGCCTGCGGGCTATGGTGGGTGGTGGTGGGGGACAGCTTGAAGAATGGAAACCATTGCCAGGGTCAGCTCTGACAGTGCCAATTTGATGCGCTGCCACGGAGAGCTACGTGCCCCACCTCTCTCGTCCCCCCTCATTCTCTCTCTCCCTTTCCTCCTACCTCCCACAGAAAAAGCTGTGCGTCCTGATGGTTTTCTGATGCAAACCATGGCGCGGCAAAATGGTTTTTCCCCTCCTGCTGCCTGCTTCTCCATCTGCCACTGGGGCCGCGCCGCCGCCGGCCGCCTGCCTGTCACAGCGTGCAGCGAAATTAGCCAGGGAGGAGGTGCTCACTAGCGCTAATTACGTTTTAATCATTGGAAATGTGTTGGCAAATCAAGGCCTGGAGCTCCCACTCTCTGCTCTGTGGAAAGGAGGAGTGTGTATGTGCGTGTGGTGAGATGGATAGAAGAGGAAAGATGAACAGAGAGAGGAAGCGAAAACAGGCCCAGCCAGCGCTGAGCTAAGAGTCAGATGCTCTGAGGAGAAAATGGCGACGTGCCTTGTGCTGTCTGCTGAGAGTGAGGCTTTGAGTATTGGGCCACAGAGAGGAAAGAAATTTCACCGGAAGCTTTGTGCTGTGAGATCGAAACCACCGCTTCTCTAAGTCTACCATACAGAGCGAGTTATGCCACACTGAGCCGGCTATTGAAGACTCGTGAGTACCAAGGTGACAAGGTGACATTGTAACAGGTACTGATGTGTGGTTCAGAAGAAATTGGGCAGATACTGGAAGTCGTCAAAAACTGAATGCTAAACATTCATAAATGGTATTTTATCATATTTTTGAGATTAAACCAATAAGAAGGAAAGGATTTTTCTCTCCAGCGTAATTCTTAATGCAAAAGTGTATTTAATATGTGGTCACAAAAACCATTTAAATGTGAAATTATAAGATTACAGTAAATATACCGGAATGTTGGGACATAGGAGTTTAACTGAATGCAATATTTTGCATGTGACATCATTCATTTTTACTCCGTGTTTCTCAAAGTACTTGTAAAAGTGCATTGTGTACCAATAAACACAGGGTCACATCAAGCTTTAATAATTATTTAATTATTAAATTATTTCCATATATATATATATATATATATATATATATATATATATATATATATACACACACATAGTGCACAGCATAAATGAGTACACCCCATCTGAATAAATATAAAAGATGTATTTTCTCAATGATCGCTAATATAATTCATGGAAAGATGGCAAAATTGAAATGTATTAAACATATATTTAATAAAAACAACAATATTTTCTGTAAGATAAGTAAATTAGCCAATTTTGTTTAAATGAAGGATTGCAGAAATGAGTACACCCTAGATTTAATTCAGCAAATATATAATATTCTAGTACTTAGTATGTCCTCCAGAACTTTAAGTATACTGCTCTGACCCTTCTTGGCACTGAGTGTACAAGTTCATGACAAATTTTCACATCTGTCCTGTTTAACTCCTGGAGGACAACCTCCTTAAATGCTCTGGACTTTAATGGGGAGTTTTGCTCAGCTCGTCTCTACAGAATCCCCCAGAGCTGCTCAAGAGCGTTAAGATTGAGTGAAATACATGTCCACTGAAGGATTTTCAGCTTGGGAGAATGAATATCTTCATTGTCATGCTGAAAAAAATGCCCAATAATGCGGGGAATGAGGGTAGGGTAGCATCTTCTGTTTCAAGTTTTTGTATTACATCACACAGTGGTGTGTGAATTCATGACAGCATTGATAAAGCACAACTCCCTCACATCTTCAGCACTCATTCATCCCTATATAAAAGCTTTACTACCACTGAACGTCACTGTGGGTACCAAACACTTCTCACTGTACTCCTCCTCCTCTAACAACACCAGAACATTTTGGATGCTTTTGGATCCGAAATGATTGACTTGTTCTTTTGAGACCAGAGTATGGATTTCCAGAAGTCTTGGAAGAGGTTAAATGAGTTTATTTTGCTTTGGCTACAGTAGGTAATTCTAGTGGTGACAACAACCATGCATGTCACTTCTGCAGGCTGCGTCATACTCTGTGAGATACAGTGTCACTCTTTTCATAGCTTTTGCCGGCTCTAAGACACTTGCATGTTATTTCTCCTGTTCTTTTTCTAGCAAAAAATCACTCATCACTAAATGAAAACTTAAAGTGAAGACCTGATTATTTCAGGAGCCTTGTCACAAGTCTGTTGTTTTTGAATGTCGGTGCTACTTCTGCTATATTTTCACACTTAAAACAATAATTTGGTATTCCTCTTGTACCACTGTCCTCTTTTATGCTAAGAAATAAGTCACCTGGCAGTTCTCTCCCAAGTGGTTCCACTGCTGCCAGCATTAAGTCTGAGTATGATACAGTGGGCTATATAACACTTTTAACTGTCAGGAAATTACTTGTCTTTAAAAGTTTTGGTTCAATATACTTACCTGTTGATCAAAAATAGCCTTAAACCTATACACATTTTTTTTTAGTTTTATTTAGTAACTTTCAGGAGCGTGTACTCATTTTTGCAACACAACATTTTATCACTTTGATAAGAAAATATTATTTTGCTGAATAATTTTGACATTCTTCTTTGGTAATTGATCAAGCAGGCTTGTTGGAACATTATATCTACAAAGAACCCTAACATGTCATCTAAGTAAAGAGTAATTGCTGAATTTGTTAAGTTTTAGAGGGGGTGTACTCATTTATGTTGTGCACTTGTACATATATTTAAAAAAGATTTCTTTCCCCCCAAAATAGCATAGTATATGATTTCTCAAGTTTGCATCTCGGGTAAACACAAAATGTCTTTTTTTGGTCCATGGTTTGAGAAACTCTAAGAACCCCTGATCAAACTTGCTGCAAGCAGATGTCAAAGATAAATCAAAGATCCACACAAAAACACAAGCCAGATGACAACCATTAAAACATTAATCGAGCTAACACAACATCAGAGAAGCCAATGCTGCACTACACTATTTATGTATTCAGTGCTTATGCAATTTTAAGCTCAAATGTCTAAAGCTAAATCTGACCGTGCATAAATGGCTTGGGTGTGTGACATAAATTACATGACTGCTAATCATCTAGCCCATGACCCTGTCTCTGCGTTCTCCACAAGCCTTTAACATTAAACCCAAGTGAAATCTAACCTCACTTAGCAGAAAAAACACAGCAGCACTCCTGTCAGCCGCAGCAGTGAGGAGAAGGAAATGTATCTCGACACCTATGACTGGGTTAGGCCATTAAGAGCGCCGGAATCCAGACCTGATGACATTCAGGGACTAATTCACACAGCATCTGCGTGACGTCCAGCTGTCATCCTAAAGTACGGCAGGATGAAGGAGCGGAGGAACAAATGAGGAGGGAAGCGTGACAGCCAGGGGGGCCTGGATACAGGAAAAACGTCTCCTCCTCCAGTAGAGTGTGGCCTGTCCCAGGGCAGCTCCCTGTCTCTCTCTCACCCCTGTCAGAAAGCAGTCATCTGCTGCCTGGCCTAATAACCTCCAGTCTGATCTTACCATCCCACCCTCCCCCTCAAGCACCTCGCCAACATCTGCAGGCAATTTCCTCCCCGATATGACACTTTCTCCAGACCATGAGCACTGAATAAGAGCTAACGGACTGAGGAGAGTACAAACACTGAAGCTCTGTTCCAAAACCTAGTGAGCTGCCAACAAAAAGCAACACTTTAAGGCATCATAGGCGGCTCATAACACAAAGTGTGCTCTAAAAGGCAGCAAAAAGTTCTTTATGGAGAGGGCAGTCCCATAATTCACTGCAGTGTAAAATAAATAAATGAAAATCCAAGTTAGTGGACAAATCGAGAAAAATGTTGATGAGAAATGTTTAAAAATAAATAAAAATAAAACAAAAACATTTAATTCTATTATATAATAACTTTATTGTAATATAAATAGTGCTGTCAAAATTAGCGCATTAATGCAGGCGATTAATTTCTCCAGTTTAGCGGGGTTAAAAATAAAATTTGTAAAAATTTAACGCAGTTAACGCAGGGGCAGAGCTAGGGTTGACCACTCCACTCACAACTGCTGCTACTGTCTCTTTTTTCTTGACAAGAATTGCGTTTATTTAGACGCAAAACCTCTTTATGACCACATCAAACAGGAGACTTTTCAGATGCGCGCTCTACTTCACCTTAGTGCCAAGCGCTAGCCAAACGAGCGCAGACGTGATGAGGAGCTTCAGTAGAACATCAGTGAACTGTTGTCAGGTCATATGTCAGTAAAAACTAATTTTGCTTTCCTGTCAGCCATTATACTCTGCTTGTAGTGCGTGCTCTTCAGTTGCACACACAAATATGGCGGCACGCGCTGTAGCCTATATCATTTCATATTAAAGTGCGAATGAAACTACGAGCATGTGTGTCAGATCTGTGCAATGTTCAGCAGCGGCAGCTCTTAAAGTAATAGCAGCCAAATAACCTAATAACCCAGCTGCTGTGATGTCTGTTAATCAAAGAACAAAAGAAAAAAAAGAGGAAATTCAGGATTCATCTACAAGTGCATCGCAATAAATTAGAATGGTGTGGAAAATTTCATTTATTTCAGTAATTCAACTCAAATTGTGAAACTCGTGTATTAAATTCAGTGCACACAGACTGAAGTAGTTTAAGTCTTTGGTTCTTTTAATTGTGATGATTTTGGCTCACATTTAACAAAAATCTCAACAAATTAGAATATGGTGACATGCCAATCAGCTAATCAACTCAAAACACCTGCAAAGGTTTCCTGAGCCTTCAAAATGGTCTCTCAGTTTGGTTCACTACGCTACACAATCATGGGGAAGACTGCTGATCTGAAAGTTGTCCGGAAGACAATCATTGACACCCTTCACAAGGAGGGTAAGCCACAAACATTCATTGCCAAAGAACCTGGCTGTTCACAGAGTGCTGTATCCAAGCATGTTAACAGAAAGTTGAGTGGAAGGAAAAAGTGTGGAAGAAAAAGATGCACAACCAACTGAGAGAACCGCAGCCTTATGAGGATCGTCAAGCAAGATCGATTCAAGAATTTGGGTGAACTTCACAAGGAAAGGACTGAGGCTGGGGTCAAGGCATCAAGAGCCACCACACACAGACATGTCAAGGAATTTGGCTACAGTTGTCGTATTCCTCTTGTTAAGCCACTCCTGAACCACAGACAACGTCAGAGGCGTCTTACCTGGGCTAAGGAGAAGAAGAACTGGACTGTTGCCCAATGGTCCAAAGTCCTCTTTTCAGATGAGAGCAAGTTTTGTATTTCATTTGGAAACCAAGGTCCTAGAGTCTGGAGGAAGGGTGGAGAAGTTCATAGCCCAAGTTGCTTGAAGTCCAGTGTTAAGTTTCCACAGTCTGTGATGATTTGGGGTGCAATGTCATCTGCTGGTGTTGGTCCATTGTGTTTTTTGAAAACCAAAGTCACTGCACCCGTTTACCAAGAAATTTTGGAGCACTTCATGCTTCCTTCTGCTGACCAGCTTTTTAAAGATGCTGATTTCATTTTCCAGCAGGATTTGGCACCTGCCCACACTGCCAAAAGCACCAAAAGTTGGTTAAATGACCATGGTGTTGGTGTGCTTGACTGGCCAGCAAACTCACCAGACCTGAACCCCATAGAGAATCTATGGGGTATTGTCAAGAGGAAAATGAGAAACAAGAGACCAAAAAATGCAGATGAGCTGAAGGCCACTGTCAAAGAAACCTGGGCTTCCATACCACCTCAGCAGTGCCACAAACTGATCACCTCCATGCCACGCCGAATTGAGGCAGTAATTAAAGCAAAATGAGCCCGTACCAAGTATTGAGTACATATACAGTAAATGAACATACTTTCCAGAAGGCCAACAATTCACTAACAATGTATTTTTTTTATTGGTCTTATGAAGTATTCTAATTTGTTGAGATAGTGAATTGGTGGGTTTTTGTTAAATGTGAGCCAAAATCATCACAATTAAAAGAACCAAAGACTTAAACTACTTCAGTCTGTGTGCATTGAATTTATTTAATACACGAGTTTCACAATTTGAATTACTGAAATAAATGAACTTTTCCACGACATTCTAATTTATTGAGATGCACCTGTATATTTAAATTAGAATTTATTGTTTGATAACTTTATTCAATTTCTCTATATTTCCTACTTGCTGAAGGGCATAGGTAAATATGACATTTATTATAATGGGTTTATGTGAAGATTGTTTTAAGTTCACTTAAATTATAAGTTGTTAATTTTTAAAGTCTAATAAATGTTAAAATTGATAGCTCTCAATATATCTACAATGCTGAATGGCTTTAGTCAAATATTAGGGGGAAAAATCTATTTCATAGAGACATCAGTAATATTGGTATCAGTGATACTCACCTTCAGTCATATAAAAAGTATAACAAATATTAAAAATATACTGTCTTTATGTTGTTTCTACATTAATTTGAAAATTGAATGTGAAATTACTACAACATAAAAGTATATTTAAAAACTTTAATGTTAGGTGGGATTAATCGCGATTCATTTTAATCACGAAAAATAAATCAGTTAATTTTTTTTAAATCAATTGACAGCACTAATTATAAAATTTGTAAGTTTTAAAATGTAGCTTGAATTTCATTATTATTAATAATATTTATAATCCTTTAAATATATTTATTTTTTGTACTGTGCCAGACTCTTCGCAACATGCTAATGTCAAAATCTATTAAAATCAATTCAGAGTTGTTATTTTTGTGACGCAGAGTTGCTGCCTTTGAAGAGTGCTTCAAATTGTCAATTATGAGGTTTTATGACAGTTAGGATGCTATATTAGAAGACTGCAGTATTGCTATTTCAATATTTTTAAAATAGCACCTGTGTGAAAACACCCAATGACTCAGATTCATGCAAAGAGTGACAAGAAATGCTGGTGTATAAGAAAAAGAGAAGATAAGAAGCTGAATCTCAAGCATCGAGAGCCATTCTTAGACATACATCAGCCACACACACTCTCTGTGTGATGCCGTGCCAGCAACAGGAAAGGGTTAGCGGGTACAAGATATGTGTGTGTGTTATGCCTGTATGCATGTATGTAAATGTGTCTGTGTATCTTGAGGGTATGTCTACCTTTAAAATAACTTGTCAGCTAAGCTGCTCAGGCTGACAGATGTGAGATGGCGCCCTGAGGTGGAGCTTGGCATAGACAGATGGTGCCACAGGGCAACGCGCTTAGCTGATCAACCAAGGATGGCACTGTCACCCAGCCTGCCAGCCACAAGTGAGAGTGGGAGGGAAGGGTAAGCGCAGTGCGTGTGTTTGTGAAAGAAAAAAAAGAGTGGGAAGATGAAATCATATGTGCAAATCAGTGCCATAATTTAAGTTCCAAAAAAATAAAAGTGATGTGGCCATATGACATTGACAGTGAAATCCTTCTGAACAAAGAAAGGTCTGAACTACAAAAAGAGAATATAATGTATGGACATATTAAATGAAAACTTAAAATCTTTTTTCTAATTATCATCATTGCACAGTAAGTGTTTTAAACACATTATATTTTTTCCAAATTTAGGGGTCAGTAAAACATTTTTTTAACGCTCTCATGCACACCAAGGCATTTATTTCAACAAAAAAAATCCAGTAAAAACAGTAATATTGTGAATATATTTCTATAATTTAAAAAGTCTGTTTTCTTTTAAAGATTTAATTTTTTCCATGTTTTTTTTTTTCACAGAAAAGAGAACAGGACTGTCAAGGACAAAAGTACATTAATCATGAAACATGATTATAAATTTCTATGTAAATTGTTCATGAAATCTATTTTGAACATAATTTGTCCTAGGTCATGACTACTTTAAACATCCAAGGTTACTTTTACATTCTTTAGATTACATTCTTTACTTTTTTTGTCCACTGGAAAGTTATCGGAAAGGCATATATTTAATGTTCAGTCAGCTACCCAGGCACACAATGAACTGCGCTTCTGTCCCTCACGGCCTCGTTTTCATTAGTGTCAAATTAAATATGGCGTCCTCTCTGACTAAGGTTTATTTCAAGATGCAAGACACTCTTCTTCCCCCGTAATAAACAAACAAACAAGCAGAGTCAGTGTGTAATTCACTCCCACAGGCATTCAGTGCTGAAGAAGGTGAGGCAGCAAACAGTTGCCGGCTTAATCAAAGATTAATAGAAAGATTTTCAGACAATTAAATACATCAGATTGCATTGTTTGTACCATTATGGCTCCTCCTTGGGGAACAGTCCACTTTGTTTGCATTTTAATTACTGCATGCACAGATGACATTTGCTCTGATGCCAGCTGCCATCTTTGTTATGCTTCTCCTCGTACCCTCTGGAAAAAAGCAGCGAAGCGGAAAACGTTTGGATGAATGTATGCAATTATGATATAACTGAATATCTAAAGATCTATATAGAGCAACTGGACAATGCAGAAGCACAGAGGCCAAAAACGTCACACCGACAGACTAGTTTCATTCGTGCCTATATAGAAATCAGATTACACATGGATGTGCAGTATTCTTGCTTTCCTTCATATTCTCTTCATCACGCTCTCTGATTTTCAATCGAACTGTAGTATCTCTATTTTTATCCATTTCTCTGTGTCTACCCCACTTTCTCTCTCTTTCTCCAGCAGGAATGGATGTGTGGCTCTAATCACTTTGCTCCCCACACCTGACGGCACACTATTAACTCTAGGTCTCTCTGGTGACCCCGCGGGTCGTTGCCCATCACATCAAGTTTTTATTAGGGAATTTTCCTCATCATTAGCTCTGGCCCAGACGCCCACCATTAATATTCATTCTGCTGCACACTTCCATCATCCTCTGTCTCTGTTTTACCACCACCCATCTGAAATGCTGCTGCACACTCACCACCTATCATTAACACAGCTCCATTCATCTGTCCACAGTTGTTTGGGAAGACACACATATACCGGCAATTTATGATTTTTATAAGTTATAAATAAAACTAAAATTATTGGAGTATGTTGAACAATAAAATACTATTTCAGTTACCCAGTTTTGAATTTTTTTCAGTGTTGTAGCAAATATATAGATAGAAAGATAGATAGATAGACAGATATAGATAGATAGATAGATAGATAGATAGATAGATAGATAGATAGATAGATAGATAGATAGATAGATATGTATTTACATATTTTATGTTGTAATTGCTAGTAAATTGCTAGTAAATTTCACAAATACAATACAAAGTAACACATTGACTTAAAGGTGCCATAGAATAGAAAACTGTATTTACCTTGGCATAGTTGAATAATAAGAGTTCTGTACATGGAAATGACATACAGTGAGCCTCAAACACCATTGTTTCCTCCTTATGTAAATCTCGTGAATAAAAAAGACCACTGAAAAATAGGCGAATCAGAACATAACACAGACTGTGACGTAACAGTCGGGATCACTAATAGCTACGCCCCCAACATTTGCATATACCCGCCCATGTACTATGCCAGCCACCAACTGAATCATCAGAAGTTCTGCAGGTATTGTGAAGAAACAAGCGAGGACAACAGCGAAAATGGCAGATCATGGAAATAAATGTTATGTTCCAGGCTGTGCAGGGGATGAAGTGCAGGGATGGGTTGGTGTCTGTATTCAAAAAGGCACGGAAAGGAACTAACGTGTTCTAATAAAATAACGCGAGCCACTAAAGGGACATGGTTAGCTTCTTGCTAGCCGTAGCCTGTTACACTGCAGTACATAAGATTTCACTTACCACTTAAACAGTGTAAGGAGAGATGACTGAGGATGATGACGAATGATTTACAGATCCTGAGCATCACTGACAAGCATCTGATCTTGTAAAATGTGTGGTAAGTACTGCCGCTCCATAGTATAAACAGAGTTCGTGCGATCGCGAATCTCGAAAGCGAAAGTAAAAAACGATCGTGCATTTGAAAGCAGTTTCAGTGCCCCGAATATTAATAGCGGCTCCCTGATGCCCGCATTTTATATACAGTATAATTACCCGACGATATAACTGCGAGAGAAAGTATTGAAATATACATTTTCCTCCCTGTGTTTCCTTCCTGCTGTGAGCTACTGAAATGAGCCGTAAACAACCAATCAGAGCAGAGCTGCACTGCGAAACAGCCAATCATAGCACAGCTCAACATTATTATTCATTACCCTTCCAAATAAGCCAATAACAGATCTATCTATGTCTATTTCAATTTATTTTATGTTTTGCACATTTTAATGACATTTATATATTTTTATATATTATAGATTAATGCACATTTCTAGTGTTGACTGATTTACAAACATTGTGCAAAACAAGATAGATAGATTTTTTTTACTTATGTATTTATGTATTCTATATTGTAATTGCTATTAAATTTCACAATTACAAAAAAACCGTCAAGTAACACATTGACTTTAATGTAAAAAAATCTGTCTGTCTGTCTATCTGTTTATCCATTCATCCATGCCAATTTGTTATATTTTGCACATTTTAATGACATTTACATATTTATCTATTTTTATATATTATAGATTAATGCACATTTCTTTATTTACTTTAAAATTTCCAGAGTGTTGAGTGATTTACAAACACATTTTGCGAAACACTTTGGCCAAATCATTTAATCTATGACTGAATTGTTTGTAAATTGCTTATTTGCAAAGGCAATGAGCCCCTCAGCTGGAAGAGACACTCCCACCCACACACACATACAGAGGTGATAAGACAGACAGACTCAAACAGTGCCAGCGGTGAACTCTCACTTTGAGAGGACTCCTGATCCAGGGGATGTGGTGGTGAACAGAGGGCTCTGCTAGCCACAGGCACCTCTAGCAATTAATTAACAATTCCCTGACCAGCTGAGATAAACCCTATGAAGCCTGCACATTTGTGTGTGTATGTGTGTGCAGTAAAGAAGGATTCCTCAATGCAATATTATAAATTTGATATTTAAATATGTACTAATAAACCATTTATACTGCCAAGAAACACAGCACAGATGTGGTGGATGGAGCGAAACTCTAATATTTGTATTTTCCAAGTACCGAACAGCTTTAGTTCTAGTGCCATTATCATTAGTTATGAATTAATTTTTCTAGACATGCTTGATCCAATTGTTATCAAACAATCAACACAAACACTTCTCAACACGCAAACAAGCCTAGACGAATAAACACCAACGGAAACGTCTCGCTCTCTACTTGGCGGCCCTGCCGAGCTGCCAAAGATCTGCTTTGTAAACAACAAAAATATTTAATTTGAGAGAGTGATGCTGAGCAAAATGAAATTAAAAGGAACTCATGCTAACTGTTAAATTACTCGTGGCGCGCTAAATTACATTTGCTTTTCCATCGGAGAGATCAAACGGGCAAACTCCAGCACTCCAGTGCTAATTATTTACAGTCTTCACCTCCCTCCCTTCCCAGGAGGCTTAATAAACACACTATTTCTCTCTCACACACATTTTTGCGCACACTTGTTTATTTCGGGTTTTTTTGGATAATAATATATTCCCTCACTTCCTTACCCACAATTCCATAAACTCCTGTGTCAAGAGCCAAGACCAAGATTGGGATTGTAATCCTAGTGTACACTGAGGCTTCTTAAAAAAGCAGGCCATCTAAAGCAGGATGGGCCTTGTGGGAGTGTTGCTGTGGCAGCGTCGCCTTGGGAGCGAGGGGTGAGTGACACCAATGGTCGTCACTGGGATTAATTAGCATGCTAAGTGGTGGAGGGGAGCACTAGGCATCGGGTGTGAAGCAGAGCCATCTGACATGCACACACACCCCAGAAGTGTGGATTTTCACCAAAGGTGGCGGCAGTGCAGATTGCAATCGCACCCCTGAGAAGTGATCTCACACATACACCCCTCTGTGAAAAAACAAAATAAAAACAGAAAAGGTGTCTGCCTGATGTGCAGCTAAGAGGGTGAACTAAAAATTATTTCTAATAAGTGGCAGCCAAAAAAACACCAATGTGTATTTCCTATCCTTTTCCTGTCAATTTTTCCTTTTTATTGCAGCGGCTGCATTTGACATATTTATAGGGATGTACCATATTAAAATACTGGCCGATAAAAATAAGCTGATAATTATCCTCATGTTATGCCAAAAACCAATAAATGGTCAAATGAATGACCTAAATAAATTGAACTCAAATCAATAATTTTTAATTCTACAAGTGAATTTAAATTAAAATTCATTTTGAGAGTGTTAATAATTTTATTTAACAGTGTCATTTATTATTTTAGTATTTTATTATTATTTTTAAAGACTAAAGATTTCAAAAAATGAAAACTGTAATTGTATATCATTTTTGAGATACGCAAATGTCCTTGTAGACACTTGTGGCACTTGAGACAAAGACACAACATACCAATTTTCATGCTGATCGGAAAAGTGGTTGCGTAGTTATAGCCATTTTTATGTTAAGTGGCCAAACTCCATGATTTTTTTTCATGTTACCTCAGATTGAGCTCTTATGTAAGTGTTCTGAGTTTAGCGAAGATATTTCACTCCGTTCAAAAGTTATAGCCATTTTAGTAAAAGTGGCCCTGCCCCTTTCGAACGTTTTGGCGTTTCTTTGCGACAGTGAGTCAAAAGTTAAACTTTTTAAAATAATTATTGATATTCACTCTGTAGAGAATCATTCTGCACTGGTTTGTTTCCAATCGTGCAAAAAACCTAGGACTAGTTTACAAAAGTAGGCTTTTCAAAAAATCCAAAACACTGAAAATTTTGCCAGGCTGACAATCGAATCTGAGCTATGAGTTGTCAGTTATGAGCCAGGGATTCCAACAATATAAGACACTTGAGCCTACGACTGATGGTTTAGGAGTTATGAGCAATTTCGTACTTTTGATCACTGTAGTGACCCCGTCAGATTGATTGGGGTGAGCTTTGGTGACGTTGTAGACAGCGTGAGTACTACTACCCCTCCAAGTTTCAAGTCTCTATGACTTACAGTTTGGTCTGCCTGATCAGTTTTACGTATAGCTTGCTGATCCTTGGCCATTCTAAAAATTACAATAGGTTTTCAGTGCTATGTGCTTGAACCCCTAAAAATAAACTAAACTAATAAACTAATATCAGTTGATAACCATTATAGAACCAATACGCCATATATTCCTACAGATTTTTACATTTTTTTCAATTATATCCAAAATGCATTAAATGTCTTAACATCCTAAATGGTTCTTAGTCAGATTCTGATACCCATTCTAGACATTCTAAACAGACTGAATATTCCAAAAAAAAAAAAAAAAAAAAAAAAAAATTGGCTTAATATTCTAAAAGTCCATAGGAGTCTGACCCCTCTGATTGTAATCTCCACAATTAGAAGAGGGGTTGTGCACTCCTGCTTGGCCCTGTGCCATCATCTGACCTCAAAACAGCAGCTGAAAGGCCGGCCTATTGCACTTCAAAAAAGAGTGATCTTCCGCCTGGCACCAGTGCTGAGCAGATAAGCCTAATTAAGAGATGGAGAGATGAGAGCGGTAGAGCAAAGCCCCTGCCAACATCAGTCTCTCTGCTCAGCCCATTAAAACTACAGAGCAGGATGAGGGAAACAAACACAATCAAAGCCCTGTTCCTGTGCATTTCCTGTCTAGAAATTGGCCGTAGGCATTATCTCAAGCTAGCACTGCACGCTCACATTGGAACCCGATCCAAAAGCTACAAAGGCAAACTTTTGCCTGCATGAAACACCTGTTTGCGATTAGTGTATTCGACAATGTTCCCTTCCCTTTGGGCTACTTTGTTTGGCTTTAAAGTTCTGTTTCTTAACATGATAACGAAAGATGTAAACATCAGAGTAATAATCCCAAAGTGAATCAAAGATTTGGTCAAGCGGGAAAGAGTCAGCCCCGTAAGCTTTTACTGAGTAAAACCGCAGTAAGATGAAATACTCATATCTCTAGACTAACCCCAGGGCTTTAGTTATCATATCGATCTGCCCAACAGGAAGTGGCCTTTAGTCTCTGGGCTTCTATGGTACTAGTAGCTTAACATGGTGAACCGACAGAGCAGCAAACAGTAAAACCAAATCCTGCTTCTTTTCATGCACAAGCCAAGCAAAGTCTTGTCTGTCAATGCCACATTTTAGTCGAATTCTTCTCGAGCCAAAGCCTGCTTTGCTTTGGGAAGGAATTTGCGTGTCACGGGCTTAATGGTGAGCAGTTAAGAGCCGTCAGTGAAGTTACAGCTACGGCTCTTCAGAGAAACAGTAGCCCTGTCTGTTTGAGAGGGTCATAGGATCGTGTTACTGCTCCTCATGTGGTTTGGCTGTGTTATTCCAGGCCACCGGGTAAAGCGGTGCTTGGATGTGCGCACGTGTGTGTGCGCACGTGTGTGTGTTTGCTCTTTTCCAATAAAGCCTGACCTCTATTTCCATCCTGCAAATTCAGCACATGGTCCCCTGTAACTCTTTATGACAGGCCTGATCTGGCTTTTCTCTCAGAGAAAGAGAGAGAGGGAGAAAACAGAAAATGAGAGAAGGAGGGGCAAAAAAACTAAAGTGTTTTGTCAGCCATAATTACTCTTCAGTTATGTGGTCCAAACATGGAATTAGGGGGCACTTTGTTGTCGGAGCAGACGGTCTTTGATCAGGCCCTGGTGGAATGTGTTTCACATTAGGGGCCCGGTGCTGTGATGTATGTGTCCTGTCAGGTCCAGGATAACAGGACCAGGGCAGGGTCACCCCCACCTGCTGAGGATCAGGGCAGAGGGGGAGTAACTGAGCTACAGCTGCTGCCCCTGCCCCTTAACCTTCGGACATGCTGGTTTTCACCATCACTCCCTGCCAAAGAACCCCAAGTGACACAGCTGACTCTGTGTGTTCGTTTAAGGGCGTTTCTTCAACTTTCAGCACTTTTATGTTTATATGATCATTCAGATATGAATTACGATGTTTATAGAAAATAATGAAATATACCATTTCAATATGCATTGTGAGAAAATGACTCCTATAAATTCATATAAAATGATGATGTTCTACAGTTGTGGTGACATTTCCACCACACCAAACAATTTAGCTCCTAATAAAGTTTTATTATTGTTTTATTATTTTATGAAGGTTAGTCTTTTTAAAATAAAAGTTTCCATGAAATCGTAATGAACAGTTCTTATTTTATGGGAATGTTTATTATAAATTATGCATGCACATCATTTTATTTTTTCTTTATTCAAAACAATTTGTTACTCATGTGAGATCAGCAAAACATTTTTTCTCATTCGAGAAGATTACAATTTACTGTTTCATGATGACTTTATGATAAATATAACTTGTGTGCAAAATATATTTATTGCGTATCAATTCCAATCAAGCTGTAATTTAGTCAAACTGTGTTTTTATATTAATAAATTACATCTAATGAAGATACATTTAACCTCCTGAAGTGCACAGACCCGCCTTCGGCGTCGCTTTGTTTACATTTACTATATAGACGACTGCCTAAAAATATTAATAATGTTAAATGTCAAATGATACATATTTTGCCTAAGAGTAAGTCTCGAGATTAGTGTTAATATATGGCCTCTGTTTTACGATACAGATGTTCCAGCAACAATAATATTGTAATTTGTGTTGGGAGTACACATGACAAGATCCAAAATTTATTTGGGACTTCATACCTTTGTTATGAAATAGCGAGCGTGAGATGAACTCAATCCATCACACTTGGATATTTTAAACATATCATTATTATTATTATACAATACATAACATGTTATATGAAATTCTGAAATATGAAATTATGCTACACGAAATTAGCCTTTGCAAAAAATGTTAAACGTCATTTCCACCAAAGAATTTGAGATGGATAGAATTGAGTCTGTGGAACAATCAGAATTTCCACTGTTTTCAGTAGAAAAAAAGAATAAATTAAACTATTAAAAGTGTAAAAAGTGTTTTAAGAGAGTTTATTTTCTAAAAGTGCTTGAAGTTAAAGAAACACCTCTCTACATGAGCACATATTGCATGACAAACAGGTTTTGGAAAGCATTTGTGTGAAGGATTGAGAAAGAGAGAGGGAGCGACAGACGAATATAAACTTCAGTTAAGATTTCAACCCAAGTCAACTTTATGATTAAAATTCTGTCCCTTTACGGTCATAAATTACACAATATTTCACATTAACACACCCAAGCAAACCCACTTTCCCATTAAGCACTGTATGCCAGTTTTGACAGATTTGTTAAGAGCAAAACTCATTATACTATAAAATCTGCTGCACTAAAAACGTCCAGTAATACATAACACACTGTCATAAACAACATAAACGCGCTGAAATTTAAGATTCAAGCCGTTTTCTCTTTGTAAAACAGTTGGTGCTATGTTTCAAACACTTCTCCAGAGTCTCAAGCAAGTCAGAGACTCATTCTTCTGCCCGTCTTAAATCCCTCATTTCTCAGGAGAGGTTGGTGAAGGCTGGCGGTGGCCCACGCTACAGCCTGACAGCCATCTGCCGACTCCCATCGGTCCGCTGGTGAGTGATACAGAGCAGGCAGGCGATCTCTCCCAAGAGTGTCTACATGGCGTGTGTAAAGGGGTTGTTCTGTGGCTTCGCCGAGAGCCCCTTGAGTCACCGTTTCGGGCTGGAGGCCCAGGGGAGGAGGGTGGTTGTTTGTGAGGCAGAGGGAGAGAGTGAGCCCACTCCAAAGCTGCCTCCTCAGGCTGTGGCCCTCTGGAGGGTCCCTGGAACGTCTTGGAGCCATCTGGGGAGAAGTGGAGCGTGGCAGAGAGCAGCTGGACTCTCTGAACGCCTATTTAAGTACTGGCAGCCCTGAGGCACCATCAGTCACATCACAGAGACAGAGCGGGGACATGCAGAGAGGGGCAAGTAGGAAACAGACACCCTTAAAAATATAATTGCCGGCAAATCACCAGCTCATGCCCCAAATATGCCCTTTGCTCATGAACTCTAGAAAAATAGACTTTACTCTAATAAAACTAACCTACAAAGGCATGCCATATTATAAAACTCAAGCATTACAAAACACTCAAGCAGAACATTAGCACAGGAAAAAAATAGTTCTTCTTTCATAAAACCTGAATATCCATCAACAGCTGGAATACTACTACCTAATTATTTTCAAAATAAATAATTTTAAATAAAATAAAATGACAGTTGAACAACTTTTCTGCTGTATATTATTATGATGCTTTTTAATTCTAAATCTTTTGGATTGGTGCTTTAGTGTGAAAAAAGTAATAGTAAGTAGTAAAATAGCAAAGTAGTAGTAAAGATTATAAATATGAATAATAATAGCTAATTATTATTTTTAATACAAATAATAATAGTTGTTAGTATAATCTGATTTCTACATCATTACATTCTTGTTACAAACAACTCCACCCTTGCGCAACCACACCTATCTGCTATGCACTTTCTTACCGGATTCTCAAAGTGGTAAATTGTTTAAATAGCTTAAAGCTTTTGTGCTAAACGCCTTGCTACAACTATGACCTTGAACATGTTTTTAAACTCCAAGCTTTAAAAAACAATTCGGATGGATTTTTGAAGTCAAAAATTATTAAAACAATTGTTATTCCAAGTAAGGGGTCATGCTTGTGTGTAAGGCGTCAATACTTCAGGAAATAACAGTCGAGGGGTAGACAAATAATATGCAGTGTGACTAATGGAGCAGTTTACTTAAGATCTGTATCTGCACGCATACAAAGTCAAGTGCACTTGGCGGCCATCTTGGTAACGCCCCCTGCAGCTATTTTCTATGTAGGCAACAGGCACACAACAGGGTCACTTGAAACGGGGAAAAATCTCCAAAACTGATTATTTTTTTATAACATGATTCAACTCAGAAATCTGATAAAGGAAACACAAATTTAGCAATATAAAAAAAGTGAATGGCTCGTCAAAATCCAGGATTTTCTTGCCTCTTACACATTAGCTATGTATACATGCACCCAAATAATCCATTAGTAATCTGATTTATGGCTCAGTTGGATTAAAAAGATTTAATGTAAACACCTCAATTGATCTAATTGAGCTTGATCAGAATTAAGTTTTGATCTGATTGAAAGGGGTGGTGTAGACCTGGAATAATCCCTATGCAAAAACTAACAATATAAATGCTTGGATATCGAAATTGTACTTTACAAATGTGCATATATATTTGCTTACATAAATGCAAATGTAAATAAAAATGTGAATCGGATTGCAAGTTTAGAGTTAATATAAACAGAACTTTCAGATTCCGAAATTGGACTAGATTCGTTCATGCTGATGAAACTTAGTGCATGAAAATGTTGAGTGTTACAATTTCATCCGATTTGAATTTCTCTCACACATATACAGACGCGAGCCTATCTGTGAGGTGGAACAAACTGTGTTGTTTTTAACATCTCAGGAAGCACACTTCTGTGAAGCAGCTAAAGGCAGGAATTACTGCAGCTTTAAATAAACCACCACACGCACTAACAACACGCCGCGCCGTCTTATCACATCACCTTATCATGCTTCCAACTGTCAGCATCCCAGCAGCACAATTATCCGAGCCTGTCAGCCCACACCTATTTTTTCAGCTTTTTTTGGGGTGTTTTTTGAGCATATCGGATGAAAGATGAAGACTGGGCATAAATCTCACAGCTGGCAACATTCATCACGAGATTTCCTTGGCTGGAAATGTAAAAGTAATTACAGAAGACAAATCATTAAACAAACGCCGTGATGAGTGATTCCTCTGTTAGTAATCCGTCGTTCTGGTCCAAATGGCTGACAGATGAGCTACCACATGCTAAACTTGTAATAAAGTGTTTGAGAAATAATTGGGAAGGTCGTGGTAAGACTCGGCTCTCTGCTCCTGGGGCCCATCTGAACGCGAGCCACTTGCTGAGAACCAAATGCTCACTTTCTATTTCTCGTTCACGTTTACACACAACCCCTCCGGTAATACACAAACACAAGCCCCTAAAAGACATAAAACTTAATAGGCACCATCCTCTCAGTGGTGCACTTGTCGATTGCTCGCTAGAGGCGGTGTAGGTGGTTTTCTCCTGCCGTTTGGCTGTCTTGATGCTTTGTGTTCGTCCCAGGAGTCCATATTTATGAGGCTGGGGAGACAGCGAGGGTGATGAGAGAAGAGATTGCCGGAGAATGAAAGAAATGAGATTTCTAAACCGAAAGAGAGAGACAGAGAGAGGGAGAATGCTCCTTGTCAGGAAGAGCATTAATTAAAGTGTTAAAGCTAAAAGAAGTATTGACTTCCTCTTTCGTTACAACCCCCCCAACCTCTCGCGCTCCCTACGGTACCGTCTTCTACTGCAGGCCTAGAGAGCTGACTGCAAGAAAAAGGCCCACCAAGACCAATTAAAGCCTTCAGCACCAGGCTGAGAGCAAGACAAATGGAGGCAGAGAGGCTCGATTACAAGAAACCTTTGTACCAATGTAAAGCAATTAGAGCGCTCTCAGGGGCCAGACAGCACGGTACCTATGTGTCATGGATCCGACATGCCGGCTAAACCCCCCAACAATCACTCTTTTCTGCTGCCTCGGCCCACTCAAATAGTCGTATTAGTGTCATATATCAGCTCACAGGCCAGCTATTGGTTTCAGCTGGGGCAGGAGAGAGCGAAAGTAAGTGAGATGGCTAAAAAACGGCCAACCTTTGAACCTTCACGACAGAAACAATATGCTGGAATCCACGCTTAGCCCTGAGGGATCCTCTCTTTAGTCCAGCTAAAAATCACTGTTTGTTTTAGAGGTCAAAGGGCTCAAACTTGGCATGTTGATCCTTGATCTTAACTACTTGTCTAACATTATTCAAAGTTAATGAAATTTAAATACGTATTTTTTTTTTTTATATATCACACTTCAAATAAACGTCTCATAATATGTGTATATATTAAAACTATTAAATTCAGACTTGTTCATTTAGATTATCAAAGTTTTATTGGCCCAAATAAAAGTGGTACACCCTGTCAGGAGGAGGTCATGAGAACTGGTGAATAACAAAGTGATTTTTAATGCAAATTTATGTTCATTAGTTCTATCTACAATTAATCGAGTGAAAATTCTCTCAGCGACCTGAGATTACGAAGTAATTTTGACAAATGGCAGCAGATCAGTAACAACCTTTTTCTTTTATGGCGAGGCAGCAGAGGCTGAGGTTATTTATTACACCTTTTTAAGAAGCAGGTAGAAAAGAATAAATGTGATGCTGTCATAGTGTGTAATGGGCCCAGTAATGGCAGACTGCAGACTGCATAATGATGATCTTTCTCATGTAAAAGTCTCTCTTTCATTTTCGTTCTTGCATTTAGCGCCACAGTTTAAAAAAAAAAGAAGTGACAAACTACTTCTAAATGTGAGCTTTTGTATAATGAGGGGTTGTAAAGAGCCTCTTGCACCATTTTAAAGATCTTCAGAAACAGACATACACACACATGCAGTGATATATTGTCTTGTCTTTCCATGTTGCTATAAATCCAAACCTTCAAATTGCCCAAAAGTATGGGATTGAGGTGATTTCCCACTCTGTCTTTAGAGTATCCAGATTTTCCTTGCATCTGGGAAAGCCCGCCATGTTTCAAAAGCTCCCATTTCTTACATCAGTCAAACAAAAACAATATCTCAAAGGAATCAATCCACAAATGACAAGCCAAATTGTTGAAAAAAGCTAAATTTCCAGGAATCTAAGGCTCTGAAATGAATTTAGGACTTGGCCCAGACATAAGGCAATGAAGTCAACCAAATTTACCCAGCAATCATGGCAAGCTCTCTGGATATTAGCCCGCAGTAAATCAGCTTGACGACGGAGATTTCCCTAACTGCAGAAATATGGGAGGCTGTCTCTCATTTTCTCTGGGTCTCTGTCTTATTCTCTCTCCCTCTCTCTCCTCACAGTTTGGGTTTGATGGAGTCCCTTGGCACTGCTGGGTAAAAGCTTCAGCAGATGGCTAGATACTTGGCTCAGGAAGAGAGCCATACTTAATATTTTTGGCAGAACTACAGGCATATGGCAAAAGTTCACGTCAAACGCTGCGCTTCGCAGGCAGAGACCGTCTCCAAAAGATGGAGGAGCACAAAGTGGAATGTTTTTCTCCTTTTCACCATTTCAAACTAAGATAAAACAAAAAGAGACAGAGGAGTTGTCAAAATAGCAGGCTCTCTTGATTGATTTGCTGCGGTGACTGTGAATGTGTGTAATTCAGCAGGAGACCGGCCAACTCCACTCATTTCTCAGATAAACACGGCCACAATAACAGAGCGCGCGAAGATAAACATGGTTCTGCTTAAGATCAACTCGCAATCCACAGCGCGGAGGAGCCTGCCAAAACTGCACTGCCCTCAGCACTTACTAAAGCGAAGACAGTCAAGACGGTGATCTTAGTGGGAGAGCACGGAAAAACACAGGGCCTTTTGTCTCCGTCCAAAAGATTAGCTCCGAAGACATTTGTGGAGATTGGATACACATTTAAGATTTAAGGGATTGTTTGCAGGATTCAAAATCAATAAAGGCATAGATTGTGGAGCTGCCGGAGCCACGAGCGGAGGAAAAATCAAATAAGAGGCTCTTATCCTCAGAACATCTCCTGCTGGCAAACACATGTAGAGATACGATTATTTTGATGGTCAGAGCGCTGTTTTCATTTTCTCAAATTCAGTTTAAAATTATGTCTGAAACTGTGTTTTTAACTACACGGAGGACAGGCAACAAGATCATTATTTGGAGGGATAAGTCACGAGACTACTGTTTTGAGCTTGTAAACCGAAAATGAAAAAGAACTGGGAACTGGGAAAAAGAATCGTGCGGTTTGTTGAGGAGAGGTGTGCTATTACTTTCCTAAGCTACGCCATCCACCATAAGACGTTTTCTTCAGTGGCAAGGCAAAATAGATCGTTTTAATCATTACTTTCATCCTTGGAAACATGAATTTGTTCTGTTTGTGTTGTGTCGCACATTCATGTTTGTTCTGATGCAAAGAAATATTCTGAGGTTAAGACAGAAAAAAAAACAATAATTCTTCCCACAACAGACAACAATTACATGGCAATATCATTCTTTTCTCCAATAATTTATCCTCCCATCTAAAAGCTTGGCATTTTCAAAAATTATCCCCTGTGAAATAAAAAGGGGCCTCTATCAAATCCTGATGCAGAGAAACACTTTGAAAATAAATCACAGGAGGAGAAAGCAGCCAGAAGAACAGCAAAAATAAAAAGAATTAGAGGACAAAATCAAAAAAGATGAAGGAAAGACATCATTCATGCTGTAATTATATATGTGTGTATATATATATATAGAGAGAGAGAGAGACTGAGATAGATAATAGAAGAAAATACAGAGAAACAGCCACATGAAAGACAGAAATTGAGAGTGTGCATCCAAAAAAAAAAAAAAGCACCTACAAAAGTAATCGTTTTTCCAAACCGTGCATGAAAGAGAGGCCAAGGACGTTGTATCCCAAGCGTTAGATTGGTTTCACATCAGATGATTAGCCTCATCCATGCTAATTTCACTGAATGGAAACTAATTAGGAGGAACCACTCTTCAGCTAATGAGGATTTGGGGCCTTTCTTAGGACATTATTTAGTGACGCACACATCCTCCCTTTAAGCCAAACGGCAGCTCCAAAAAGCTTTACACTAGGGATGCAATGATACCATTTTTTCAGAACCGATCCGATCCCGAAAATTCTGAGTATCTGCCGATACGATCCAATTTGATACCAGCGCAATTTTTTTTAAATCGATGTAGAATTTCTATACTTCTCTGTGTTGACCTGATCGTCAATCTTTTGTGTGTTAAACACAATCTACTAGTCAAGTCAAGTCAAGTCACCTTTATTTATATAGCGCTTTTAACAATACAGATTGTGTCAAAGCACTTAACAGTATCAAATTGGAGGATAGAGTGTCAGTAATGTATAATAATAAGATTAAACACTCAATTTTCAGTTAAAGGCATTTCATTATTGAATTCAGAGATGTCATTGTCTAGCTCAGTTTAGTTTAAATAGTATCTATGAAATAAAATTGACGTTAATCGTAAAAAATTAAGTGTCCCCAACTGAGCAAGCCAGAGGCGACTACACTCATCGTACTACATACAGATAACTTCATTTTAATGAAAAATAACAAATGAAAAAAATATATAATCATAATCTATGACAAAAATACTATTATAAACTAGGTTAGTGGATAATTCAGCAGCAAAAGATAGATTGTTGTAAAATACATTCATGAAAAAACAAGCAAATGCATTTGTATATAAATATATACTATACAATTAAAAGACATTTCTTTTAAATCTATAGCACAGTAATGAAGGCAGCAACATATGATAGATAGGACAGAACAAGACAGACTATTAATAATCTTTCATTGCGCAAAAGTATTATAAAACGAAAGGCTCCAATACAGAGCGGCACAAAGCGCTTATGCGCATCCCATGTGCAGAATGATGCGCTTGAAGCGACATGCAGCCCGTGCAGCCCTCCGAGTCCACATAGAAAAGTTCAAAGTACAAAGGGAAAAGATATCGATGCGTAGTGTATTAAATCTGTGCGTTAGTTTATTGATCCTTTTAACAGTTTTAAACCTCAGTTACTGTGCGCTCTTGAAGAGAGCTGGACTGTCGTAACCGAACGTGACACGCAGTTTGACGCTGAATGATGACAGACAGATGTAGCAGAGAGAAGAGTTTACCTGAACTTGAATTTAACAACTTAAATATTCATCTGTACCTAAGATTAAACTATGGAACAGCTTCAGAACACTTGAAATATAGTGCAAGAAAACTTTATGGTACTTTATAATGTTTTTGTGCCTTTCGTGGGGTTCAACAATAACACAATAGTATACGCACAATATCGGATTTGGATCGGTCTCGTCTGACCGATACCCGATCCGCAGAAAATGATCGTATCGGAGCTGATACCGATCCTGCGTATCGGATCGATGCATCCCTACTTTACACCGGTAAAGATATTCAGAGTCATTTAACACCAAGATATTCTGTTTCTAAGTCTAGAGCCAAAAACAATGCTTAATTCTAATCGCTGATGCTAATTAAGCTCTTGACTAAAAAAACCAAATTGTTACTTAAAATATTAGAGAATATCACGGCTTATGTGATTGCATTTCTCTCTGAGAGCACTGCTCTTTTATCCCAAGCAGTTGATGTTTTATTTGTTTGTCTAATCGGTGCTAATGAATTATGTAAATGACATCACTTTAAATTAGCAGAGGTAATTTGCATGAGGTGCTGTTCTTTATATGACATTATGAATTTCATACCGCACGTCACATTCTCTGCGAATAACGAGTCTAAAAATGAACGTGAAACCATCTTTAATTGGAGCACGTGAGCGAAAACGTCAAACCTCTCTCCGCCGGGTCCCAGGGCCCGCAATTAGACCCGCGACAGCAATCAAAACCCGATGACAATACCCACAATCCCCCTCTGCGGACATGTTTTCCTAACCTCACTGAAGACCCTAGCAGAGGTCCACTTATTCTGTCAAAAGAGCCCCATGTCTAAAATCAAAACAACCCAATCAGCAGACACACTGGTTCTGCTGTCCCACTGATTAAACGCACGGTGTGTGTAGGAGAGAGAGAGAGAGAGAGAGAGGAAAAGAGCATGGGAGAGAGTGCAATTTGCTAAATTACAAGTATTCTGAACATGTAAATATAGTTTAATTACAGCAATTAAAGAAGATTACTGGAGATTGGCAGATGGGGGATGTAATGTTCTTTTAATTAAAGTCTGAATATACTGTAACACAAACAGAATGTTAACCCCACCAAATGGAATGGGTAGTTAGACCCTGACAAATTGTATCCCCATGCCTCTCTCTGAAGACTTATAATTACCAGTGTTTAGAGGGAGAGCTCGTATGTGTGAGTGTGTGTACGTTTCTGTCAGGGCAAAAGAGACATCGGCAGAAAATTGAAAGCAGGCCTTTCTGGCTGCAATCGCCGACTCTAGGAATAGCAGACTGAATTAGGATGACATCAGGAAAAACATTTTGACAACAGCTAATGTGGCATTAGGACCAATTAATTGGGATTTAGTGTGTGAGATCACTCTCTGCGAATTAGAAAGTCTTTTGACTCGCAGATGAAAACCTTGGGAATGAAGGCTAACGAAAGCATGAGGCCTTGGCGGGACTTCAAAGCACCAAGGAAAAGAGGAGGGGGGGAGGGGGGGATAGAAAGAGAGAATCGGGCTGGCACACATTGAAGAAGTTCTGACCCATCTGGGGATGAATGCAACGCCAGTAAAATGTTCATAGATTACGGTGGTGGTTTTACAAGAGGTTTGTTCCTAAGTAAACTTTCTAATGCCTAACAATAAGAGCTATCTGAAACTCCATATGTGTCCAATGCGCAAGCCTTTACATAATCCAAGCAGCTGCTATGTAAGTCTATACGTTGCTACATACGGAATGGATCCAAGGCCATTTTCCCATCCCTAAAAACAAAACAGCATCAGGTGGTCTTTTCTACCAGCACTTCCACTGGATCTATACAATAGTGTAGCAACGTTTTATAAATTCATGTCAATAGTCTATTAGAAATCCTAACAGAAAGATCAATGACCCTAGCCCAGGGCCTCGCAGTAAAGATTGCCTTTGGAAAGGCATTTAAGGGCTTAATCTCTTCATCATGTGGTATTTGGAAGCCTAACTTTGTTCTTGTTAGGCAGATCAATTGCATTAATTTACAAAATGGGGGAAAATGTCACCTTTCATCCTTTAAGTCGCCAGAGAGCGAGAGAGCTGCATTAACGAGCGTGACCGCTCCACTCCCTCATATTAGCACAGAGAGGTGTCATGGGAGACCTGACCTACAAATTTTAATTACTGCATGAAAAATGCAGGGCCGACGATGAACAGTGACATCGAAAGTGCAACCAAAGAGCCGTCTGGGTGAGTTAACGGTTTCTCGTCTGGACTGGAATGAGACATGGATGCGTGCTACACACAAAGAACAGAACGTCAGATGAAACACAAGACTGAGGAAACATAAGAACAGCATATCCACTACAACATGTGACCAAGACATATTCTCCGCTCATACTATAAACTTATATTATAAAGTTACAAAAAGTTAGGGATAGGGATACTTCACTCAAAGTATTTACATTTTATCATCATTTACTCACCCTCATGTCGATCCAAACCCATAAGGCTCTTCAAAACACACCATGTCCCTTCATTTAAAGTCCAGGTGACTCCAAAACGTCATAAAGGCATTGTAAAATGAATTCATATGAATCAAGTGGTTTAGTCCAAGCATTGTAAAGAAATGAGATTACTCTATATGGTGAACAGATTTAATTTGGTTTTATTTACATCTAAACAATGATCAACGCACATGGCACATCGCATATAGTGAACACGGAAGCTTAAACGTGTGTGTATGATGCATGAGAACTAATGAAGTTTGTTCTAGCATGTGACATGCACAAGCTTTCATGTTTACCATAAGTGATTCACTTTATGTATGTGTTTATATGTGAAAAAAGCCGAAATTAAATCCATTCATTGTATAAAATGAGCATATCTCTTCACAAGTCTTGGATTAAACCAATCCATTAATATGGATTGATTTTATGGTGCCTTAACGACTTATTTGGATCTTCTAAGTTTTGGTGACCTGGACTTACAATGGAGGAACAGAAAACCAAAGATGAATGAAAATCTTATGGGTCTGGAATGACATGAGGGTGAGTGATTAAATAATTAAAATTTTTAGTGAGCAACACCTTTGAAGGCTTTAATTTAAAAAAAATCAATCAGTTAAAAAAAAAAAAAAAGAAAAAACCATAAAAATAATATATCAAATTATATATATATATATATATATATATATATATATATATATATATGTATGTATGTACGTATATACAGTGGTGTGAAAAATTGTTGGCCCCCTTCCTGATTTTTTAATTTTTTTGCATGTTTGTCACACTTTAATGTTTCAGATCATCAAACAAATTTAAATATTAATCAAATATAACACAAGTAAATACAACATGCAGTTTTTAAATTAAGATTTTTTTTATGAAAGGAAAACAAAATCCAAACCCACATGGCCCTGTGTGAAAAAGTGTCCCCCCCGTTAAAACATAACGGTGGTTTATCACACCTGAGTTCAGTTTCTCTAGCCACACCCAGGCCTGATTACTGCCACACCTGTTCGCAATCAAGAAATCACTTAAATAGGACCTGCCTGACAAAGTGAAGTAGACCAAAAGATCCTCAAAAGCTACACATCATGTTGAGATCCAAAGAAATTCAGGAACAAATGAGAAAGAAAGTAACTGAGATCTATCAGTCTGGAAAAGGTTATAAAGCCATTTCTAAAGCTTTGGGACTCCAGCGAACCACAGTGAGAGCCATTATCCACAAATGGCGAAAACATGGAACAGTGGTGAACCTTCCCAGGAGTGGCTGACTGACCAAAATTACCCCAAGAGTGCAGCGACGACTCATCCAAGAGGTCACAAAAGACCCCAGAACAACATCCAAAGAACTGCAGGCCTCACTTGTCTCAGTTAAGGTCAGTGTTCATGACTCCACCATAAGAAAGAGACTGGGCAAAAATGGCCTGCATGGCAGAATTCCAAGACGAAAACCGCTGCTGAGCAAAAAGAACATAAAGGCTCGTCTCAGTTTTGCCAGAAAACATCTTGATGATCCCCAAGACTTTTGGGAAAATACTCTGTGGACTGACGAGTGGGCCAAAATTCCTCCACAGCGCTGTAACAGACTCATTGCAAGTTATCACAAACACTTGATTGCAGTTGTTGCTGCTAAGGGTGGCCCAACCAGTTATTAGGTTTAGGGGGCAAGCACTTTTTCACACAGGGCCATGTGGGTTTGGATTTTGTTTTCCCTTCATAAAAAAAAAAACTTCATTTAAAAACTGCATGTTGTGTTTACTTGTGTTATCTTTGATTAATATTTAAATTTGTTTGATGATCTGAAACATTAAAGTGTGACAAACATGCAAAAAAATAAAAAAAAATCAGGAAGGGGGTCAACAATTTTTCACACCACTGTATATCTTTTATTTATTTTTTTTTTACTTTTTGAAATAAAAAACTGTTACATTTTCCACGCATCACTATTTCCTCCATTTTCCCAGAAGGTCATCTTTTAGCTGAAAAATTCAGTAAAAAGGGACAAAAATGTGGAAAAAAAGAGAAAGAAAAGCCCTGATGTGACATCAAACGTGTTTTTCTTAACCATGGGAGTAACTTACGACATAGATCAATGTTTACTGACAACACCTCAGCGTGTTGCTCAGCACTCTCCATCTCGTGTTAATTTTAATGCAGACATAATGGGTTCTCACGGATCAGTGCACCAGCATTGTTTGCATCTTGTTGCCATCGTGCATCAGAGAGGGTGGTTGTTTCTGTGAGATAATTAAAGCAACGTGAGGAGCAAGAACTCAGCACTTCTAGACCCACAAAGATTAATCGGTGGATTGTTCTCAAAGGCAAAACAATTTGTGTCAGATAATGTTTGGGTTAGACAATATAGGGTTAACTGACACACATAATCTCCCCTGACGGCTGACTTCATCATTCTCTCTATAGAAGGTAGGAGATTCTGAGCGATGAATATAGATGCTCATTAACCGTGCAAAAGGTCTTTGGTGCGTTCAAGTAATAAGATGCATTGCCATAGAAGACAATGAACAAAAGATTGTTTTCTTCCATAGGAGATTAGGATCACATGTCCACCTTTAGATTTGTCTCCTATAATGATGTCACATCCTTTCCTGACTGTGTATTTGAAATGCTTGGAGTACAACATCTGATAAACAGTGCCAGAAAATAAAAAATAAATAGAAACAAACAAAACTTAGCAGGATGATAACATTAAGATCCAATAGGGCATGAAATAGTGAGTAATTGGGATCTGTTCTAAAAAGCATGTTTACGTTTGGGAGTTAGCAGATGGTTGAGATTAGCGGTTTTGAAGTTTAGCATGCTGTGAGTTGCAAATAATAGAGCTGAGCTTTCCCAAATTCAACACAGAAACCACAGACACTACATTCCCACACTTGACATCAATCAGGGTGTCCTGCCAGAAAAAGAGCAGCCACAAAAGACAGACATAGCTTCATGATAGTTTAATCAAGACAGTCTTCAGGATAAATCAATCGTGATAGATAAGTAGATTTTTTTTCTGCGATTTCAAGTGCTTGCCAAAATCTGTCGCCTCAACGCTAGGGTCCTCTGAGTGGTTTGCAGCACATTTATATGCAGTTACTAGGGTGTTCTAGGTGGTTGCTTACGGAATATTCTGGTGTCTAGATTTAGTGTAAGTATGAGATCTTCCTGTTAGTTTTGATCATGTGCCAAATTCTAAGTTTTACTAGTTCTTTTCTAGTTCACTCAAGAATAAAAGCATGTTGGGCAAAACAATTAGGCTGGCTTAAATATCTACAGGATGTTTGTGATTTTGCTAAGTATGAGATATAAAGACTAAATTGAACCTATCAATTTAATCTACATTTAAACCTGAAACCATTTGAATCATAGTTGTTAAGTTCTGTTCAGTTCAAACTGTTCAATTCAATGAATCCTTTCAGAATGATAATTCAATGATTTAAATATGCAGGTAAAAATTGTATATAAATTACGGTTAAAATATTTGAAGTCGGTGAAATTTACGTTATAGAAAGTAGTCTCTTAGGCTCACTAAGGCATTTATTTGATCAAAAATACAGTAAAAACAGTAATACTGTGAAATATTATTACAATTACAAACAAATTTTTCTTTTTAAATATATTTTAAAATATTATTTATTCTTGTGATGGCAAAGCTGAATTTTTAAGCAGTCATTACTGCTTAATATTTTAGTGGAAACTGTGATTTTTTTCCCCCCTAGGACTCTTTGATGAACAAAGTTCAAAAGAACACCATTTATTTGAAATATAACTGAAATACATTTTAATGTGTCCTTGCTGAATAAGTGTATTCATTTCTTTAAAAAAAAAAATCTTACTGACCTCAAACTTTTGAACTATAGTGTATATAGGTAACTTTTTAAAATTTAATTAAATACATTAAGTTAAATATTACCTTAATCATTTTAAATTATGTTTTTACAGACTGATTGAAATTATGGTTCCTCTTATATTGAAGGGGAAAAAAACAAAATCACCCATTAAAGCTATTTAAAAGAAAATACAAAAACCTTGAGATACATATTGAATACTGTCAAAAGTTTGAAAAACATTAAGATACACTGTAATTTTCCCCCAGCCCTACCTGGCACTTGTGTAATAGTCTTTAAGGTCAACACTTAAGGAAGTTATTCAAATTTATGTGACTTACTGAGTAATGCACAGCTGCAATACTTTGGACAAAGCAGCACCAAAAATGATTCTCTTAACACTCCTGGTCTTTTACCTTAACTATAATTTCTCTTAATCTGTGTGTCTTCTGAGTTTGAGCTCACCCAATGTGAGAGCTTCATTTACTCTTCAGTTTTGCCTTTTCTTCCCCTTTTTCCCTGCATTGTTTCCTCTATACTTTGTTCATTCCTTCTTGGTCTATTGTGTGGAAATGATGGGCAGATCACAGGTCTCCTTCAGTCATCAGTGGGTTAGAGAAACTAATAGCTTAAAGTCTTTAAATTGTCACGTAAGCCAGTGGCTTTTAGACAAATTGAGGAAAATGGGACCCTTTTCCAGGCCCCCCCTGCGGCAGAATGTGCGGGTAAGTACAAAAGAAGGCCCTTCAGGAGGGGGCGTGAAAGGAAAGGTAATGCAGCGCGTAGGTCTGTAAAGCTGCACATCCAATACCACCTGCTATTAGCTTTCTTACTGCCATTACAGCTGTCGAGATGGAGGGCCTTGACACTTGTGGAAAAAAAAAAAACAGATGGGAAGTTAGAGGGGTATGTAAGAGCAACTTGAAGATTCAGCCCCTTCACCTCCCAACCCCCCATGCACTGTCAACCGAGTGTCAGTCAACCAAGCAATTTGCCTCAAATGGCACAGACACAGAGGGAGGAAGAAAAGCTATGAGGGATGCAATTGGTGAACAATAAATGACATCTCTTGTCTCTCTCCCTGCTCTGCGTCTTGATCGGTGTCTCATTATTTACATGGTTATAAGGGAAGCCATTGCTAAAGGACGAATTCAGATGCTGAAGCATCATACTGGATGCATCAATTCTCAACAGATGGGCTCTACCTGTAAACAAATATAAAACAGCAATTGACATCAAAAGTGTTTAACATCAATTTAAAACAGCAACGCATTCTGGCTGATACGCTGATGGCTGATAAGCAATAAGTTGATGGTATTAAAATTTGACAAATATAAATCCAAATAAGTATAAAAAATATATGAAAATAAAATCACTTTAAATGGTACAAGTGAACTTAGGCATCACAACGTTATAATGTCCAGTATGAAAAATGGATTTTCATTTTGAGAAATTGCTGAATGATTGTATTTGTTAAATTATGTGTTTTTTTTTTAAACAATGCCTTTAAGTAAATTTTAGATGACAATAAAAGTAGTATAAAATAAAAATCAGCCGATATGATACAGATATATTGTGCGACACAGAGTTATTATAATTAACTAAAATAACAACTAAAACCATAAATAATATTTATCATAAAATATATATATATATATATATATATATATATATATATATATATATATATTATTTCAGCTAGTTGCTAATTTTCATTTAGTTTAACCTGATGCACTAAAATAACTAAAATTAAAATAAAAATGAATAAAAACTATATAGACATTTACAAATAAACAAAATTACTAAAAATTTAAAATTAAAATTAAAACAGAAAATATAAATTCAAAACTAATTATTATTATTATTATATTAATGTTGGAATGAACACTTCCCAGTTCCTGGGTGCACCATGTACTTGTTTATCAGTTCTTAACAGAAACATAGGAGGTAGTTCAGCCTTGTATGTAAAACTACGATTGACTATATGTTACACAGTATAAGAAGAATAAAGATGGAAAATATTAAAAGTATATATGTTCTCACATTAATAAAAACTACTGGTGAACCCCTGTTTTAAATGCATTTAGAGCTTTTCAGATGTGACACACTACAATGTTTCACTGCAAGCTGAAGTCAAAGTCTAGTGCCATGTTTAGTGCATTTGTAATAAAAGTGAGTTATACTGTACTATTGTTTTTGGATATTCTCTGAAATGAAGGGGTGGAGAGCTAATAAAAGCCTCGTTTCAGGCTGTAAAATGCATCATTTCCGAAGAAAAACTGGAGCCCATGACCCCTGAATTTTCCACATATGTGAGTTCGAAGATGAAGTGGTGTAGTTTTTCTTTGGAAACACGGCCTTGGCTAGATCTGTCCCGTAGCCACTCTACTTAGGCCCTCTTTTTCGGATCCAAAGCCTTAGGAAAAGAAAACCCACAGAAAAGAGGGTAAATGGTCCCTTTAATTTAGCACATACAGTATCACATCTCACACTGAGGAATTGTGCATTAAAGTTAATGGGAAAGAGATTGAAGGACTGCCTCATTGAACTGTGCTGATTCAGGCCTCAAACCAAGAGCCCAATAATGTCTGCAAATCTACATCAAACTTAACAGTTCCTTAGAGAAGCTGTATGAAAAGTCTTTGACCTCATCTGTAATGCTGAAAGCAGCCAAGTTCCTCTCTCCGGCGACTGGCCATGAGATCTGTGGACTGCTGCCTCTGTCTTCCTGATTTACCGAGAGTATTGTTCTAACCTCAAGCGCCTTACCGTAAGGCCTCTAAAATAATGTGTCTGTATTCAAATTTAACAGGGGACTCTGCTTGCGAGCACCTTTAGTGATCTCACAAACCGCTAACGCTATCTAGGAGTCTTTTATATTCATAAGACTTCAATTCACTCCAGATTCAGCCAGGGAATATATTAATATGATAACCAGTCATTAATCAAACCGCACCACGAATTCAAAGCACATGGCCTGTGCTTATAACATCTAAGACTTCATTCCCATGGAGTTTCATTTTTAATGATATCGTTTCCCAGTTTAAAACTCAGTCCTGTTTAAAAGGACACTTTAAAGAGGAAATTTTTAGTGGCTTTTTAATGCAATTATGACCCAGCGTTTGAGCAGCGTGCAGCTGAGAGACGCCTGGCTTTCAACACCCCCCAGTCCTCATCACTCCCTGCAGACTGCAGCTAATTGAATCGAAAGTTCAATCTTGCTGAATTAGTGGTGTGTGTAAGGGAGACAATTTATCATGTCCAGTTAAGCAAAATGGATTTGAAAAACATTAAGAGGCACTGATTGGCTTCAGCACATCATTAGTCGGCTGTTTTGCTGCCTGCATGCATGATGAGAGAGAAAAAGACAGGAAAAGAGAGATGACAGACCAAAGCCAGAGAGACAGAGCTTAACTCAGGTAATTGACATGAGGGAAATGCTCAGTCATCTCTACTCATTAGACGCAACCGCTATGAAACGCTGGAACAAGACTGATAATTAAAGCTAAATAGAGGTGCGGGAAAACTACAAATTCTGACTGACAATAGATCTGCTAACTTTGTTGGGTAATGCTCATAATATCTATCCTATTTATTAACAATATTAGTCATAAATGACTTGCTTAAAGGATGGAATACACTACACTAGGGCTGTCACTAATTATTATTTTAGTAATTGAGTAATTGGTCGATTATTCAGATGATTAATCGGGCAATCTGATCATTTTTTTGTGGTAATAAAAATAGACCCAAGCGAACAATAGACTTTAAAATGACTTAAAATACATATATAATAGCAATGAGGCAATAATAATTGGTTCAAATAAAATATCAAAAGCAAGTAATCATATGGTTTTATTAAACAAAACAGTTAAAATACATGTAATAAAACAATATAATCATATCTTCTATACATTATGTATTATATCAAATCCCTGCAGAGGGCTCCAACGGCCGATTGTTTTTACACTTTACAGCGCGATCTAATCCTTGTTTAATATTGACTAAACTTTTAATTCAAATGTCCCCTTAATCTTTAATATTTGGCCACTTTTTTATGATAGAAATGCTACAGCCACAGCCATTTCTTGACCAAGAATATGTGGACATCAATACATGCAAAGCGAGGGTTTAAACTTTTATTTTGAAGTCACAATGAACAGTTAGCATGTTTAGAAAGATGATGTATTCTCCTGTGTTGGCATAGGTTTACAAATGATTTACCTTATAAATCTGTTTGAATGGTGCACATTGTTCCCAGATGAATGTTATCAGTGGACTCACAGCACATGCACAAATGGAGTTTGAGATGGTCTGCGCTTGTAAACGATAACTGTTTGTGTGGAGCAGCATTTACTGTGAACGGAGCCACTCTGTGATGCACGTAACCAAAACGCATAGAAATAAAGTGCATATTAAACCCACAGCACATATATATATATATATATATTTAATTGAATCTCAGCCTTTGTGAACTCACAATAGCACTAGGCTTTATTATTATTTTTAAATGGTTTTACATGGTTTTAGACCTAAAAAAAACAGTCTAATGATGCTTTTCATGGATTCTCTCCGTAGAATGCGCTATTTCTGGTATTTTGCTGGTTAACTGGCACAGGCAAAAGCAATCAAGGTTTTTTTTTATTTTTATAACCAAGTACTCTAATTTAATCGAGGAATCGTGACAGGACTACACTACACTTTAAAAAACAAACAAACAAAAAAAAAAAATTCCACCTTCTACTTAAATACTAAAGTTCATTTGCTGCCTTAAATTTAGGTATAATTAAATTGGCTGGACAAGTAATTTCTACTTAAATTATATTAAACTGACTGTTACCATTTACAAAGTCAGCCAGTATATGATGCCTAGTGTTTTAAAATCTGTTCAGATTTTAAACATCGTATAGTGTATTCCAACCTTAACAAGGTTGACATAATACTTAGAAGTTAATGATGCTCAAATAGGAAATAGAGGTTTAAGTCTAGCTTTTCTGATTCCGCTGCATGCACCCTTTCTCTACCGACTGTATAAAAATGACAAAAAATACAAACAAAACAAAAGAAAATGCAAATGATTATAAACTAACCTGAAAAGTTAAAAAAGGCAAGATTTCAAAACAAGGAAGGGGGAAACAAAGAATCCGCAGTAAAATTCTGGCACCAAAACAGTCCCTTGTTCCACACAGAAATAACACGCTCTCTGCCATGATGTCTTTACCACGCCTTCAGCTAGCCGAGCGTGAGGAAAATAGCACTCTAGGGGCATCCGTGGAAAAGGTTGAGCCCAGACGAGTGTTACTCAACGGCCCTTAAGAGAGACTGGGGTGGCATGGAGGAGCTGGCCCGACTCCCCCTGAATAAAACATCTAGCAACAATCCATAACGCGGCCATGGATAAATCTCTCCCTGCTCCCTCTGCCCTTGGTGGGAGATCTGTCTAGATTAGCCTGACATCAGGGCTATGGGGAGAAATAGTGTTTATCTGAACCCTAACAAGGGGGCTCTGAGCCTTTAAGCACTGAACTGGGATCGCTCAAGATGAAACACATTGCATGAAGAGATTGTGGCCTAGTCTGCTGGATATACACAGGAAGAGAGAATGGAAAAGATATTCTACATCTGCCGCCTGAGTAAGACCCTGTGCATTAGAGAGATTCAAATTCATCCTAAAATTACCTCAGGCAAAACAATTTTAGAAGTTTTGTGCTTTTTTTTTTTTTGCCCAGACAATGAAAGTAAATGGGGTACAATGTTGGTTTAGATCCCACCGACTTTCATTTTATGGATAAAAACAACTGAAACATTTCTCAAAATGGCTTCTTTTGTGCTCCACTGAAGAAAGTCACAGAATGGGCAGCTGTACTCTCATGGGAGAGAGCAATCAGGCTGTGAAGAGCTTCTTCTGTCCTTCAACAGGCAATTAACACTGTGTCCATTACGGCCCTCAGGGGGTTACACAACCAGCCATGCAATGAAGAGGCGGGGTGTTTAAAAGCTCGAGGGTAGGGGAGACGGCAATCTTTCAGGTCACGGCCTAGAGAGGAAGTCTCATAAGAGAAGAATAAAAGAGGAAAGAGAGGCATTGGCTGCCGCAGACCAAATGGAAAGCAGGTGCTATTTGTCACCCCGTGGGGATTTTCTCTCTCTTCTGTTTTTCACATAGCTCAAACACTGGTTTCAAAGAAAAATACAGCTGAAAACTGGAAAAAGCGCGTCCCGGTCAGCTGTACAAGCACATTTGCTGAGCGCCTGTCCTTGGACGGCTCTCCCACCGCCCATGAGACGAGCCCTCCGGTCCTGTTTGTGTGTTACAGACGCTGAATGTTTTCCTCTGACCAGATCGGTCACAACTCATAAATGTTTCAATGGTGTTCTCGTCTTTCTTTGATCCGAGGGTAAGTCGAGAAGCAGTTGTTCACACCATGCAATGCAAACTGCACTTCCTCTATGGGGAGATCCCCTCTAGCTTGACTTCCATGATATTTTTCCTCTCTATCTTCCTCTGTTTTTTTGTTTTTTTTCAAATGGCTCTTGGAAGTTTAATCAGGTTTCTTTATACACAAAGTCTCCAATTACGCGGGATACCGAGAAAAACATATTAGGGAGATGCAATTTGCTCAATGCATTTTGCTTCAACCTCCAAACCACCGGAAATGAGAACTGAGATCCCCAAGAGAGTAAACACAGTCTGCTTCTCAGAATTGTTAAGTCTGCATTCTGTCTAATTGAAGTGGAATTCACTATTTTGTGGTGTAAACGGTGATTTAAGACTTCACAGGAGAAGACTAAGGATGATGTGAGTGAAAGGAAATTAATGGGAATTAAGCAATGACTCACTTGCTACTTGTGTCACATCCCTCCTTGTTGCTCAATATGTGTGCTGACAATCCAGACATTTAAGACAATCTCTCTCGGCCGCCCCGTCTCTCCAGCAGAGATCATTATGCAGTGTCAACCCCCTGCTGACAAGTTTACCCGCTCGCTCTCTCTGCACAGATGCCACGGCGGCTGCCGGCGGCGTGGAGCTCAGCTTGGCGCAAGCTCCGAGTGGAAAGATTCTGTCATGTCTCAGGAGAGTGGGGTAGACGTTTTATAGCTTAGCTGAAACTCATAAACAGAGCCCCCAGCTAGCTGAAAGCATGACAGCCTCTCTATCTTACCCAGAAAAGATGGAGACCAGGTAGGCAGGCGTGAAGTTTCAACTGAGGCCAAACTACAGCTAATCAGCGTTAGCGTCAGCACAACTGATTCATGCAGTATGATTTAAAACATGGATACTGTAAAAAGAGCATCTGATTTACAGTTTCTTTTTCTGCTTATTTTACAATACTTTCATCGTCCTGAATTAGTATGTGAATAAACAGAGCATAAAATAGTATCTATATCAACCAGTAAAGCAACAGCAGAGCTTTGAATGTGCACTGCATGTGGCAACAGTTCCAACTGGCCTTCGCATTTATTCCCTGAAACCAACTTTCGTTGCTTTGCAACTATTCAAGGCCCAGACTTGGCAACCTCTCCAAGGCTTTCCATTTGAAATGGGTAATGTGTTGCCAATCTGCCGTTTAAAACTCCCCCTTGAGGAGACCCAGAGACTGTGAGGGGATCAATGCCACAGAGTCTTGGCACGCACGAAAGTCTCTGCTGCCCAGCTCTTCACAGGGCTGGACCTGGGGAAATGCAGTCTGTGTTGAGATCTGGCCAGATGGGGGGAATTAAAGAGGTTTTCTGTCTTTGGCAGAACTTCTTACATCGGTGCCTCATACAGACAGAAGCCTAAACCTTTTCAGAGAGGGAAACATGGCCTGAAATCTCAGATGAAGGCCAGTACATTGCACAGATAACCAAACATGGCAAAATATGTACAACAGATGCTTTCTATCACAAGATATATACGATTTTATATAAAATTCTACCTACTATATTACATATACATATATATATATAAACACACACACACATATATTATATATATATATATATATATATATATATATATATATATATATATATATATACACACACACACACACACACACACACTTACACAGATTGTACTGCCTTCCATTTGGCAAGATGAATGGGTCAGCATCTTTCTAAACTCTTTGGCCAACAGTTATGATAGAGACAGATTGCTGATTATAAGAGCAGGTTTTTATGAGAGGCAATCTCTCTCATGAATAGTTAACACTTCACTTTAACACTGCATATTCCATACTCCACTCCAGATATATATGGCATATTAGAATGCCACATTAAACCATTTTATATAGTATGAAGATCAATTTAATAATCTAAAAAGCTTTCTTCACTGCATAGATCCAAACCAAAAATAACATTTAATTTTAAAAAGGTAACTGTATCAAATACACTATTGTTCAAAATTTAAAATACAGTAAAAACAGTCATACTGTGAAATATGCTTTACAATTTAAAGTAACTTATCTATTTTAATATATTTAAAACTGTAATTTATTGCTGTGATGGCAAAGCTGAATTTTCAGCAGCCATTGCATGATCCTTCAGAAATCGTTCTAATGTATTTAACGAATAGTTGCTACTCAATAAAAAATCCTTATTATCATCAATGTTGAAACCATGGCATATTTTTTTCAGGATTCTTTGAGGAATATAAAGTTCAGCATTTATTTGAAATCTTGTAACATTATAAGTGTCTTTACTCTCACTTTTGAGCAATTTAATGCATCAATGCTGAATAAAAATATTAAATTCTTTAAAAGTATAAAACTAATAATTTCTTTCAAAAAATGTTAATGACCCCACATTTTTGAACAGTAGTTTACATACTATTACAGAATAAATATATTATTTTATCATGATGTGGTTTGTCTCCTCTCAATACTTTGGCCATCCGCCTTCACATAATCTACAGGTGCATCTCAATAAATTAGAATGTCGTGGAAAAGTTCATTTATTTCAGTAATTCAACAAATTAGAATACTTCATAAGACCAAAAAAAAAAAAAAAAATTTTTAGTGAATTGTTGGCCTTCTGGAAAGTATGTTCATTTACTGTATATGTACTCAATACTTGGTAGGGGCTCCTTTTGCTTTAATTACTGCCTCAATTCGGCGTGGCATGGAGGTGATCAGTTTGTGGCACTGCTGAGGTGGTATGGAAGCCCAGGTTTCTTTGACAGCGGCCTTCAGCTCATCTGCATTTTTTGGTCTCGTTTCTCATTTTCCTCTTGACAATACCCCATAGATTCTCTATGGGGTTCAGGTCTGGTGAGTTTGCTGGCCAGTCAAGCACACCAACACCATGGTCATTTAACCAACTTTTGGTGCTTTTGGCAGTGTGGGCAGGTGCCAAATCCTGCTGGAAAATGAAATCAGCATCTTTAAAAAGCTGGTCAGCAGAAGGAAGTATGAAGTGCTCCAAAATTTCTTGGTAAACGGGTGCAGTGACTTTGGTTTTCAAAAATCACAATGTACCAACACCAGCAGATGACATTGCACTCCAAATCATCACAGACTGTGGAAACTTAACACTGGACTTCAAGCAACTTGGGCTATGAGCTTCTCCACCCTTCCTCCAGACTCTAGGGCCTTGGTTTCCAAATGAAATACAAAACTTGCTCTCATCTGAAAAGAGGACTTTGGACCACTGGGCAACAGTCCAGATCTTCTTCTCCTTAGATCAGGTAAGACGCCTCTGACGTTGTCTGTGGTTCAGGAGTGGCTTAACAAATTCCTTGACACGTCTGTGTGTGGTGGCTCTTGATGCCTTGACCCCAGCCTCAGTCCATTCCTTGTGAAGTTTACCCAAATTCTTGAATCGATTTTGCTTGACAATCCTCATAAGGCTGCGGTTCTCTCGGTTGGTTGTGCATCTTTTTCTTCCACACTTTTTCCTTCCACTCAACTTTCTGTTAACATGCTTGGATACAGCACTCTGTGAACAGCCAGCTTCTTTGGCAATGAATGTTTGTGGCTTACCCTCCTTGTGAAGGGTGTCAATGATTGTCTTCTGGACAATTGTCAGATCAGCAGTCTTCCCCATGATTGTGTAGCCTAGTGAACCAAACTGAGAGACCATTTTGAAGGCTCAGGAAACCTTTGCAGGTGTTTTGAGTTGATTAGCTTATTGGCATGTCACCATATTCTAATTTGTTGAGATAGTGAATTGGTGGGTTTTTGTTAAATGTGAGCCAAAATCATCCAAATTAAAAGAACCAAAGACTTAAACTACTTCAGTCTGTGTGCATTGAATTTATTTAATACACGAGTTTCACAATTTGAGTTGAATTACTGAAATAAATGAACTTTTCCACGACATTCTAATTCATTGAGATGCACCTGTATTTATCTGAAGGAAAACTTTGAGGAGAAGAAAAAAAGAACCCTCAAAGTGATAATTAACTAATAAATAGGAGAGATGTACAAGTCTGTTAGATGTTGCCTATGAAGTTGCCTTTTTCACCCAGGGGATGAAGTCTGGCCAGTGTGATCATAGCACTTTGAAGAACTTCAAAGTCCGAGCTAGCCTCTGGATCCTGGCTTCTACACACACACAGATACAGACACACACCCCCAAAGTTCCCTTAAGCACATACACACCCACACTCGTCTAGTAACATATCCTTACTTTTGACACCTGGGAAAAATTCCTGTCCTCATTATCCGGTCTCCACGATTACAGCTGAGTGACAGGTCGTAGGTACCATGGTCGACATTCACAAGAATGGGGCCATCCCACGGAGAGCAGACATTATGTCATCATTTCATCCAATCATTGCCTTCCTGTTCTTCCTTTGGTACAAGCGTCCTTGTCTAACATGACATATCTTCCTTCCTTAGGCAGTCTATGCCACTGCTGGCGAAAATGCAATACTGTTACACAATATGCAATATTGTTAAATAAGTTGCATGTATTTTGAAGCCTGTTGTTAGAAAGTGAATGTTTACAGTATATTATATTTTCACAAAGACCATGTACATTATTCTGTGCAATGTATGCTATATGTTCTTTAGTTTCTTGTTCAATACAAGAACATTAATAATTAATAATTAATTAACATTAATATTACAGACAGAAAATAATAATAGCTACTGTATAAAAGCATTAGGATCAAACTCATTTCTGTTGCTCTGGCAAATACAACCTGGCTGCAATTCCTAAAAATTTAACACAGTCTACGGCGGCCATCTTGAATTTTATTAGCCTTGTGCTAGACTAACATAAAAGGATGAAATGATAAAAACAATGAATGAAAGAAAGCGTAACCCTCACAGCTATCAAGCATTTACACTTCTCTAATGTATAAAACAGCATGCTGTTATAGTGTTTAGTGTCTATACCGCAGAAATCCTGCATGTAGGTTAAGATGCCCACAATGCACAGCCTTACAGTACTCATAATCCACACACTTGGCCTAGAGAATGAGATCCTGTTCCAAGTGTGCACATACACAACAAAAGATGCTGGAAGGAGACAGAGAAAGCTTTAAATGCTAGCTCAGTTTCATTCAAACACACACAAACAAGCATATTTAAGTCTGTCTTTGAGTGTGGTACATGGCACAAGCCTAACCCTGCGCGTCCGCTGGTGGGGAAGTAGCTTTGAAAACACTATAAATGTGTCACTTCCAAGCTGTATCTGCAAAATGAACAGAAGTGTGACTGTCATAATGCAAACCTCATGTCCAAATACACTGAAAATGCCCTCAGCTGCCAATTTCAAATAAAAAACACTGAATATATACGTTTTTAAACCCACAATTACGGTGGCCCAGTAGCGCACAACACAACAGAAACAAGCCGCAACATAACAAAATCTCCACAACACAACGGAAACAAGCTGCAACATAACAAAATCTCCACAACACAATGGAAACAAGCCACAACACAATGGAAACAAGCCACAGCACAACAAAATTAGCACGACACAACAGAAACAAGTCGGAACACAACGAAATTAGCACAACACAATGGAAACAAGCCACAACACAACGGAAACAAGCCACAACACAACAAAATTAGCACAACACAACAGAAACAAGCCGGAACACAATGAAATTAGCACAACACAATGGAAACAAGACACAACACAACGGAAACAAGCCGCAACACAATGGAAATAAGCCACAACACAACAAAATTAGCACACGCAATGGAAACAAGCTACAATACAACGGAAACAAGTCGCAACACAATGGAAACAAGCCACAACGGAAACAAGCCACAACACAACAAAATTAGCACAACACAATGGACACAAGCCACAACACAATGAAATTAGCACAACGCAATGGAAACAAGCCACAATACAATGGAAACAAGCTGCAACACAATGGAAACAAGCCACAATACAACGGAAACAAGCCACAACACAACGAAACAAGCCACAACACAACAAAATTAGCACAACACAATGGAATCATGCTGCAACAACGGAAACAAGCTGCAATACCGCGAAATTAGCACAATACAATGAAATTAGTCCTATGCATTGTGCTGTGGTGATTTCGTTGTGTTGTGGAGATTTTGTTGTGTTGTGGCGATTTCGTTGTGTTTTGCACTACTGGGCCACCGTACTCAATGGCCAAACAGTCCTAAAGAAAAGCTATGAATGAAAACAACACATTTCAGAACTAAAAGATATCTTTAAGAATAGTTATCTTTAAGAGTTAAGTAAGAGATGTCTGCATATAAAGTACCTCATGGCTCTTTTTTGTAAACATACGCGTCAATTACATGCAGCTGAAGTAATGAACATTTGTTATGATTTGGTGTTAAACTAAATTAGGATATTACACAACACTCTCATTATTTGACTCACAGCTCAGTGTACATGCTGTGCTTATGGGCCTACAGTGGCTCACGTAAATATTACTGTGCTAGTTGATGAGTGTTCTAATGTATAGCAATTTGTATTGAACTTTTATGAGTTTTTGCTAAGGTTGTCCAAGAGTGTGTGGAATACATACGGACTGGGTTTTACACCTTAGATATCTGACAGCAGCATTTTTTGTAAACAAGCTTGAACAATGCCCGAATGCAATGCCGAAAAATACTGACAAGGTAGCCAGCACACTGGGTTTTTTATTTTTTTTTTATTTTTTAGATTGAAGTGCTCACTGCTCCCTACATACTCATAGTCAAAGTCAGACGGTGGGTGGACTGTGGAAAGTAGAACACAGTAACAAATTCAAGCAAATAAAGATATTCTCACCAGAAACTCACCAGAAGGAGAGATAAAGAGAGCTTGAATGTTCCCAAATCAATTGAAAGAATTGAAAGAAGTCTCTTATGCTCACCAAGACTACATTTATTTGATCAAAAATACAGAATATTAGAATTTTATAGGAATTGTTTTCTATTTTAATATATGTTATAATGTCATTTATTCCTGTGATGGAAAAGCTGAGTTTTCAGCATCATTACTCCAGTCTTCAGTGTAACATGATCCTTCAGAAACCATTCAAATATGCAGATTTGCTGCTCTAGAAAGATTTCTTAGCATTACCAATGTTGAATACAGTTGTGCTGCCTAATATTTTTTATTTATCTTACTGACCCCAAACTTTTGAATGTTCCTGGCTTTCCAAGCCACATTAATAATACAAAACTTACAAAATGCTCTGTTTTGGCTCTACTAGCTTTAAAAAAGTGCAACATAAGCGCAATTGAAACAGCATAATGACACTACATTTGTGCAGTACTGAAGAGCAGGCTAGCAACGAGGTGCTCTAACAAGCATTCAGTTTATTCCAGGCCAGGGGTCGGGGGGATTCAAAATAATGATACGAATTTCAGTTAATCTCAACAGGCATTTGCTTGTTTTCACAAACACAGCAGTCACATCAGGCCACTGCTCAGCAAAAATGACAGCTCTGACAAAATCTTTTCTCTCTCAGCATTACTCTGTCTACCTGACGACTTCTGCACTTTTTTGCCAAACCAATTCTCTTTCTTTCCACTGCAACAGCCCCTCCTGTCTCTCTCTCTCTCTGGAGGGGAGCAGGATCTCATTAGTAGCTGCAGGATAAAATGCCGCCCTCTCTATGCAGGTTCAAGGTGATGGAAGATTAGACTGTTTGGTCCTGCCTCATCCTGAATGCAGCGCGCGTGTCTCTCTGCCCGTGAACACCAAATTACATTGAACCCGGGGAGTCTAACTCCATTAATTTTAAATGGAAGATTAATTTAACAATATGCAGCGGATATTTGTTACAAACCCATCATGCGAAAGTGACGTTTGGCAATAAATTTGCGGGTGGCACACGCTGGCTTTGAAAGCCCCAGCAAAAATAAATCAGCAGGCGTTTCTAGCTTCGTCGTTCTCTAATGTTAGACACACACGGTCAAACTAACACATTCATGCACGCTCACACGCCGATGCTTTAACACTCAAGCACACGCTTACCAGCATGCAACACCACTATCTAACAGACATCACAGAAATCAACAAATATATTTATACTCTGAACAATACCAGATAGTTTAGTCAATCATAGAAAAAAAAATGAAGCATTTGCAACCCATTTTACTTCTCTAATTTATATATATAAGAATTCCCTGAAAATTCCTTACATTTAAAGACGCACTGATATCAAAATTCTGTCAAATACTGATAAGCCAATTGTTATGGTTGACAATAGAAACCGCCAATATTAAAATGCTAAAATATTTATTCCTCGCATATTTATTGTGCCTAAATAAATTAAATAAAAACTACAACTAAAATCCATTGTTTTAAATTCTACAAGTAAATTTAGGCGTCACAACATTATAATGTACGTTATGAAAATCATATTCATTTTGAGGCTTGTTAATTACTAGTTTTAAAAGTGAGCAATAAATTATGGCAAATGTAATGCTTTGTAAAAACAAATATATAAAATAGAGGTAATGAGCATGCACAATGAATTATCCAATATGAATAAAAAATAAAAATCTCAAATGTTATTGTTATTATAATTATAACATTTTCAAAATATTGATAACTGATATGGCACCGATATTTTGTGTATCTCAAATGACATAATTGATATTAAATTATAACAATGGCAAGATGTTAAAAAGGCATCAACCTCAACCATCAATGGTAGTTAAATAAAAAAAGATAAAACATATAAATTATATAAAATATAAAAATATATAAATATAATTTTATAAAAATATTATATATGTATATATATATATATATATATATATATATACACACACACACACACACACACACACACACACACAATCTATTCATTGCTTGATGTATACTGATGAATTTACACAATAAGACCAGGAACAAGTGAAAAGACCTACTGGTTCTTCAATGGTTCTTTGCAGCACCTAGGAACCATTTTTCACTTTACAGGGTTCACAGAGGAAAGGAGGCCATCCATTTCAGATCAACTCCATTTGCTTCCTGGTGCCTCGCTGAGCGCATCAAAGTGTGCCAAATGGGCTATGTGTGTGCATGCGGTCTGTCAGAGGGACGCCCATCAGGCCTCTGCGACAGGAACTCTGCAGAGCTCACATCCTATTACTATTTCCTACCTAACCAACCACCACAACACACAGACATATCACGGCAACTGCTTTCATAAAGTCGAGATACGGCCATTTGCGGCCCGGAGGGAGAGAGCGAAAAGAGAAACCGAGGTTATTAGTTAGTCTTCACGAACCAGCAAAAAGAAAAGCCCCTTGAAAAACAAACACCCCCACAAACGCCCCGTGGCCCCTGCTGCCCTTATCCACCGGCGTCAAACGCCTCGGTTCATCTTCGGGTCTCTTTAATGCAGACTCTCTTATGGGAGCACCCTGGCTAATTAGAGGAATTGATAACCCCTGCGTTTATTAATGAGCCAATATATTTTAAAGTCATTACAGATAACCAAAGCAATAAGTTTGGCTTTAAGCGCCACTAGCTTTCACTGCCTTCGTGTCACCAATTATAAGGATTGAAAGGGAGAAAAAAAGAAAAATGGAGGGGGCAAAGAGAGAGAGTGAGAGAGAAAAAGCAATTCCTGCCTACTCAACTGTAAACGACTGGTTATTGGAATCTTTAAAACAGGCAGCCAGGAGAAAATGACATTAGCAGCTCTCCCTTCTCCCTCCTTCCATTTAATGAAGAATTAGAGCTCCCATTTGGCGTATTATTGGGGTTCACAGGGGGTTAGGTCGTCGAGGGGTGTGTTTGACAACGATGTTGATTTAGTGCCGGAGAAGCTCACGGCACCATGGCGGAACATCACTCAGTTCTGTCACTACTACTTATCTCCTTCATTCTCTTGGCAGCAGGAGAATTCAGGTCACCCTCCCGACTCACCGTCCCTGTCTATGTCTATGCCACTTCCTTTAAGGCTTTGACAGTGTGCTGAGGTTTATTTTCCGTCCCCATTTGGTTTTGATCAGCAGGACATGTTTTCGTTCTGTGCTGACTGTGAAGATCATACAGTACAGTCTGTTATTGTTTTAATGGTAATAATTCAATTTCAAGAACTAAAAAGCATGAAAAAAGCATGCACTGCATTTGAATACGGAAGAAGCAACAATAGAGAAATTAGGCTGGGAGTAATTTAATAGCATTTCCTGTAGTACTACCACTAACAGCCCAAATGGAATCAAATTTTCTGTACAGATTTTTAAGGAAAATGGCAAGCCTTTTTCATAGTCTTTCAAAAAAGTTTTGTTATTGTTTAACATCAATCAAATGCCCATGTTGCCATCTGGCATCAGTCCAAAACCAGTTGAACCAGTAATGTCACGTGGACTATTTTAATGATGTCCTTACTACCCTTCTGGGCCTTGAACGTGGTAGTTATGTTCCTGTCTATGCAGGGTCAGAAAGCTCTTGGATTTCATCAAAAATTTCTTAATTTGTGTTCTGAAGATGAACGAAGGTCTTACGGGTTTGGAACGACACGAATGTGAGTAATTTTCATTTCTCTTTAAATCAGTCCATCAGGCAATTACTGAAGCATGTTGCATAAGATTTGGGGACTGAGGGAAACAGATTTTATACATCCACCTTGAGCTCATTTGCTTGAAAACACCATATGGATTTTTTTTTTTTTTTAATTCAGTGAATGTAGTACATTTTTGTGCAACTTAAGTATCTAACAACTTTTCAGGGTCACCGTACGCACAAACTAATAAGATAAACAAGAGTGTGTTTCAATTAAATACGCTGTCAAATTCATAGGCAATTTTCCTTTATTAACTGGTCACAACCTTGAGCAGTTGAGATACCAAATATAGTAAAAACTGTTTTTGCAATAGTTCCACCCACATTCTGTTGGCATAGAGTCAACTGCTAATTGTCTCTCTCATTTTACTGTGCTTCAGCCACTGCCAATCTAATAGGCCCTAAGTGTGCCACTCTCTATGTAGTAATTAATTAAGCTAATCAGAGGAGCAGGGCTATTCTGACTGGACGCACACGCTCTCACCTACGAGATGATTAGAGAGGACAACACAGGACACTGACAAGCCAAAGGCACATCTGTGTTTTGTGTTTAACTCAAACTATTAATGAAATGTGAACAGCATGAGATGCGAGTATGTAGATCTTGACGCATTTTTAGGCAAACAAAACTGATATATTATTAGCACTAATGAACACATTCAAAACAGTCTGTAGCGGTGCTGTAGCTGAACAAGATGGGTGGAAACATATGAACAGATATAAACAGTCAGTGATTAAAAGAAAACACTTGCCTGCTTCTTTTTGCACACATTCTCCCTCCACCTCCACAAGCATCCCTCCTTCCTGTTAAAAGCTCTGCCTGTTCCAGAAATAGGTTGTTTCCTGTCACTTCGTATACCTTACACTGTTTGTCAATAGACCATGGACTGCGCATTCGACAGTATAGAGCTATTGGTCTACTCATTTTTTTTCCTTACGTGAAAGTATTTAATGTCCTACAATAACTCCATTTATTATATGATAGTATAAAACTGTATACTGTATGAAATATATATATATATATATATATATATATATATATATATATACACATATGTGTATATAATTGAAATATTAATATATAATTATAAATATAATATAAAAATCACTTTTTCTTACAATAAAATAAAAAAAAATAAAACAATATTCAAATAAAATTACTTAATTTACTTAAGACATCATCTCACTTTCATAAAAAAAAAAAAAAAACAATCTAACCTCACTAAACAACTAGTAGCTTGTTGGATGATAAGCTAAATAGTTAGACATTGAGGCCTATCCCTAATTTAGAAACTCTTATGCTGCGTAGGGCCATCGGTCCACAACTGGCCGATAAATTGTAGCTGACACCCCATCTCATCCTTGCCAAATCTCATCATCGGCAAATGAACAGAGAGTGAGAGGAACAGATAAAGGACAGAGTGATGATGTGCAGCAGAGAGTGAGTTATCCGTTAATAATGACGTATGGCTTTCTGACACAGTGCTAACTTCAAGCTCAGCTCTGTGGCTTGTCAAAAACAACTTGAAATGTTATTTTCCAGATAACTGACAATGGAAACGACGGCAGCTAGAAATTATTAAAAACTGACCATTTATAGTGTTTGTAAGAAGAAAAGAAGGTGAAGATGCATCAAAAAGATGGTGCTGGATGGTGTCACACACCAGGTTGTCGCTCACCAAACTCCCAGCATTTTCTGAAACGTTAATTAGGTTTAATTTGAAGCAGCTGTCAAAGACTGCATTATGTAATTTTCTAATTACGAATGGCAGCAAGTGACATTTTCATCACCGGTATTATTACCACAGAACATGATTAAATGCAAAACTGTTGCTGTAGATCATAGTAGGCTACATTTGTCTAAGAGAAAAGAAGATACATTATCAGCATTTGAGGACAATCAGCCCCAGTTCTCCATATCCATCCCGTCTGCCTCCTTCCCTGCCAATTAAGCCTGTTTCAAAATGCCACAGCATCATTTTCTATGTTCAGGGGGAATATAAAGCGTGCAGTTCTCAGAGCTTTGCCCTAACCAGGCCTCAAGAGACCCGCTCGATCTTCGTGCCCATCCATAACTGAATGACACCTTTGGGGACTGTTTTCCCTCTTCTTTAACCTCTCAGCTCATTACAGCTAGTCTCAACGGTGCTGCTCTAACCAAAGGCTTGTGCTTTACAAGCTCTGCGCTTGCTCTCTCTCCAATCTAAATAGATGGTTCAGGGTGGTTAGATCAGTAGCTGGTAGAGCGTCAGCCCTGGGGAGTTGGAGTTGCTTTGCAGCGTAAGCCACTTTTTAATATATATTTAGCATTACACCTGGTGCACTTTAGCCAAGGAAGCGGAATGGCTGCCCCTGTTTTGCAGGGAGGTGTTTGATGAAGCACCGCTGGGCCTTCATGGCTTGACGCCGTTCACCCTGAGATGCACGTCTGCTACCGGGGGCCTCCATTAAGCCCCGCACCTGTGTGCTCATGATCCAGATATGAGAGAAGCACCATGAGGATCCAGCAACTTCACATACTCGGGGAAAATGCTGAGAGGAGTAAATTGTAATGAAGACTCCCTCTGCCCCGGTTATGTGCTTTAGCAGTGGATCATGAACACAACACACTGATGTCAATAGGATTAGGAGGAAGACCATCGAAAATAGCACAGAACAGAGAGAAGAGAGTGACTAATCAATAACAGTGATCAATAATAATTCATTCATTCTAAAATTATTAAAATTTTCTATATATATATATATCAGAACAGAGGGCTAATTTAGATATATGATGAATATTATACTTTTTTGCCCTATATGGTATAATGGCATATAGTATCAGCCAAATCTTGATTGTTCTACACAACTAGGATTTAATATTTGGTTAATTAGTATCATTGAAAATATCTGTATCAGTGCACTTATATTTAAAAGAGAACAGAAAAAGGGAAGAAAATGTGTAAAAGAGGCATCTCAGAAAAAGCTGCCTGCCATGAGTCCTTAATGAAGTTTTAAAAAATGACGAAATAGCGCACTGAATCCTGCAAACTCGCACTAAACTCAGTTCTCATTAACCCTGGAGAGGTCATAAGAGCCAAGTTCAGGTTTCCTTCAACTCAGCAAACATCATTAAAAACTTCCTCATTCAGCGTACTGTTTCTTCACTCTCTGGCTTTTTCCCCACCTGAAGGGGCAGCAAGAAATGCTGCTTCACTGACAGACTTTCTTAACGTGGACTGTGTGTTTAGATTGCTGCCTTCAATGTGCCTTTTAGATTTAACATTACAGAGCCTTTTATGTTAGACTTTCCCTTGAGGTGCAGGTCAACATCTCACCAGCAGTATATTTCACTGACACCAGACTTCCTCCTGCTCTGACTCTCTGCTGAGGCCTGATTAGAAACCTGCATGTTTTGCTAAGAGCACAGCAGCAAGCTGTCATTATTTTTTAAAAGAAACAAACAACAAACCCAGACCTAATGGGCTTTAATGGAAGAAATGTTGGCTGCAAATCTTTTAGGCACAAAAACAAATGCACTCAACAGAAACAATCACAATCACTAGCAAAAAAATCACATAGGGAAAACAGACTACTTGCTTTTTCTTCATTTTTTACTGCAGAAAAATACAGCAAATAATTTAACCATGTAAATATTTTATAATTAATATGGAATAATTGGAATAATGACATTTTAGAAATAGGTTTGTTGTAAGTATTTTGTACAGAAGCCCATTTCCACCACCTAAATAAATAAGTAAATAAATAAATAAAATATTGCCTTTTATCTAAACATTCACTTTTGTCTTGCAATCGTGAGGTTATATCTCACAATTCACATTCATTCAATTCACTACATTTTATACATTACCTGTATATTAGTTCATTAAATTGAATGCTAAAAAAAGTGTTTGAGCACTATTGATCTGTTTTGCTCCCACTGCAATGAGCCCAAAGGTAATGTTTACGAATAGCAATCTATGCTAATGCCTTCATTCAGGACTCATTTGAGGAATGGACTCGGTCATTGAGACTGGCAGCTACATGGCAAGCAGTGCATGGAAATGTCTGACTGACAACCTGGATTTGACACATTTCACCACCCTCTTATGAATAAATATGATTTAACACTAAACGGTCAAATATCTTATAGAGGGTCACGCAGAACTGCATATGAAACCGTTATTTTGGTGAATAGACTGCAAGCAGAGCTTTAATACTATAAACAAGCAAATAAAATAAGCAGATGAGTGACTTGTTATATAAAGGAGAGTGAATGGGAAATGAGAAAGATGGTGAAAAGCTCAGAGGACAGATCGGCTCTGATTTTTACTCTCTGAGTTTTGTAAATGAAATTCCCTTGTCAAAGCTGTAATCATTCATGGCAGATGGAGTCTTGCGCTCCCCTTTTAGATCCAAGGGAATTCTAATGGTTATTGTTTTTGTTTAAATAGGAGATTATTGCATTTTAATAAGTTCTCTCTGGGATTTGTGACAACAATGCAGTTTGGTGAATTGCTACAGAAGGCTGTTAGCGCGAGCAGGGGAGAGATCGACTCACTAAACGTGACAATTTGACTACTACACCCCTATACTCCACCCTCTATCGCCCCGGCTTCCCCTTTTAAATGGGAACGGCTGCATACATATTTACCAGCGAATGAAGGATTCACCACGGGGATAATAATTTCATCTGCCAGCGGGGAGGGGAGAGGAGTCTAACTGTGGATTTTCATTAAAATGACACATCTGTTCAGCAATTTCAGCAAAGTAATTCTGCTGAAAGTTTTATCGCCTAATTTTCATTATTCACTCCACTGGGCTGAATACAGGATTCATCATGTCGAATTAACACATTCAACATGACTTTTTTTTCTCTTTTTTTTTCAAAATAGCAAAGAGAGACAGGAGGGGGAGCGATCAACAAATTGAATTGTCACTGCACATGGATTAAAACATGATTTGTTAAATCCAAAACAGCAGCATAAGTACAAAATGGTGAACTCAGACTTCAGCATGTTACTTGACACATCTCTGCACATCACCACCCAAATCCTCAAGTTTGGTTTGTACTTTTCAGAACTGCTGTTTTGAAGTCTCTAATGAGTGCTGCTTTTGTAAAGGCTTTTCCCAACAACAACAAAAAAAAAGTCAGTTATGAAAACTTTTAGATTAAAGATTATCCAATCAGAATTTAGCTTATGAGCTATCAGTTTGTAAACTAGTTAAACGGTTTCAATGCTTCAGTATTATTAATGTGTTAGGAACAATTCTGTTTTTTGTCTATCAAGTTTTTTTTTCTTTCTTTTTTTCAAAAAAAAAAAAGAAAAAAGAAAATATTAAAATCTGAACCTCTCATTTGTAAAATAGCAACAACAACAACAACAACTACATTATTATTATTATTGTTTCACTATATTACCCAACCATAGGCACAATAATTTATTACATAAACATTCATTCAACACTATTTATTTAAAATAGAAATTGTAACATTTTATAATTCTCTTTATGGTCACCTTCCATCCATTTAATAAATTATTGCAGAATAAAAGCATTAAAAGTATATTATTTACTCAAAACTTTTGAATGGTTGTACATCACAGTTTTCACAAAAATATTAAGGATAGTTCACCCAAAAAGGAAAATCCTGTCATCATTTACTCACCTTCAAGTTTCAACCCTGTATAAGATTATTCTTCTATTAAACACAAAAGAATATATTATGGGAAAAAAAAAAAAAGTTGATGGTCCCCATTGACTTGCATAGTATTTTACTATCATACTATGGAAGTAAATGGAGACCTTCAACTGTTTGGTTACCCATATTCTTCAAAATATCTTCTTCTGAGTTCAACAGAAAAAAAGATTCTCATACAGGTTTGGAATAACTTGAGGGTGAGTATATGATGACAGAATTTTCCCTTTTGGGTGAACTATCCCTTTAAGCAGCAAAAACTGTAATAGATCATAAACAGTAAAGCATATTAGAATGATTTCTGAAGGATCATGTGACACTGACGACTGGAGTAATAGCTGCTCCCCAATCAAAAAAGACCATATTCTGATATAGATACTGATACCACAATAAATTATTCATATTCTTAGATTTGGTGATACCACTCACCCCTACTCCTAGGCCTTCAGGTCACAGCCAGTACACCTATATATCTTAACATACATTCTTCTATATCTCTGTCCCACCCTCTACCAACCTCCTCTGGTAACTCTTCTCATCAAAGTGTCTCCAGAAACGATCATCTTTCCACACAGATGTCTAGTGGAGCATGCAACAAATTAGACACTGTCAGTGAGATGGAAGATTGCAAAATGATACCTTTTGGTATTTTTTCCTCTCACTTCTCTCTCTCTCTGCCTCAGTCAATTACAGTATATAAAAGTATACTTGAAACACAAGCTGTTATAAATGACCACTGATATGTTTTACTGGCAGAAAAAATAAACAGTGACTCTATTAACCCTTGTGAGCCACCTACCTAGACAGCAATTTTAGGTGCTCCTATCAATCCATAGACACCAAAAATGAGGTTACCTTATAAGACACATTGTTTTGGCTACAATTTAAAGCAGCATTCATATACCCTACAGAAAAGCAACCAAAATGGCGGTGAATTGTTTTAGCAACATGCTAACATCAAACCCTAACAGATTAGCAACATGCTAAAGTCAAATCTCTTGTGAGTTGTGTTATGTGTGCAGCGTATGTGAATTATGAAGTAGGATTTTGTCTTAGAAGGTTGCAGGCAGCTCACCGAGCTTTGGAACAAAGCCAGTATCATTGTTATATGAAAAAATTAACTTTCACTGCACCCAAAAAGTGGCCTGTTGCCTAGAATCATCCAAGTGAGAAATATTCTCATCTAGCCACAAATTGAGTTAGCATATGCAAGTAGCAAACGTCTCCTTCCACTAACCGTGATGATTCAGTCACCAAGTTTCTGAAAGGTCTCCAGGGTTCTTTCTAAATGGGAAGACAGCTTGCTCACAGGCTCTGAGCATCCAATACATTTTACAGCTTGACTCACCTCTGCTTCAGTGAAAAGATTACACAATTTTTCCATCTCCAAACCGGCTTTAGCCAGTTTAGTTAGCAGATAAATTTGCCTTTTAGCATAGTTACAACAATTCAAGCCTTCCATACTTCCATTACGTTGAACATTACATTTGCATTTACATAACTACCCTAAATTGCATGTCAAAATACAGAAAACAACAGAACAAAGGCTTTATTATAGAACTAAGCTATGCTAGATGATGAAACGTAAGAGTGTGCCTTGAAACAACTTCGGGACCACTCATCAGATGGCAGTTGCTACAGTAACTAAACTGTCCCCAAACAGCTCCTCCTACTCTCTTGAGTCCTGTAACCGTTACTGGATTTAATAAATCAAATTAGGTGATGTCTGTCTACTTGTGAGCTGTCTTCTCAGGGCTTCCTCAGAGATGGAACATTAGCTTTTTCCAGACAGCATATTATTCCCTTCGGCATTGTACAGCAAGTACTCTATGGTTCCAGATGCAGCATGATAGGTATAGGCAAGGGAATGACTGTACCCACTCATGAGCGTCCTAAAATAAAATCCAGCTATGTCCTCCCAAAAATTGCAATAATTCTAATTTTATTTATTATTTTATTTAATTCTCTCTCTCTCTCCTTCTCCCTCTCTATATATACTATATATATATATATATATATATATATATATATATATACTATATATATATATATATATATATATATATATATATATATATAAAATTTATAAATAATAGTAAATATATATAAATATAAATAAATATATTATTATTTTTAATTATATTATATTATGTTAGTATAGTATTTGTGAAAAAAAAATGTTGAAATATTTTTAATGTCCGTCAATGAAGAACGTTTTGGAAACAGTGCTACCTGCAAGGTAAAAAGGGTTGCGCTAACCAGCAAAACTGTGACCCTTTGGTTTATGCCTCAAATAATAAATAAATAGACAAAGTCTACAAGTGACCTGTATTAATAGATCTTGAGAAAATACTAAACAGGATTACACAAGTGGAACAAGGACTGGAAATATTAGTACATATCCATGAAAAATCCATCATTGACGAAGAGACATTTTACTGAATAGCTGTGATATGGGATGGCTTGGTGGCAGAGAGAAAATGAGGTGCAAAAGAAAATGGTTCCAGATTTATGTGTGGTGGCTGGAGAATTCAAATAGTCAGAGATAAAAACGGCATTTTTCAGAAATACATATCTAAGCGAAAAAGGGGTCCTAAATGCGAAAATAATGTATATGATTTGTGAAGGGCGAGGATGTGCTCCATCCTCAGCGGAGGGCTTGTAGAGGCACTATTTCACGGATTATAGGGCGAGTCTATGGAGAGAAGATCACCAAAGAATGACTCCCTGAGGGGCCTGGTGTGGACAGAAGGGAGAAGGACAGAATTTTCCATCTAATAAATTTAACAGCAGGCAAATATTCTTTAATGCTTTCATAACGACTGTCTCCCCGTGAGTAGATAAAATAGTTATGTGTATCATAACATAAAAAGACATAGAGCATAGAGACCCCCCCCCCCCCCAAAAAAAAAAAAAAATATATATATATATATATATATATATATATATATATATATATATATATATATATATATATATATATATATATGTATGTGTGTGTGTATATATATATATATATATATATATATATATATACACACACACACAGATCACAGATATATATATATCAGTCATTTTAAAGAAAGTTTAAAGAAAAAAAAATGATGTATGTAATTCACAGCCACACTTAATAAATTAATGTATTCAAATCGTGTCTTCATTTTGAACAGTATATCTATTGTTTTGGGGGATGCACCAATATTAACATTTTAAGCCGATACAAGAAGCCAATTATTATTTTCATGTTATGGCTTATAACCAATATATATCTAATACTAAAACTGTATGCTATTTTGCCTAAATAAAAGAAAACCTATTATCAAATCTTTTTAACTGCAAGCAGTGAAATTAGGCATTACAACATTATACTGCACAATGATAAAATGATATTGGAATATTCAATGGAATATTCAATAATGACGAAAGTCATTTTTTTTATATGTTTGTACAGTTATTTAGGTTGTTTTAAAAATGTAAAGCACTTTGAGAAGCTTCTTTTAAAGAAGCTATAAAGTTTGTTTTGAAATAAACAACTCTCACAACTCTTAATTTTTTTTTTTTTTGCAAGATGTACACTCAAAATTATGAGAGAAAAAGATATGAACTCAGAAACACAATTCTTTTTTCTCTCCAAAATGCTAGTTTATCTCATTTATTTCTCAGAATTGTGAGAAAAAAAGTCTGAATTGTGAGATTACAGCTCTGAATTGTGAGATAAAATTAACATTTTTATTTTTTATTTTGCATGGTGGAAATGGGCTTCCATAGGTAAGCAGACATTTTTAATTGTGGCTAAAGTGTCTACATGTTTGTTTTCTGGCCACTTTTTGGTTAAGCTGGCAACACATTCACACACAAAACATAACCATCTCCTTAATAAATGTGCTAACCACCAATTGTGTGAACAGGGCGTTTTGAATTAATTTGTCTTTGAAAACATCTCGCTTTCAAACGGGCAGGACAGAGTGACCTTTTCAGTGAATAATAATTAAATTGTACGGCTCTAACCACCTATAATCTGTGGCAGGCAGAGAACAGGCCCTGCACTCGCTCTCTAATTGGCAACATAAATAATAGCGCGACGAGCGTCTGCGCAAAGCTCTCCGTCACAATGACCCGCTGACATTGCAGAGACGAGATGTCTGAATTATCTAGGGGCGATGGATGTCTGACAGGTGGTAAAAGGGCCTGCAATTTGACTGTAAATCACAAAAAGGCTTTGCTGACACATTGAAGGGGGAGGAGAGGAAGCCAGAATGATGAGATAGGGGCGGCCAGAAGGCTGTTCTCCAATAGACACTCTAAATGAACCAGATTTATCTACAGGCTCAGAGCAAAGCCTTTAATTGCTTCTACTGGATGCACATTTGCGAGGGACGCTGGAGACCTCACCTGGTGCACGGTAAATTGGGATTGAGCCTCGTAACCTGCAATTCAATCCAGAGGGATAAATGGGCTCAGCTTCCAATCCAATCAATTTGCTTAACTGCTTGTAATCCAATCAAGCACCCTGTCACACCAACAATATGCACACGGCTTCTCTCCACAGTGCATTAAACCTCCTGAGGCTCGAGCAAAACATTGGCAGAAATCCCGAAGAAACTACCTGGCCCCCTGCTGCACCTATTATTGTCTAATTCACACCTTAGTGCAGGGCAAGCCAAAGGTGTGACAGGATTTGAACACTGAAACCCAAGTCAAGCAATTATGGCTGCAGAAAACCTATGAAACACCAAAAGGGTCAAAAAGGACACAAGCAGGATGCAAAGAGATTATTACATACCTTATTACATACCACAAATTTATGATGAAAAAGCAATGATTATGCACCGACATCAGGTTCGGGCAAAATCTTATCTATCATCAGGCCTATAAACCTTCAAACTTTAAGGCTTTTTAACTTTCATTTAAACTTTTAATTAAAGGAGTGGTTCACTTTCAGAACAAAAATTGACAGATAATGTACTCACTCCCTTGTCATCCAAGATGTTCATGTCTTTCTTTCTTCAGTCATAAAGAAATTATGTTTTTTGAGGAAAACATTTCAGCATTTCTCTCCATATAATGGACTTCTATGGTGCCCCCGAGTTTGATCTTCCAAAATGCTTTTTAAATGCAGCTTCAAAGGGCTCTAAACTATCCCAGTCGAGGAAGAAAGGTCTTATCTAGCGAAAGGATCGTTTTTTTGAAGCAGTGAGGCCTGTCTTGCATTTTGGAAGTTCAAACTTGAATGAAATGCTGTTTTCCTCAAAAACAATTTCTTTATGACTGAATCTGAATCAATCAATCAATCAATCAATCTATTTATCTTTCTATCAATCAATCTATCTATCTATCTATCTATCTATCTATCTATCAATCAATGAATGTTTGGACAAGTGCTTTAATGTTGATGCATATGCTTAGACGGAATCATGCTCATCACTATTAAATTATATTATGGTTAAAAACAGTTTTTTTTTTTTCCCTTGCACGGTTTTTGGCATGCATTCAATATGATGGACTCTAGGCTTATGAACATTAATACAGACATGAACCCACAACAGAGACACACTCACTCCCCTGCTGTTTAAATAGTGCTGATCTTCTACAAAACAGGGAGTTCGGTAATCACTGCTCGTTTCGATTCGATTCATGCGGGGTTTGGAGGGGCTGTATTACATCGCTCTGTGGGAACTATCTAATTCAGACCTCCACATAACTCTGCCTAAAAATCAATAGACTACAGTCCGGCAAGAGAACGATGGCGATAGAGAGACACAGCGTATGAGGAAGAGAGAGAGTTGGGCTGACTGTAAAAGAGATGGGAAAGAGACAGACGATACTCTCTCTGGAACCCAGAAGCTATAATATCCATCCTTGGCGGTTCACTTGACATTTACTTGCCCTGCTTTTCTCTGCCTCCTAACTCCCGGCGTTCCGACTCTCATGGGTCTGTCGACCGGGTGAACAGATAACAAACCTGTCAGAGCGGGTTTAGAAAGAGGATAAATCTAGAGCCGGGCTGAAGGATGATGGGTTCCAGAGGGCAACATGTTTGTGTGTGTGTGACCATAAGAGGAGACTAAGAATGTCTGTCTGTATGTGTGTGTGTTAGCGGCCATCAGGACTGACACAGGACACCTTGGGAGAACAGCCGTGGCATACAGGCGGCCCTTGCGTCTAATCTGAGGACTGGTCTCGCCCCCCACTCTAGTCTCTGCACCTTACAGAAAGAGCTCACAAAAAGCCTTTCACCAGCCCTGCGGTCAGGTCAGAGCACCGGGGCGGAGGGCTGAAGCGAGAGAAGACAGAAAGACAGAGTTTGAGTGGTGTTAGTGAAAAAGACTGGGAGGTGTCTCTTTAAGGGCCTGATAACATTCTCTGTGATGGGCTCTCCAGGGTTTCTGAAATGTCACAGCTCTGAGGCCATGGGCTGTCATACCCGTAGACACCGGGGACTCTGGGACTGAGAGATATGCAATAGACCTGCCTCAAAGCCAAATTTGAGAACACAGCATTTCCACTTCACTCTCTTGGTCAAATGTCCATCAAATCAAGCCTTAAAAGGAATACCAGTCATGCAGTGTTTATTTCATTCAATCACAAACCACGATTTACACCTAAACGTTTATGTGCACCACAGTGTTAATTCAGTATCACTGACATACCATTATAGTGTTATAATTTATTTCAAATAATATGTTATTTTATTTCAAGCAATTTTCTTTTTATGGTTGTAGTTTTAACTAACTATTACTAACTATAAAAACACATTTGGCAAGCCTCGAAATAAAATATTCTGGGCTAAAGAGACCATTTAAAATCTATTCATTTTATCATGAAAAGATACTGCATTGATAACTATTTTAAAAGGTACTGTCATAATAAGATGCTTGGGTCACAATGTCAATACAATTTGTGGGTGTGTTACAAACTGTTTACTGGTTAAGAGTGAAGCTGAAATATTTTGGGGAAAACTATAGTGGAAAAAAAATAGTCTTTAGGCAAATGACAGGATTTATGACCTTCATTTTAGGAGGAGTGTGTTAAACAGTTTTGGTTTACTGACTCGACTGTCCCTGTTCTACAGTGGGAATGATGAAAACGTCCTTTGGAAGGGCTAAAAATTGCACACCAATTACCTGAAGCAGTGAGGCCTGTCTTATGTCCCAGCCACCATTTTATAAAACCAGAAAATGTCAATACTGAAGTCACAAAGCTCTACATCAAGGACATTTACAGGAGAGACCAAGTAAGGAGAAAAAAGAGGGAGTATATAAGGTTAACAAAAAAAGTGATGAGATTTGTTAGCATACACTGTGTATAAAAACGAATAGGCTGGGAGACATCTTTAAATCCCCTTGAAAAGCATATGAGCATCTCTGGGAGACTCGCGTGTTTATTAACGAGCAGCATGCCATGGTTTAATCAGTGCATGGAGAATACTTATACTTGAGAAAGGCAGCACGGTGTTTAAACTCCTGCGTGCTTGTAGGATTCGCTAATAATGTAAATTTAATTCAAAGCAGGAGTGGAAATAAAGAAAACAAAGCATAGAAAAAACAAAAGGAAACACTTCAAAAACACAGCCGAATGCTTTAGTGTTAAAAAACCAGGTGATGCTAACAAGGGGTGGGTGCAAACTTGGAATCAGGCAAGAAAAAAAAAAAATCGCATACAAAAGACCATGTTCTCATTTTCTGTCTGAAAGCCCCACCAGGACTACTGAAACTTGCTTGATTTCCCCAGTCCAATTATAACTGTGCTCAGTCCTTCCAGAATAGCAGCGCAGAGCTGAGGGACGGTGTCTGCGTAAGCGAAGAGAGGCTAATAGAGTCCCTGAAGTTGACTCCATTTCACTGCTCCAGCTAATGGGCTGTGATATTTTCCCAAACTAACTGCTGCTGTGCCCCCTGGAAGCTAATCTAGCCTTGTGCTTTGGAGGCTGGGCCGTGGCATGCTCGCCTTACCTCACCGTCCAAATCTCATCTTCATTGCTCTCAATCTCATGACTGAGGCGCAGACACAGAACCAAGACTTACTCATGCATGATGTGCCCAACCATCCCCATTCAGGATGTTTTGGGCAAAGGTTCCCTCTAGTGCCACAACACCGTGCGACGCCATGCTGCCTTGAGTTATCCAAGGGGGTTTTTATTAAACCAGGCCTGAGAGACAGAAAGCGATATGCACGGTTGTTGAAGGACTCTCTTTAAAACCCCTATATAGCTCTCGGGTGGCTAATAGCATCCTGGATGCTGCAGTGGGTAGAAATGGGCAGACATAAATCCAAGAAGATGGCTCCCTGGTCAGCCATACAGCAGACAGCTCACCCCATTCCAGATGGTTGCGAGACAGACCACTGGCATTATAGTCAGAGTTTGGGACTGGCCATTGACTACATATTAGAAATCATCATATTTTTGTAGTCTCAAATTAACCACGGTCCATTTCGAGGCACAAGCCTAGTATTTAAATGAATTAATCTCACAATGGCGGTATAATTGCTACTAACTCTTTCAACGAAACGGATTCACGTACAATTCTGCATCATGAAATTTATGTATAAGATAGGCCTGATAAAGTATTACTATTATTTCTTTAAAATATAAAGTATAAATATTAAAACACAAAATATAAATTTTAGTAAAATTATTGTATTGTTTGTATAATAAAAAAAAAAATTAAAACCATTTTAAAACTATTCAATATATGATTCAAAAGATATTGAATTCATAATTATTACAAAAGTGATTATGAGCTGTTTGCTGGCCATCCACTACATGTTAGAGACCATCCTACATTTTAGGGGTGGGCGATATGACCAAAATCTTATATTGCGATATATTTCACGGTAACGATATATCACTATATAGTTATTTTTGCTTTAAATAAGGTCCTCATGATATATTTTTTTTTTGATACCATAGAAATTTCATAATTCTTGTCACCAGTGTCAATATCACAAAAAACTACTACTAGCTTAAATTTCTAATACTAGCCTAAAAAAACAAGCTCACTGAATTCAAGTTTATTTGTATAGCGCTTTTCACGATACAAATCGTTGCAAAGCAGCTTTACAGAAAATTAAAGTTTCTACATTATACTTAGTACTAGCTTATCAGTGGTGACTAGTTGTCAATTTGATGTCCATATTGTAGAAATGTACTTAATGACATGTAATCAAACAGACAATGAACACAGCAATAACAGCAATGTTGCGATAAATCTTATAGCAAAAATTTGGTGAAGACAAGTAAACGGTCAGCAATTAAATAAGAATAAGAAACTAATTACAAGCAATAGGACAAAAAAAAAAACTACACTAGAACAAACACATAAGAAATGCTACATACATTGTATAATGTAATCAAATCTATAAAACACTGCATATTCTTCACTGTGTAAATTAAATATATATTTCTTCGTATTAAAGTTGTAAAAGTGATTTAGCCACGAGCAGTGAAAGATTTTCTCTGTTTTGTTGTTTGATTAACCTGAATGACAGACAGCAGGAATATTAGACTGCTGTCACTTTAAGAGCTACCTGGATCCAGTATACTGTTACACATATCTTTTCTTTCTCAGCTGTTTGCTTTCACTTAAAGTCCCCCTGTGGTGAAAATCAATCACCCTTTGGTGATTTTAATATGCTTTTAGACAAACCATCTGCCAATCCATTTATCAGCACCATTGCTGAGTATTTTCTCCTTAAAACTGTAGTTTCGCAATGGCAGTCACGGAAACGCGGTTTGAAACAGCCCTTTTTTTGCTACGTCACAACTTTCAATAACCAATCACGTAAAGGGATCCTATCATTTACATATCATTAACCGTGCTGCAAAGCAGAGGGTCTAGTGAGAAGGCAGCCAGGTTAATCTGGTAACAGTTATATTTTTCTGTAGATGTTTTGCTAACTGTTAATATTTCTCCCTATTTTCACGATGTCATGCACTGTTACCGCTTATTTATTTGTATTTAGAACCGCTAACTTGAATAATAACCTGCGGCAACAGTGTAAAAGTTGCCTGGAGTCAGACCCACCTCTCCCGCATTGACATCCGCACGTCACACGCATATGCTCGCGGGCGCGATCTGGAATCACAAACTTGGCTACATTTGAGTCTTCAAGGCATTTTGAGGACACAACATCATCAAGTAAGTAAATTTAACGAATGTTACAGTATCCACTGTAGTTGTCCGCTAGTAAAAACAAAGTTTTATCAGTCATTATCCGCGTACGAACCAGCGCAAACAGATAATGTTACCTCATGAAGTTCGTCATCAGTCTCCTTGCTTACATTGAACATACCAGCTTATTTCTGGTTCAAACATATATGGCTTAATTATTGTATCGCGTTTACTACAGTTCAGTTAGTGGATCAGGAGGCGCTGGCTCATGGCTGGCTGGTGTGTGACTGAGTGGAGGCAGGGCTAATTTGCGTATTCATAGATCCGTGTATAGTAAATGAGGCAAGGGTGTAGAGTTACATTCAAGCTATTTTAAGGCATGAGAAAATTATTTTCAGAAGAAAAAACATTTGAATATGTCATTTTGATGATCAAAGATGAGTTTTAAAGGATAAAATTTTGACTATGGGGGACTTTAAGACCTAAATTACTGTGTTTATGAGGATACTTGCAAAGACGGGCTTGTTGACAAGTGTTCAAGGCCTATAAAGCAGCAAAAATAACTCCTCTCTGACAGCGCTCAGAAAAAGTCTCTCAGACATTGCGTGCATATAGCGAAATGAGTTCTCTTTCACTGCTGATTGCATTTCATTGGCTTAGAATTACTTGTTTTTAAACCGCAAACGATACGTTTTCGTGACCACTAGCACAGCAATGTCTCCTAAGCGTGTGACCGCGATAGAGATAATATTGCAAAATCTCTACTGGTTGACAAATTTCTACTGGTTAATTGTGTCTACCAGTATATCGCCCATCTCTGCTACATTTAAAATCTCAAATATACCATTCAAAGCACAAGCTAAGTGTTTAAACGAATCCATCTCACAATGGCTGTATAAATTGCTACTAACTCTTTCATGAAATTGATTCGCGGACAATTCCATGTCATGAAATTGCTACTCAGCGTCCACATGGGAGATCAACAGTAGAGGAGAACCCTTGCAATTATGCATGTGACATTCAAGACCCTGAATTGTTCAGATAGTTCTAGATACCACAAAAATCATGTTGAGTGTAAAGCAATGTAATTAAATGAGCACAGAAGAACGCCGTTTCAAATGATGAGATGTGATGCGTTCATTATACGCCCTCCATTCAAGTCTCATCACACACTTAGGGAGAAGAAAAGAGATTCGAAAAACAGTCCATTTTTAACAGGCAGTTGCAAAGGTTAATTATTTTCCTAATTACGTCTAGAAATGTCAAACATTTGTTTTCTCCCTAATTGACAAGAAAATTAACTGTGAACTGCACTGAGGGTTAATCTCAAGTCTGTCGTACAAGGCTCTGAGTGCCTCAATGCACAGAAAGTATAAAAAGCAATTATGGTCCCCGCTGTGGCGTCCTGTAAAATCACTTAAAAGCAGCGTAAAATTCAATGCAGATACACAGAGACAAAAATCGCAATTATGCCCAGTATCCTGTGGCTCTTGAAGCTGCACTTGAGACCATAAAGTTCAATAATTCTACACACATACCAGCAGTAAGAGCATAAGGGGAAGTATAATTTCAGTGCTAATCAATATTAATTCCTTTGCCTCTCTAATGACAAGGTGTAGTCAATGTCTGCCCAGACTCTCCCTCTCTAGGGTTCAAGCACGCTGGGCTTGTTCTGCAGGCACCTGTCTGCCCTTGTACCTGAGCTGTGTTATAGGCGATTATCACACCTCGTCCCCCAGGCAGACGGTCTTCATGCGTCTGCAGCATTGATCTCATTTGTTGAGGAGATAAGACTGTAATTGGATGAGGCCTGAAATCAGATGGACCTCCATGGCTAGGCCAGGGCTAATTCCACTATCCCTGACCTGCCTAAGTAGCTAGGCCATGGCCACAACTACAGGGGGTTAATCCTGTCCAATCCCACCCTCAAGCCAGCTCATCACCATCTGGGCTGCTGTCCACCTCTCTTTCTCCTGTTGCAGCCAAGCCTCCAAGCCATCGAGGCAAGGGAACAAGGGTACCCGACTGCTCCAGACAAAAACCTGAGCCAGGACCTTAATTGCAAATGCATGATCTATTGAACTGTGATGCTGACTACAGCGGCTGTCTGCAGGATACAGTGCTACATAAATATTTAAGGCCGCATGACATTACAAAACAACATCAAAGTCTGAGTACCTACACAGTCCACTTCTCCAGGTGATTATTCTTGGAGGCACGGTGGTAATTGGCAAAAATAAACTCAGTAACACAGGGTTGCTAGCAGTTTACTGACTTTCAATATTTATCACAATTACACATTACTTGTGACTGAGCAGTTTGGATTTTTTTGATGGCCTATGCCAATATCTTAGAGAGCAGGGTGGTCGATATAAAGCTATATAAAGTATATCATACTATGAAATTTAAACATGCAGCATTGAAATTTACTTCTTGCACACAATTTTTCCTAAATTAGAAATTAATATAAGAAAATGAATCAAACAAAAAAATGAGATTTATAGTTCAGATAGCAACTTGATTCTGTAACCCTATTATAGTATTTCTCACAAATATAGAAAATTACTTACAGAAAACTAAGTCAACATAATATTCTTGGTGGTATCAAAATAAAAGCCCCGCTTTTGATACTTATTGGCCAAACGGATAAACATATTGACTGATGACAATAATAAAATAAAAAGTCAAATATGGGCCGATAGATTGGCCTTGGCAATACATCTGTTGACCACTACACATTACTGAAACTCAAACTGTAATGTTGGCAGTTGGCTTCTATTAATCACATGACAAAAAATGCTGGAGACGGATGCTGAATTTGGAACTGCATACTAATAATACTACTTTTACCATTCTTGCCATAGAAAGACATTATAAAAATAGTAATATGCTAGTATGTGGTCCAGAATTTAGCAAGAGTTATGCCAATATGACAACACTAGCCTTCTGTCCCCAGCAGCACTGGAGATTCTGGAGAAGTTAAGTTCTTCATATAATACCAAAGAAGTTTGTTTTGTTGACACTTTACACCAAAGTTCAATTCATTAATATTAGTTCAAGGTATAGTTCACCCAAAAATGAAAATTCTGTCATCATTTACTTACCCTCTACTCATTCTAAACCAGTATGACTTTATTTCTTCTGCACAACACAAAATAAAATATTTCAAGGACCTGAATAAAATATAGTTTAAATTCTCACATACCACAGGTTTTGTGGAACATACAGCAACAACAGAACAATAGAAACAACTATACTGCAAGGTATAACTTTGACTGCGCGGCGTTTTGAGAGAAGTGAGATGAAGCGGTGTATCAGGTGAAAAGCAATAAGCTATGCCCCGAAGATGAAAGCTTCACAAATCCTTTGATGACTCAGAGTTTGGTGCATAGTGCTGTTTTTGATCAGACTAACTAGAATGGAGGGAGTTTTGCAGAATGCAGTCATGGGTTTGATAAAGTGTCGATAAAGTCTGCAGCTCGTCAAAGAAATGTCTCTCTAAAAAAAAAAACAAAACAAAAAAAAAAACAAATTCCCTCTTAAGCCTGTGTGCCTTGTGCAAAAAACTAAAGCCCAAAGACACTTACTGTACCGTGTCATTTCCAAAAACATAAACTCTCACTTAGAGTGAACATTCTTGTGGCTATTTTCATTTCCAGCAGTATAATGGACAATAATAAGCAAAATCGCAGAGACCCGCAGTGCACCCGGTTCTGGGAAGTGAAGAAATTCTTCAAAAACGCAGCAGCAAGAATATTCCGGCGATAAAAATATCTATAAAACTGTAAACTTATTTTTATCCTCTCGCTGCTCCGACTGCCTCACAGCAACAATAACTGGCAAAGAAAACTATTTTTCTCTCCATCCCTCTCGAACACTCAACTCAACAGTACCAGCAGCGCTGGAAGGTAATTCGACCGGCCAATTTAAACATGTCATGATTGAGCTGGAAAGAACAAACGGACATCAAAGAACAAACCTCAAGTCTGAGAGAAAGAGCGGCGTGCTGGCGGGAGGCTGAGAGAGGGACGAGAAACGGGTGGGAGGGGTTAGAATCGTGTGTCATTACGATCACACCGCTGTGTTGCTATTCTGGATTCCTGGGGTTTGACATCTAGATTGCAGATGGATAAGTGTGCCTTAAAACCACATCCCCCATCAGGGAAAAGAAAATCATTTCTCATAACGGCATCTATTTACTGGCATGGCCTATCTCTCCCACAGGGCCCGAAACAAATGAAAATGTTATTTCTCTCCTCATGAACTCCCACCTTTTCTGTCTGCCTTTCTTCACTGCCAGCAATTTCATTCTCCCTCTAAATTTGAGTTAAGTCCATGACTAGGGGGAAATAATGTCTCCGGAATAATCTTTCTGCAACTATAATTCCAGGGGGTTGTGTTCCTATATTTATATACCTTTGCATTTATTTACTTAGTTTTCTGGCTTTTTGCCTTACGGTTTCGGAGGAAATTGCAGTGGCTTCTGATACAGAAGCAATGCGACATACGGAGGATCTCTCTGTAATCCCCTTAGCCGAAGCGAGGCATTGACGGGGGCCGAACATGTCCTCTGCCGAACACATAAACAGCCCTGATGCGGACAGACAGCCGCGCACAACAGCGCCTGTCAGAGAGGTATTTCGTACGCCACTCATGAGCTGATGCAAAACGCAATATTAGATCAACCCTGTGCAATGTTAAGCCTAGAATGACACAATTGTAAGCGTTGCAAAACACCCAGATAAGAGGCATTTTTATAGTGGTGAGCACGACACGTTGCACTTGCACAAGTTTGACTGCGGCTCAGAACATTCCTCAATTCCGTTCCTCTCACTTCTCCACATAACTTTGTCAACGCTCTACAATGCCTCTATGGCAGTGATTTTCAACCTTTTTGACTTGAAGTCCTCTCATTGTCCAACACAACATCTGAAGGCCCCTCATATAAACTATAATACTTCTTCCAGTATGTTCTGTTGTTAATATGACAACGTGGCTTGTATTCAGTCTTTTTAATTAGCAGAAACTGAGAGAATATATAAATTAATTAAACTGATTAACCACATTTAATTCAAGAAGTTTCATGAACTGCATGTTCTTTAATAAAAAATAGCTGTTGAGGGGAGGGGGGAGAAAGAAGTATTCAGTTTACACTTTAGTTTTATGTGCTTTTTAGTATTTTAATTAAGTTAGACCATTTTAATAGAATTTTTGTAGTTTGCAGAGGCCCCTTGGTTAAGAATCACTAGCCTTTGGCAATGTGTTTCAAAAGTCTGAGTTTCAAAATTCAAAGTAATTTTAAAAATGTAAACAAACAGAAAGGTAAAAATGGCATGATGTAAGAAATATTCAAGATTAAGCCCTATTTCTAAGAGAGAGCTGAATTTTACACTCAAATGCAATTAAGTATTTTATTTTTTATACATTTTTATATATTTAGATTTTAGATTTCATTTTAAATATTACAAATTACAAAAATGCACAATAAAAGCATTTTCACTAGTGGTCTCAGACTTGTGATCCCAGGGCTCTGGTCAGGATTCAGATGTAAATTCTGGGCAGGGTTGTACTATAACGGTGGTTTGAGGTGGATGTTTTAATAGCTTGTTCTTTACAGGACTCTTTAACACTCTGTGTGTACTCGGCCTCTTCCACTCAAGCATAAATCTCAGCAGCACCGTGACAGACAGTTCTGGAACCTTGGCTGGATTCAGAACACCCAGCAAGAATTTATGTTTCCCCAACCACCTGCGTGGAATGACATGCCATTAAAATGACTGCTGGATGAAAATCAAAAACCAGTAACTACTTTACTTTTTCATTCCATCTCATGTTTTTTTTTTTCTTCTTTTGCATATGAGGAGGAAAACATGTGGTTGTTACACTAAATCACGAAGGCAATAAAACTTAGCGACTTGTTATAAATCAGTCAAAACTAAGTCTAAAAAAATAAGGCTTTTCTTTATTTACAAATTTCCTTTGATTATATAGTTCTGTCCTTTGAATGAAGTCCTGAAGACTTTTATTCTTTATTCTCAAAAGACACACTCTCTGATCTGGGTCTGAGTGACTGAAAAACACAGCGCAGTCCATTAACCGAACGTCAATGAGCACAATGTGACTGTGACGCCTGCAGTGTGTTAAAAGCCCCTTTAAATACAGTCTAATGGTTCAGAGCCGAGTGATATACCTTCTCACTGAAGCCCAGCAGACACATTCACACATTAAAATCCTATGGAGGATGAAACAGCGGGAAGGCCGGGCATGGAGATAATGGGCATTCAGTCTGCAATATCCGATTGGTGTATAGAGCTGGTAAACAGTGAAGAGATGGTATCTGAAAGCTCAACTTGGCGTTCTCTATTAACGCAACGTTGTGAAGCAAAATGCCAGCATGCTAAAAACACAACTGATCCTTGAAACATATTACAAATAGATAGATAAAATCTGTTTGGATGAATCACGTTTTGAAGATGCTGAAAATAGTCAATATACATCCCAACTATGACCAATCAACTGAATTGCAAAAATTGTTGATAAAATGTAATACTGTAAAAATGATATGATCAATAATTCATGGCAATATATGTTTTTCAACCACTTTAACTCATCAAAATATTTTAACCAATTTCAACTTTGTTTTCTAGATATACAAGATTTAACTAAACAAGATTTTATAAAATGATTAGAGACTTGTACAGTCAATTTCACTATACCTAAACATTTACAGTGGCAACTGAAGTTTTTACTTTTTTTTTTCTCAACAGTGTACCTTTCAAAAGATGATAAATACCCTACAACTTACACAGAACCACATAATTTATTAAATAAATTTCGTATGAATATTGATGTCATGAAGAAATGTACTAAATTTTCAATTATTCAATTATGAATCCTTAAGTACATTTTATTTTTAAAATGTTGTAATATATTATTATATACAGTGTGTGTGTGTGTGTGTATTTTTCTTTCTTTCTTTTTTTTTACAGTTGTAAAGTCACAAGCTTGTGGAAAGACACTATATACATAAAACCTATTATTATTATCAAATTTACATATATGCATTTAGCAGAGTTTTTATAAGTTACTTACTCTACATTGCATTCAAATTATACATTTTATTTATTAATGTTTTTTTATTATTAATTATCCATTCCCTGGGAATCAAACCCATGACCTTGGCGTTTCTAGCACCATGCTGTACTGTTTGAACTACATGAATGTTTATTAACAACATAATTTTTACTTACTAATAATGGTAACACTTTAGTATAGGGACCAATTCTCACTATAAACTAGTTGCTTATTAGAATGCCTATTATTAACATATTGGCTGTTTACTACTTACAAAGCACATATTCTGCATGACCATATTCTATATCCTTAATCCTACTCAATACCTAAACCTTACTAACTATCAATAAGCAGCAAATTAAGAGTTTATTGAGGCAAATGTCATAGTTAATGGTTTGTTAATGGCGAGAAATGGACCGTAAAATAAAGTGTGACCTTAAAAACATAAAAAAAAAATTATTAGGAGTTCACAATGCATCAAACAACATCACATTACTGTGGTAAAATCATATGTCTCACTGCTTTTTTTTTTTTTTTTTTTTAAATAAAATATTCTACAGAAGCCAAAAATTGATGTAGCGAATCCAGCACAACAGTGAGAAAGTTGATTGGCAGTACTGAACAGTTGCGGCCATGCTCTGCAAGAAGAAATGGAGAGTAACCAGGCCTACAACCTCACAATATGAGACCTTTCCAACTTCTCTTCCCACTTTCGCTCATCCCTGGAGAACCTCAAACAGCCTTTCCATCAGCACCTGGGTCTGCTGAAGATACGGCAGCGCTACTTGGCCTGGGCAAGGCAGTCTCTATCCATCATAAGGAAGGATCATTAAGGAGTGAAAACACGAGTTGCCTCTGAGGAAGCCAAACAAGCAGGGGAAAAAAAATTGCAGGAAGAGAAAGAAGTCTGGTATATTTACAACACAGGCTTGGGGAATAGGGTCGTGGCAGCTCAGTTGAAAACACACATGGAAGCTCTAGGTCAGGGTGATTGGTAGGCTCAGGAGAAGTGAGCTTGTGCTGGTGTTTATGAAAGCGACTGATGCCTGTATCCTGGTGGACAAGGTTGAGTTTATTTTAGCTCATAGCTAAGGTATTTTCTGTAAAAGCAATGTATTTGACAACTTTGCTCAAGTGATGCTTGCTCCGCAGAGGGTGAGGGGTGCCGATGCATTGCACCTGTATGCTGTTAGCTCCGAGTGTCATACAACCAAGACACAGACATTCTTGCTATAGTCAAAAATCTTTTCTTTTCCTCATTCTTTCTCTGCTGCATTCTTGCACATTCAGAATATGGTACCCACGTTGGTCTCTTATTGCTATGGCAACTAGCGATTTCTCTTGCTCCTTGGGCCCCGTGCTGTCATTATCCAATCAGAACAAGACCTTTGTTAAGATTCCCTCCGGCTCCACTTATTCAACTCACTATGATGAACTGACCTTAACACTAAAGGGAGACAGAGAGAGAACGACAGCAAGAGAAAGATTCCTCCAAGCTATCCGTCTCTATTCGAAAAAATAAATAAATAAATAAATTGAGGAAAAGATGGGCATTTAAATGGCATTACAATATGCACTCTGATCTGAAAAGACGACAAAGAGAAAGAGACAATCTAGTCCCTGCCAGCACTTTTTGTCTGCTTCTCTCTCACTCCCTTCCTCTCACCGTCTCTGAGTGAAAGGAAGAGGAATTTGTAGAAAATGGAACAAGGTTAGCTGGTGAATTGACTGGATGATGCTGAACTGGACTGGATTCAAGGGTACTGCGCTGGTAGCTGGCTCTGGTCCAGACACTTTGTTAACCAAATCAAAATAATAAAATCAGATGAACAACATTTTGAGACTAACTTCTATAAAACTGACAGAAAACTTGCTCTTGTAGGTCACGTTCTATAAGTTTAAAGTCAGTATCAAGTCTCAGTTTCATTTTATGTTTCATCGCTACTCTTCGGCCAAAAAACAATCCAAATTAAACCAAATAAATAAATCAAAATAATTAGAAAAATGTACAAAATAAAAAGTATAAAATTAAAATTACAAAAAAGACTAATACTAATACAAAAAAATACAAAAATAAAATAAACCGAAATAAAATAGTAGTAAAAATACTACTATTCTTAAATAAGTCACTGCTGACTTCATTCTCTGGAGGTTATAAAACTTGCACCTGATGCTTTAGAGCGTTAATATGATTGGTTCCTGACCCGATAGTTAAGTGCTGTCTATATGTGTGGATATGTTCATCTGTTGTCCCTCTCACCATCGCCCATGATGGACAGTTAGCTGTTAGATAATGACAGCCCAATACAGACACGCTGTGATGCAAGCAGACCACCCTGTCACTGTGTGTCAAAATCTGCTGCCACATTCACACAAAAACACTCTCAGGTTCAACTTAGTTCACACCTGCCAACAGTGGATGAATTGAGGAAGATGTACAGACAATAAACATATATTAGCAGCCATGAGACTCTAAAGATTTTTTCTTCATTATCTTTAATTTGATTTGTTCATGAAATGAAAATTCTGATTATAATTGATCATTCAAAGTCAATTTTGACTCACACCTGGACCTTTGAAATGCTTAAATTAAAAAGTTGAGCAAAATGTATTTGTATAGCAGTCACAACAGTTTTCAAAGCAGCTTCACAGAAAATCATGACATTAAAGTTATATTATGGTCACACTTTATTTAAGGTCCAATTCTTGCTATTAACAGACCATTAACTATGTCTTTTGGCTCAGTAAACTCCTTATTTGCTGCTTATTAATAGTTAGTAAGGTAGTTGTTAAGTTTAGGTACTGGGTAGGATTAGGGACGTAGAATATGGTCATGCAGAAAATGTGGTTTATAAGTACTAATAAACAGCCAATATGTTAATAATAGGCATGCTAATAAGCAACTAGGTAATAGTAAAAATTGGTCCCTATACTAAAGTGTTACCTATAATATTTTATTATCTTCATGCCTTATAGTCACAGATCTGGGCGATAATATAGTTTGGATTTTGCAACAATACAACACATAATTCCAACTTCATATTAAAGAGCTGGGCGATTATATAGTTACACTAATAATGTATATATGGCTTTAAATCAATCTACTGTACAATGTATGAGTCTAAAGTTGGATATACTGTAATATAACTTTATATACAGAGCTATGCGATAATACAGTTTAAACAAGAACAATTTAAACAAGGAATTGTAGTGAGGCTGTTTTTACTGACATTTTGCTACAAAATAAAAATCTGGCAGTTGAGATTTGCTATATAGTACATATTGCTCTATATGAGTGTACTAAATATAGGCGAATACAACTGTGTGTATATATGTATATGTGTGTGTCTATGTATACGTATGTGTGTGTGTGTGTGTGTGTGTGTGTGTATATATATATATATATATATATATATATATATATATATATATATATATATATATATATACACACACACACACACACACACACACACACACACACACAGTATACATATAGCTGTGCAATAATACAGTTTACATTCTGCGACAATATAAACAAGGAAGTGTAGTAAGGTGGTTTTTCCGATACCAACAAAAGTTCCTCTGAAAAAGTTAATATATATATTTTCAGTCCTTAAAATAGTCCTTAAGTAACCTAATATGGACGACTTGTTTACAAAAATATATCTATTTTTAATGTGAATGTTCTTTTTTCTGATGCTTTCTTTGAAATAATTCACACATTTAGCTCTTGGTTGTGCTAAAAGTATGAACATTGAGGGTAAAAAAAAACAGCTTTGGTATCTAAAGGGAGAGTGCTATCCATGTAGATAAGTGTGTGTGCGGTGCTGGCCAGTTTTAGGCATAGCAGCAAAAAGGGACGAGTGGCAGGTTTATTGAGGTGCTGTCACCAGCCGTGTTTCGGGTCAGAGTGACTGACAGTTGATTTAGAGCAGTGCTGTTAAGCTATAAAGCAATCATAACCACTCCTGTTCTTCAGACACACTCTGTGTCCCTTTCCACACTCAGACAACACACTGACAGTTATAAATACACTGACAGGCAAAAACAACCTCACTACAATTCCTCAAATGCTGGCACACTAGCACAAACAAAAACACTTTTTTTTTTGCCACATACACACACATTCCGAACTCCTGTTCAAACACTTTAACTCCTGCCATGATAATCAGTTAATTATAGGTGTGGTGCAACTGCTATATCTAAATGTCTCTAATAAGGAACATTTCAAATTAAAGCGAGTGGGAGAAGAAGAGAGAGAGGGAACGGGAGTGACGAATGGAGACGGCAAAAGAACTACTAGATAATTGATGCGAGCAATTACAACTTCCATGTCGGAGCAAATTGGTCGGCATTTCTCAGCATGTAAGGGCCCCTGACCTCATTATAACAACTGTGTAGAAGGATAATCAAAATTAGCAGCTAGGTTTGAGGATCCGTGACAAACAGAGAGCGGAAAGTTTGACTCTAATGTAATCTGTTTTGACTTCAGCCACGAGAGAGCTATATCCGCAGGTCAAAAGCTTCAGCAGAAACACGACCTCTCCGCAAAACGCCGTGGACTCTTTCCACGTCCCGGAGAAATCAAATAATAACAGTAATCATTAAGAACAACATCTATATTATATGACATAAATCTGCTCCAGCGGCCGTAATTACAGGGTGGAGATGTTTTACCACATAGCGAAAGAATCCCCCAGCACAGGCAGAACTAATAATCTACAGCCACTAACCACGACGCTGGATTCAAATATGTTCACTGCAGAACGGCAAGAGGGCTGCAAATCCTCGCAAACCACTCAGAGAGTTCCAAAGCGAATGCCCGAGAGACCGAGAAAAAGAATGATTTTCAAAACATTGCATTTAGAGAACATTTAGGTGAAGTACTGGAAACATAAGCATAAATAAACTAACTGCAATGTGTTTGTGGTATTATTGCTTCTCACATGGATAGACAAATGCAATTTCTATAAAAGTCTTTAGGTTTAAGATCTAAAAAAAGAAAATGTGACAATTTCTATAATATTATGTAAAACTGTAATAAAATTTTCAATAATACATTAATGAAAATATGTTTGTACTGAGAATTCATGTTAACTTTACAATTAACTATTCGGTAACACTTTATTTTAAGGTGTCCTTGTTACACATTACATGTACTTACTATTATAATAACAATAAATGATGCATAATTACATGCAAGTAACCCTTAACAAACCCTAATCCTAACCCTAACTATATAGTAAGTACATGTAGTTAATTAATATTACTCAGTACTTAAATGTATAATTACACTGCAACAAGGACACCTTAAAATAAAGTGTAACCAACTATTCAAAGCTTGAAATCTGAATCTGAATTCTGCTAAATTAGACCTGTCTAATCTATTACGAATAGCACTGCTGAGATTATGAATCTGAATTTTTATCTGAAAAAATTCTAAATCCTCATTCAGTTTCTTCAACCTCAAAATTACATCTGTCTCACCTATTTTGAATAGCACTGCTAAAATTATTAATCTGAATTTATATCTAAATTCTGTATTCCTAAATCTGTTCATTCACACTTAAAATGGTTTGCCTAACCTATTACTGTATGAAACGCACTGCTGAGATTATGAATCTGAATTGAGATTGGAATTGTGTATCTAAATTGAATTCTGAATCTGAATTCTGATTCTGTTCTCAAAATCAGGTCTGTATATTATCTATCTATAATGAATAGAACTGCTCAGATTATGAATCTGAATTGAGATCTGACCTCTGTATCTAAATTGAATTCTGAATCTGAATTTGGTTTCTTCTGACTCTAAATCAGGTCTGTCTATTACTTATCTATAATGTATAGAACTGCTGAGTTACGAATCTGAATTTACATCTGAGTTCTGTATCCTAACTAAATTCTGAAACTGACTAGCACTGCTGTGATGATAATTTCTGAATTTATATCTGAATTCTGGATTTAGTTCTATTCTGAATAAAACACAAATCTGAAACTCAGAAAATCTGCAGATTTCTCTTGTGTGTGCGCGTGTGTGTGTGTCAAGAGCACATCTTGATATGCTACACACCCGACCCCCGCACATGACAGACCACTAAACAGGCCAAACTGCCACCTGACCCTCAATGTAAATATTTCATTGCTCTGCCTCCGTTAAGACCACACTGAATGATGAATGAGCAATAAAACGTGTTACCCAGAAATCCCAGAGTACTGTCACTATGGCGACCAAAGAGCAGGTAATGTCATCGCTTTCTCTCAGTCTCTTGGTCTCTTTTTACTGTCTGTCTGTGCCTCTCTGTGTCAGATTAGTAGGCTGTAATGAGAGTTAAAGAGCCGCTTTAGGATGGTCCCTCTGAAGGAGGGACACTGCAGTGACGACGATGTTAAATTAACTGTCATATTTAAGCCTTTTAGTTTGGTTTTGTTCCCGGCTCGGACTGACCTCATTATCGTCTCCTGCTTTGTCTCTCATCAGCAAGATGGTGACGGGTGGGCAAAGGCAGCAAACGCTCAGGGGGCACGATTCGTCCGTCCCCCATCCCTCTCGGCAAACACACACACACACACCAAAAGAAAAGCATTAATGTGCTGTTTACTGGAATCCGGCGCCCTGTAATTGCCAATTTATTTGATAGGCAGCCGGATAATGATGGCATTTCACTCCTGCCGCAGAGACTAAACACATGCGTGTTTGATTTGCCCCGTCTCCGCCACACATCCCTTTCTCTCCTCTTCCCTTTGCCCTGGCCTCCAGCCACCCTGCCTGGGGAAACCGTGCCGCCATGCTGGCTTCAATCGCGGCTGAAAGGGGACCCGGGGCTTCGGAGCAAATACAGCAAGCCTGCCAATTTATCCAAGGTTTGGGGTTACCGCAGGCAAGAACAAGGCTGATGCACCATTTGTAGATTAATGAGCTGGCAGCGCATGGGGACAGGGGGAGAGAGGGAGAGGGAGGAGAGAGGGTGAGGAAAAGAAGGGGGGAAAGAGAGCAAGATGTCCTGTGTGACCTCTTTTGACCCCAGCTTCCTCTCTGTCAAGCGAAGATCAACACCAGGCTCTGTCTCTTCGGTTTTTTTTCATCAGTGCAGTGGAAAGGAGTACGAGAGAGAAGACATCATTAGCACACTGCCAAACAGTCTATATGGAGGGCTAGAATTACTCCTCGTAACCCCAACTCAAGCTTTCCCTTCATTTTTGCTCCACTTTTATGAAAATGGTGTGCGTATGCTGTCATGAATATATACAAATGATAAACACTTTTACATGTCAAGAAATAAAGAATCTCTTTAAAGAAACTCTTTAGGGCCTGAATTTTAATTTGAGGAAAGACTCTTTACTTTACGGAAGGAAATGAAGAGGGGGGTGGTAATATTTTAAACATATCATATTTAAACAAAACTCAATGTATTTATGCTTTTACAATGGCTGCAATTATGTGGTCAATATCTTTAGGAAAATACTTACAGAAATTTGAAATCGCACCAACTAGATGGTCCAATGGGGTATTTTTGTTGTTGCGCAACAGCCTACACTTAGTTTGATTTTAAACTTTGAATTGAATTTAACTAAAAATAAAACTGGAAAACTAAAATGCATTCAGATTAAATAAAAGCAATTAAAGGAATATTTTGCCCAAAAATGAACATTTTGTCATTATTTACTCACTTTCAGGTCATTCCAAACCTGTATACATTTTTTTCCTTATGTTGAACACAAAAGAAGATATTTTGAAGAATTTTGAAGAACCAAACAGTTGTTGGTCCCCACTGACTTCCATAGTAGGGAAAAAATTACTATGGAAGTCAATGGAGACCATAAACTGTTTTGCTTACCAGCATTCTTCAAAATATCTTCTTTTATGTTCAACATAAGAAAGAAACTCATAGTTTGGAACGACATGAGGGTGAGTAAATGACGACAACATTTTCAATTTTGGGTGAACTATTCCTTTAAACAATCATTCTGAAAATGGTCTTGACCTCTAAATACGGCTAGATTCATACTTTTGTGTTGTTTGGTTCACTGTATTAATATTTTACACACTTAATATGTATGTTGTGTAACCAGGTGATTATCTGTCAAAGAAAAGCTATCATCTTTTGTCAGTGCAAGAATGCTCTACATTATTTAAGGCTGTTCTAGTCATTTGACTATTGATTTAGGAAACAGCGATCAAATTGCACTTTTTACCCTTTATGAATTTTGCACCGGAAGATCTTCCCTTGTACATTGTATGTGCACCAAAACTATGGTGTGCTGGTAATGTAGACAGCTTATGAGCGAAAGTCTTGTATCGTAGACAAGATGTGTTGATGTAAAGCCATCTGCACCTTATATAAGAGAGAGAGTCAGTAGCACTTAATCACTGACACTGTTTTTGAAATTACAGTCTGACAGAACGATTTCGAATTACTGATTTGATCTGTTCAACTGTGTGGATTTATTTACTCATTCAAACTTCATGCTACAGTGAATAAATGTTTGCAGGAATTTCCTGCATAACTTTGCGGGAATGAGGAAAGTTATTCGCAATACCCACAATCCTGTGCCAAAATTTAGGCCCTGCTCTCCATATCTGTTATCTAGTACCTCTATGCTGGTATGAAGTGGCTTTTTTACGGTATGACTGTGAATAACCTGCTTCCACCATCCCCTCAGGACTGGGATGCTCTACTTTGAGTGTGACCCTGAGAAACTGTTCAAGCAAGAAAGAAAAAAATGAAAGTATCTCCAGCCCCTTTCACCACTTCCTGTTTAGAATACTCAAGGGTTTCAAAATATTCAATAACAGAGAAATGCACTTACCAAAAAAAACTTGGCACATTAATTTGATGGGAATGCAAAGAGGCTGGGAAGAACAGGAAGGTTCAAGTTGTCAAGTAATTTTCACCATCCTGCTTTCTTCTAGTTTCCAATGTTTTGTCAGTTAAAGAATATTTTAAAAAAGGACAAAAAGAATGACGTTGAATAGACTACACTTTAATCCCTCACAGCCTCACTTTTTTCCATGTCAAATTAAAAATGAAATAAAATTCTATCAGAGGTGTTCACCTTATTCTATAGCTAATTTTTAAGTTATAATTAAGATCATAAAAATTCTACTTTTGTGTTCCACAGAAGAACAGCAGCAAGCAGGTCTGGAATGACATAAGGTGAGTAGATGATGACAGAATTTTCGTTTTTGGGTGAACTATCCCTTTAAGACTCAAGTTAAAACCCATCACACACACAACACATTCTGCATCTCTTTGTAGGTTGTTTTTACCTGTCCGATAATCAAACCTTATCTTGCGTTTCATCTCTAACTTTATCTGTTTCCCCCATTCCACTTACATTTCTTCTCTTCCTATCTCCCTTCCCTTCTCCAGGCCCCCCTCTCATGCTTTATCTCTTCGGTCTTCTCTCTCTTCCCTGACGAGGGGCTGCAGGTATCATTTCAATTTCTGATGTCAACATCAAATTACTTATTTCATTTCATGCCTGGCCAAGCATCCTATAGCTACACGCAGGAGCGGTCGCGCTCAACTCGTTCTGCCGTGTCTGTTCCGACGACTCGCCTCGCCTCGCCCTCCAGCTGACAGCTCTAATTATGCCCGATATCTGATAGCGCCGGCACACACTCACAGACTCACATCTCCACTGCGGGAGCCAAGACTTGAGGTTTAAAGAGGGCCTGCGCCAGACTGACTGAGCTTCGACACAAGCCTGTGCATAAGATCCATAAACAAGACTTTCTGTGCAATGTAAACTGTATATACTGCATGTGACAGTACACTTTTGATAAGCCAATAATTACTGTCATAATGTGAAGTTTGACAAATGGATATGTAAATATTTGAACATTTAAATAAATATACTAAATTAGTGTTTTAGTGAGAATTAAATGATGCCAAAGGTAATCTAATCTATACTTATAGATACACATTGAATGCAACTGCTAAAACACAAATGGCAGATAAAATAATCTCACTTTCCAATTTCCATATTGACATAGTAGATTTGGAATTTCAGGGCTTTAAATATGTGTTTTGTGTTTTTACGGTACATCACTGATGTCCAAGCATGGTCACTGGTACATTTTTCACCATGTTACTTCCTGTCGTCTCCACTTCTACGGTGTATAAGCACAGTCGCGCTTCAGCCTGAGTCTTCACTGAAGCTGCCAGCTGAGTAAATAGGATGTTCTTATCACCACCCGAGCACAAACACATAGCAGAGCCTGCAGGCCTGAGGGTGCAGACAGCCTCCGCGCTCCTCTACCTCATACCCCGACAACACAAGCACACACACTGAGCTCAAGAAGAGCTCGGCTCTTAAAACACTCCTATTGTTCCTGTTGGCACAGGGCCTTGTCAGTTTAGACCAATGGAGTGGATAAGAGAAACTATAAAACCCTGTTTAAATATTGAACCTCGTTGAGAACGAGGCAGATGAGAAAAGCCACCAGCTGACTGATAATTATCAGGTGTCAAGATAGTTATTGTAGGGGACCAGGACTACCTTAACTCAGGTGTTAACCATAAACATTCATGCAGTATCAATGGTGAACTTCTGCACTAAATGCCAGTTCTGATACAGTTTGTATATAATTTGTGATCATTAATAATGCAGGGTTCTCACAACTCAAAGGAACAATTTGCTAACAAATCAAACTTCAGTGTGACATGCAAGTAAATTTTACTCTACACAAGAGCTTGACTAAAAAATATATGTGACCCTGGACCACAAAACCAGTCATAAGGGTCAATTTTTTGAAATTGAGATTTATACATCATCTGAAAGCTGAATAAATATGCTTTCCATTGTCGTTTGGTTTGTTAGGACAGGACAATATTTGGCCGAGATACAACTATTTGAAAATCTGGAATCTGAGGGTGCAAAAAAATCAAAATACTGAGAAAATCACCTTTAAAGTTGTCCAAATTAAGTTCTTAGCAATGCAAATTACTAATCAAAAATGAAATTTTGATATATTTACGGTAGGAAATTTACAAACTATCTTCATGGAACACGATGTTTACTTAACGGTGCCATAGGATGCATTGATACAATATTTTAAATTGTTCTCTGAGATCTACATAGAAGGTATGTGGCTTAGGTAAGGGCAAAAATTCTCCAGAAACGGTTTTACATGTGCATTTACAACCCTAGGATTTCTCCCTACAATGACATGGTCTGTTATTGGCTTATTTGGAAGGGTCATGAATAATAATGTTGAAGTCTGCTCTGATTGGCTGTTTCACAGTGTGGTTCAATTTTGAGCTCTGCTCTGATTGGCTGTTTCACAGTGCGACTCATTTCAGTAGCTCACAGCAGGAAAGAAACACAGGGAGGAAAATTTATATTTCAATACTTTCTCTCGCAGTTATATCGTCAGATAATTATACTGTATATAAAATGCGGGCATCAGGGAGCCGCTATTAACATGTGGGGCACTGAAACTGCTTTCAAATGCACGATTGCTTTTTATTTTCACTTTCGCGATTGCACAAACTCTGTTTATACTATGGAGCGGCAGTACTTACCACACATTTTACAAGATCAGGTGCTTGTCAGTGGTGCTCAGGATCTGTAAATCATTCGCCATCATCCTCAGTCATCTCTCCTTACTCTGTTTAAGTGGTAAGTGAAATCTTATGTACTGCAATGTAACAGGCTACAGCTAGCAAGGAGCTAACCATGTCCCTTTAGTGGCTCGCGTTATTTTATTAGAACGTGTTATTTGCTTTCCGTGCCTTTCTGAATACAGACACCAACCCATCCCTGCACTTCACATCCCCTGCACAGCCTGGAACATAACATTTATTTCCATGATCTGCCATTTTCACTGTTGTCCTCGCTTGTTTCTTCACAATACCTGCAGAACTTCTGATGGTTCGGCTGTGCAGGTTCGGCTGGCCTTTGATCATGGGAGTGTATATGCAAATGTTGGGGGGCGTAACTATTAGTGATCCCGATTGTTACTGATCCTGATAGTGATCCCGACTGTTACTGATACTGATCCTCGCCTATTTTTCAGTCTTTTTTATTCACAAGATTTACATAAGGAGGAGGAAACAATGGTGTTTGAGGCTCACTGTATGTCATTTCCATGTACAGAACTCTTATTATTCAACTATGCCAAGGTAAATACAGTTTTCCATTCTATGGCACCTTTAATATCCTAATGATTTTTGGCATAAAAGTAAAATCGATAATTTTGACCCGTACAATGTATTTTTGGATATTGCTACAAATATACCTGTGCTACTTAAGACTGGTTTTGTGGTCCAGGGTCACATATATCTATTATAGAAATACCATGACTCTTCCAGGCATGGAAAACACATCTATGAAAAATCCATGAAAACCCTGCAAATGAGCATTACAGAAAAAAACAGCACTAAATGTTGTTTTTTTTTTTATTAGTATAGCAAATGATACACAGATTTGACTGGACTCACGTCTGTCAGTCTATCTCTGGAGCTGCTCCGGATTGAGGGTTTGGATTCTCCACTCACGCTCTCGCTATCGCTGTCTTTACAGTTGTTCTGGCCCGGCTTCAGCTGGAAAACACAAAGACAGCAAAAAAACAAACAGTCAGATCCAGCAAGAAAAGAAAAGGCATTAAAAGACATTAAACATATTGTTACTAAAACGTAGGCCACAGAAGAAACAATACTGATGCTCTCTGGATCAGAATACAATAATCTATTAGAGCTATGCAACTAAATAGATTACATTTGGATAGGGACCAGACCACAAAACCGATGGAAGCAGCTCGGTTAAAAGGCAGCTATTGTATATACAGTACACTACTGTTTGAAAGTTTGGAGTCTGTTATGCTCATCAAAGCTGCATTTATTTAATCAAAAAAACAGAAAAACAGTAATATTGTGAAATATTATTACATTTTAATTTTAATATATTTTAAAACGCAACTGATTCCTGTGATGGCTCAATTTTCAGCGGCAATAGACTTTAGTCAGGTTATATGCCATATTGAAGCTGTGAGGGAGAGACTTAGAGTCTTTACAATATTACATGCTGTATAAAGGTCTTATATCATGTAATTTTCACAACTCACAAATTTTAAAACTGTTTTATGGAGGTTTTTTTTGTCTACTTATTTTCGGAAAGACGTTCCGTCAGCTGCACAATCAGTACAATTCACCGAATGCACTTGCCTTGTCAGAAAATCTTTTGTAACATTATAAATGTTATTACTGTCACTTTTTTCATCAATTGAATTAGGTTTTTTTTTTTTATTTTTTTTTTTGTAAATCATGTTTTGTAAAAAAATTGACTGATTTTACTATGTAATCTTACTGATATTTCCTATTTACAGAATACAAACTGCCAACCATATTTTGCTGCTGTGTAAATATAGCCATTAAGATGAGCGATCATATGGGAGAAGCTGGTTTGGATCCAGACATCTCTAGATTCAGTCACCATCATTTCATCACTTTCACTACAAATGCATTGGCCAAAATTCCAAAATGTATAAATGATAAACAAATAAATAATACATATTTATGCAGTGAGAATAGGACACCAAATCCAGTAACCTAGATTTCTTGTATTTCCTTTTGCCAATAAGTTTCATATGCTAGAGCTTTGGCATAGAGAGTATTGCAGAGCTCTTGACATATAAGGAACTGCTGTGCCCTTGGGAAACTGATTTCTTCCACTGTACAAACAATAAATAGATAACTAATAAAGCTTTATTAAGAGGTGCATCACAAAGAAAAGCCTTTTCTGTAATATCATCAATCTGTTTGGCTCTGGCCACTGACATATGATTTCAGCCACTGAAGCCTGACTTCACATCAAACTTGTGAGAAAGAGAAATAAAATCCAACCGAACCACAACAAAAGCCGTTTTCCGTTCGGCAAGCCACTCTCCCCATGCAAGAACCAGAGATTCACAGCAGGAGTCCTACAGCAGACTAGAAATCATAAAGAACAAGAGCAGAGTGCGGAGGAGAAGGACGAGGGGGAAAACGGGAGGAGGACATGAAATTCAAAAACATCTGAGCCCCAGTAAAGTCTGGAGAACAATGCCATACTCTCGGGACCCGGCAACTGTCGTCAAGGTCTGCGATTTACGTCTTCTGAAGCTTCGCCATTCAGACGGCTGTTTCCGTACCCCTCGCCCTGCCAAATCCCGCCGCCTTCATCTCTCAGCACATAAAAAGCCCGTTTTATGAGTCGAGATGAGCAGTAAATGACTGCAGTGTCACTTAATGGAAAAAGCAGAGTAGGCCACGGCGCACTGGGGGGTTGTTTACTGAGATGGAGAGATAGAGAGGCCCGCTCATTTCTTTTCCTATCTTTCCCTCCCAGACATTCCCTCTTTTTCTCTGTCTCACTCGCTCTTTCATACTTCCTCATCACGTAGGAGAATAAAAACAGATTCTTTGCGATAGTTCCTGACAAAGGCGGCGGGACGGGAGGAGGGAATAAGATGAGGGTCGGAGAATATCTCTTTTCACTGGTGCAGGCTGTGGGTTGTTAAAGGCGCACAGGCGGGATAAGGGACTGCGGGGAAGAGGGCCCTTGAGTAAAGCACATAATTAAAATGAAACTGTTCCTTTTCTGTAGCCATTAGCTATGTGAAAGGATCTCTCTCAGAGGGAGAGCTCACTGACTCCAGGCAGAGACGCTTGCTTTTACCAGCAGGCCACCGTGATAAGAGGCCCACACGTCTCAGAGACAGAGAGAGAGAGAGAGAGAGAGAGAGAGAGAGAGAGAGAGAGAGAGCTGCCAATGACAAAAAGGAGGACAAGCAACTGTAAAGTCTGAAGTTAGACAGGTCATCTAGGTGCATTTTTATATACGTGTCTCAGTGTGTCAAATGACTGCTTTTCTTATATGCATCTACATCTCATTTTCAATAAGCTGCCTCATTAATTTCATTTAAGCTTCCACCTCAAGGGAAGTGTATCACCCAGTCAAGGACAAATACTGCTTTGTCTTCATTTGGACTTCATAAAGCATCTCAGATAAGAGAGACATCGCCAAATGAGAAAAGCAGACAGCGGTAAAGTGCAGGTATAAACCAGTCGATCAGCACTTATTAAATTTGGCTGATAATCCTCTGAAACCTCCTTTGAATCACTTGGTGGACTCTGTGAGATAGAGCTCATGTAAAAATGTGGTTCATAATTCAAATTTCAAATAACTCTTGATGTAACAGCATTAACAGTACCACAAGGTGTTCATGTTTTTCACACTTTTCTGACATTCTGCTCATTTAAGCTGAAGAGAAACATACTGCAAACAAAGAAAAAAAGAAAGAAACAAATGACAATATACATATAAATAAAATCATAAAAGCACAATGCACAATCTAATAAAATAAACATGGATAAATATAAATGTATTTTAAAAACTGTAAACTGTAAAATTTCTGTATTTAATATATCATTTAAGTTCTCATTAGGGTATTAAGCTCATAAGCTAATATGGATAACATTTTGTGTAAGCCTGCTTGTTTTCATTAGACTTATTAAAAACATTTGTTTTACACTGAGTACTTTTGTGCTTGTTTATTTGATTATCATTTAACCAACTAATGTCAACAAACTTGGCAACGGCTGATATTACTTTTCAATAAGTGACTCTGGGCAGAGAGCTTACACTGGTTAAGAGCTTCATAAACATTTAAATAAACAGGTTTTTAGATCAGTATTGGCCAATTCAGGTGACAAGAAACTGGTAACAGATTCTTGGTGTACAAATCTTGCGCATTTATAGTAAAGTCATTCATTATATGGCTCTGTTAGCCTGTTCAACATTTAGGAGAAGACTTCAAAGAATTGCGAGAAGTAAAAGGTTTTTGAATGATTTTGCATGATGTAAGTTAAATCAAGTTCTGAAGAAAAAGCATCACTAAATAAATTACTACCAGGAAGCAGTTGTGCCATTCGCCATGCAAATAATGCAGATGTCTATATAAAATACAGTCCATATTTATTTACTCGAGTTTAAAATCAAATATTAACAAAGCTATCAAACTCAGATAGTACATCTACCAGTTAAGCAGGTACACCTTTTCCAGCATTACAAGAATTTCAAAGCAATGAAGGGATTTGTTATTATTTTCCCCCATTTCAAGATTCAAGATTCAAGATGAAGGGATGTGTTATTATTTTACCCTATTCAATTCCACTTAATGCCTCTTAAATAGCCTTTGAAAAATGAACAAGTACTTTTTCCTGCAGGCATGCGGGTCATTTCTTATGAGTTTTCTGAGTAATTTTTGAAGAGATTTGATTAATAGAGGCGTTAAAGAAAAAAGTGCAATGCGGGTAGCCACGACAAATTACCATCATCAAAAAGTTCAGTGCAAATCGGGTTTCCACCCACAGTCAATAAATCAGAAAGCTCAAGCAGTTCTGTCTATAAACCTCTATGTCCACACATCGTCCATTACTCCACTTTTAATGTTTAATAGGGTATCTCGCTAACTCTAAAATTAGTCTGAAGTCTAGACGCATAAAGTACAATATCTATTGTGTTCATTTTTATTGCTCCCATGCTCTTTCTGGCAGTACTCCACTCGGTTTTGGCATATGATCGTTACCTACTGCTGCTCGCTAGATTAACTGTCATAACAAACTTAATGCAGTTTCTTGTAAAAATGATCTTTCTCTGGAAAGCGAGCATCTCCCATATGTACGTGCATGCGAGCGTGTAAATAAAAGCGTTGCTTATGAGCGTGTATGTGTGCAGATAGGCGTCTGTGGGTTTTCACAGTCTTTCTTGTGCAATCATAATGACGTTAATGAAGACTGACAGCTCGACCAGGTTGCACCATAAGGATAAACTCCTTTAACAACCCTGAGAGCAGAGCCTGAGTAAAGATTCCCCCTCCAGGAAGATAACAAACAGATGGTTTTCATATTCCAGCAACTAATTCCTCAACAATTAAAAACACAGTAAGACATTAGCATCTAATGAAACATTTAAACTATCAGTAAGTGCATCTGTCATTAATTTCAACACAGTAAGTTCTTGTTTTGCCTCAATCTGTTCCCTGTTAGGGCTGATTTCTCCCTCCTCCCTGTCTGAGTTTACTGAAGTATAGAATTAACAACTGTTTTCAATAAGCAGTCAGCATGTTTCCCTGGCACAAAAGCCTCCATGCTATTAAAGATTAATTTATGCTGCCAAGGCTTTGATGTGAGGCAGTAATGGAAAGAGCTTCTCGTTTTTCCTTCCCCATCAAAAGGTCAAAGAGACCTGTACGCGTTAACCCGGCTCTCGCGATCACCCGCAAAAAGAAAGTCAGTTGTTTTATAGATAGCACCGTTTTATAGCGCTGTAATCACATTGCACTTAGCGAGGAAACAAAGGTAGTTTGTTTCCAGCGTTGCAGGAGGAGGCCAAGCATAACAGCTTCTGACTGCATTACACTGATACAAAGTTGCATTAATTCACACCAGCGCTTTGCGAACAACTTCTGCTACACAAGACTTTTTTATTTGAATTTACTGCGATTTCGCCCTGGCGCCCGCACCGAAGCCATGCATCCATTACGAGCATCGATGCAACAGTCCATAAGCCTAAATGTATTTTATAGGGACTGTCTCAAAGACATAGAGCACAATAGCTTGGAGTTTCCATATAACAGACAGTTTTAATGGCCCTTTAAATGTGAAAGTGGGAGCGGCCGATTTCAATGGCACTCCTGAAGAATGGTGCCTTAATCTGAAATAATACTGACATACAGTTTAGAGCTTGCTTGTAAAAGCCATTTTAGTTTATACCGAGATGGAAGCACTTGCAAAGAGGAAAATGGCACATCTCAAGGCAAGAGCGTAGATGAGCATGCATTCAAAGTGTGATGGTGTAAGGAGATGGTATTTTGCTAAGCATATTCGAGAGAAAAGAACCTACTGGAAGAACAAAACACTACAGTTTTGGAAGAAATTCACTGACGGTTCCTCAGAGGTGGAAACAAAGCTCGCGTAATGGGGTAAGCGTCCTTTGAAATCCTCTGACTAGACTCTTAAAATGGCTTTTGAAGCTTTTATAGGATTATCGTTAGCACATGTAGTCAATTATTTCCTTTGCCCACTTGCTGAAAAGTGCTTGCTAGTGTTATGATAAAATTTTACAAGTCTATTGAACTATTCCCACAGGCTCGGCCCACAATCTGACGCAATCGAACACAAAGCCTGACTCAGCCACATTGGCCTTTTAAACGGCGCCATTCGCAAACCCAAATACCTTTTTCATCAAAAGCCCTGCTTTGAACAGCTTGGCTGACCCTTCGCTTCCAGTGGAAGCCCATGGGATTCTGTTGCTATCGGTTTCTGTTCTTCCTTAGTTACGCACTACAGCAGCTGTGGAGCTCGACAGTAATAAAACCTGGAACAATTTACCAGCTTTTATTGTTCTTCTGTGGTGTTCCAGCACAGCTAACCTGTCCTCCAAGGAGACGAAAGAGAGAGTGAGAATCCCACTAGAGCGCCAATGAAAGAGGATCTCATTTACCTAAAAGCGCTTATAAATTTTTAATTTGCTTTAACAAGTAAATTAACAAGTCCCTCATTCGGGAAGTTTTATGGCTGCCTGCCACTGAGGGACAGCCATGAAAGTTTTATAGATAATCCACTAGTGTGCTAGGCTGCTTATAATAAATTGTCTATTTCCTGCTGCAGAGTCAAATCCCTCAGTTTCCAATGACTACACTTTAAATATCTCCCTCTCTGCTTTCTTTTCAGAGCGATATAATGCCTGTTTTAACACTGGAGCAGACAGCGACCCGTAGAGGGAGAATTATCCTGTTTCTTGAGGAGGTGAGGAGCGTCTGGTCTATATGAGTCAGCTCTGGCTTACTTTCAGGAGACAATGTTAAATACTCTAGCCTCTATCTTCACACAGGTTTCTGTAGCCAGGTTTCCATCCAAAGATTTTTCTGCGGAAAAACATTTAGCGCTTTAAAATTTTTACCGATATTGCTGATAGAAATGCCATTTATCGATAAAATTTCTCATGTGTCGACAAAATCTTTTTCCGTTTAACTTTAGCGCATAAATTCTATATCAATACTTCAAATGTCACAAAAATTTGTTTGGAAACACTTTTTGTCAAGAAAAGGAGCTTTAACGCAAATAAATGTGTTGCCACATGACAGAATCAGCCTATAGGCAGCGTCCGTGTTCGTGTTGCTCACGTTAAAGCACTATTTCCCAGTTGTTCAAAAGTACATTAAATCATATTCATATTATTAAATTGACGAGTTACCTCTCGAACATATCTTAATTTGATGTTCCTTTATATGTTGCAATTCATTTTGTTCTGAAGATCGTTTTACATGGATATTGAAATGATAAGTACAACATTTTAAATTAATTCGTTTTGGCTTGTTAGTAGCTTCTTATATTTTTATGCTTGTTTTGAGTACTGTTCTACCGTTAAATTTAAAGGATTTGTTCTGAAATGAGGGGAAATAAAATAGCATGTTTTTTTCAATATGTTTGGCTATTTTATTATGACAGTGAACAGGCTGCGTTGTCGTGTTAGTAATGCTTAACTGCGCACGGGAGGAGCCGGCACGATCACTTGATTTTTTTTTCCTTATAAAAGTGGAAACAACTTACAATAGGCTACTCCTTCATTTGTGGTCATATAAGAGTAAGACATTATTCAAAACTTTTCTAAATATTTCTTTTATTTGTGTACATTCACAATAAAAATAAAGGAAACAAACAGGATGCTGCTTTCTCAAGAGCGAAAATGAAAAATGAAAAGAAATTCTGCATATAGGTTGCTAATTGTTGAAGTTTTTTTTTCTTTCGTTTTGTTAATTCATTATTTAGAAAAATATAATTCGCATATAGGCCTATTTATTTATTTATTTTATATATAGCTTTATTAAGTTTTTCTCCGTTCGCAGAAGCGCTGCAGGTGCGTGACGTGCATGTGAATCCTCACTTTCAGTTGTTTATGCTGCTTTTTGCGTGTATAAAATTAATCCTTGGAAAACAAATTTAGGTATTTTAATGGGTCACAGACACGTATCAATTCAAATTTCATATAATTGTAATTTAACAATCTTTTCAGTTGACGGTTAATAATAGCTTAACGACCGTCGGTTAGGCTATAGGAGAAATAAAATAACCAAAATGAACGTTCCTTTTTCCTAATAAAAGTTAATCAGAAAAATAATAATAATACAGCTGCTCCTGTTTATGATTATTGCTTGATTATCAAGTATCTAAATAGTCTAGCCTATAACAAAGTACAAAAAAAAAAAAAAAAAAAAAACCTTATGACACTTGTTAATAAAAATAATTTAATGTAGGCCTATACAATTTAATATAGGCTATATAATTAAGTTTTGTTTCAAATGGATGAAGACCAGGCTACTAGCCAATATAATTTACGCAATATAGATGAAATTATGGAAACAGCTCAGGGGCAAATTTTTTTTGCGATACACCAAAATTTATGCGGCAATTCGGTTTTTTTTTTAGGGATGACGTCATCACGCACACCATTTTATCGGTAAAATGCCAGTTGGATGGAAACAGGCTGTAGACAGCAAATTTCCCAAAAGGTTTTTTTTTTTTTTAATTTATTTTTTTTTTTTTTACGCACATTCTCTTTGTCTTTAAAAAAACAGCGCAAAAACTGGATGGAAACTAACCCTGTGATTGGCGTACAAGTTGGCTGTAAATTCACCCTCATGTCATTTCTAAACCTGTATGACATCTGTGCAAAACAAAAGAAGATACTTTGTAGAATGTTTCTAAAGAATTAAATATCTAATATCAAATGAGATATCCAAAACAGCTTGATTGGATAAGTAAAAATGGACTGTGAAATAGTCATCATTAATTGGTTTGGTTTACCAATCAGCTGTGGAGTAATAACTGTAACACTCACATGTTCAAGTAAGGCTGCAAAATTAATAATAATAAAAAATTGATATCGCAATATGGCTAATTGTGATTATCAAACTGCAAAAGCGTTGAAATAAATATATGTGCTGCGTGAAGTGTAGCAACTTAATATTAGTGGCAAACTAATATTTGCATCTGCTTTGAGTTTGGGTTGCTTATAACATGCATGTGGGAAAATAACCAGCACCTACCATCTTCCCAAACTTGTAATCTCCTTGCAGTTTTCCACCAAAATAAAAGTTTGATGGTTTGATGTTTCAAAATAAAGAAATTAAGACAATGTACAATTATTTTCACAATTTACATTTAATTTACAGTTTACCGTTTTGTTTTGTAAAATTGTTAATTTTATATTTACATAAATATATTTATCCTAATATAATATAATATCTATATTTTATTGTTTTTCAGTGAAATATTACAATAGTATTTCTGGTTTAATATTTGCAATAATAAAATATTTAATTATAATAATAATTATTATTATTATTTTATTATTTTTATAGTCATCATTATATAATTCACAAATTATTTGGCTACAAACAAGTACAATAAAATTGCAATTGCTATTCATTTAGAAAGAAGAATCACAACTTGATTTATTGCTCCCATACTCTCATGGCCTTTTGCTGTAACGCACGTCTGTATATAGGTCTGAAAACACAGATCTCTTGACTCTGTTCCCAATTAGTGAATTAAAAGGCCCTGCATGAGTTTCCTGGACCTCCATCTGACCGTTCTGGTTTTCTGGCAGTCGGCAGTAGTTGGATACCACTGTGAGCAGTTAACCTGAGTGAGCTTACCCTAAAGACAACAGCGCTTGACAGAAGGATGCAGGGACCATCATAGCTGGTGCGGCACGACTGCAAATGTTCCGTCATTGCTTGGACAGCAACTGCGTCCCCCACCAACCCGAGCGGCCCCACTATGACCTCCTCAGCTCTGAGGGCCAGGGCTCTTAACCGCTGCAGACAAGCTGCCTGTATCGCATCCGATCTAAAGTAGCAGCCTGTCAACAGAGATCAGGGCTCGGGTCAGGCTAAAAGGCCTGTGTGGCTGTTTATTTAGGCTAACATTACGCCCGAGTATGTACTGCGGAGTGCTTCCGCTCGCACACTGTCACGATGACCCTGTCCTCACAAAAACTCTGGGTTATATTCACCGCCTTTCTCCATCAGCTCTCCAATCGACATCTACATTCTCCCAAAGCCTTTATTTTGTAGGTGACATCACATCCTGAATGTCAGCAGAAACAATTTTGCAAGAATATTGCAGTTTTCATCAGCGTCTCCTGTTCCCCAAGGCGCTATTGCCTTGGAAACGCTCCAGGCCCCCCTCTTCGTGGTCGGTAAACTCAAGTGACATGCGACGACCTTCGGTGACTTTGTCAGGCGCTGCTGTCGTGACGGAAGAAGGGATCTTAACTGATGATTACCGTTAGCTTTAACCTGCCTTTCATTCCACCTGTGTGTGAATGCAGAGCTTTTAAGAAGCGAGTCGGCGTCTCTCAACAGAGGCCTGAGGGGTAAATGAACCTTGAAGGAAGAAAGAAAAGAGAGATAGATGGAGAAGAAAAAGAGAGGTAGAGGTGGACAGGGAGTAAAAACAGCACAGAGTGCAGTTTAAACCTCATAACTCACACAAAGAGCAGCGTTTACTCACTTCAGCCGTTACCTCGAGAACAAACCTGAGGACGCATTTATATGGATATAAAACTTAGTGATGTACAATGACATTACAGACAAATCAATATGCTTTTAACATCCATCCTCTGCTTGTGCTCAGCACTACTCCAGTTCCACTCCTACAAATGGCTCTATAATGTGATGCTCCTGCATACTGATATATGGGGACAATTCCCAGATTTAATAATGAACTGAAGAGCAGAGGAGGGAAGTGGGATATTACGAGCGACTGGAGACTTCAATTCTCTTAGATCATATCTGAACAGCTAGTTATGGTGCTCAGAATGACAATAAAAGATGAGGTCGTCAGGCTGTGAACACCACACATATACTGGACAGACATGACTAGTCAAGGAATCGGTTTGCCTTACCCCGACAGGATGTAAGATTTTACGTAATATGTGGTTTTACCATGCAAACTGTCTAGCAACTAAAACAGAAAACTGTTAGCATGCTAATTAAAAGCACAAGCATAAATATCAAAACATAACAATAAGAATAAATAAAAAAATAATAAATACATTGTAAGCAGATATACACGGGACACAGAGGTAAGTGAAATACAAACAGCAGGTTTATTGAACTCAGACAGAGGGGAATCAGAGGAGCAGATAATCCGGGTAAGCAAGTGGGGAATGGGAAAGTCTCTTGGGTCTTATCTGAGTGTAAACGTCCTTTTACTTTCCAGGGAGTCAGAGGGAGCGATGGAGAGGGGAAGCGATGGAGCACAGGAGCGGTGGAGAACAAGGAGCAGATCGTCGGGATAACTGGCAGGTAGGTAAACACAGGTTAGGGTCTGGTAAGTCAAGCATGCTATGTTTGAGACCAGACAGTGAGTGTGCTGGAGGAGTGCAAGGATATAGTGCTGCTGATGAGTGTTGACAGGTGGCGGTGATCAGTAATCAGGGGATTGGGATCTGGTGAGCGTAGTTGGTGGAGACTGAGGTGACTGTGGTGACTCCCTGACAGTACCCCCTCCTCCAGGGGCAGCTCCTGATGCCCTATTAAGGCGACGGTGTCAGCCACGGCCTCTGGGTGCGGGACGATCAGGGTGGTTCTGGTGGAACTTGGCCAGGAGAAAGGAATCCAGCACATCGTCCTGGGCCACCCAGGATCTTTCCTCCGGCCCGTATCCCTCCCCATCAATGAGGTATTCCAGGCGACCATTCCGTCGCCGGGAGTCTAAGATGTCCTGCACCCTGTAGACTAGGGGCTCCTCGATAATTTCGAGAGAAGGTACTGCAGGCTCGTCGGGCTCTGTGACAGAGGGAGAGATGGGTTTTAGGAGTGAGACATGGAATGCTGGATGGATACGATACCGTGCTGGGAGTTGGAGACAGAAGGTGACCTCATTCATCTGCCTCTCGATGGTGAAGGGATCGATATAGCGGGGACTCAGCTTCCGGCAGGGCAGGAGGAGACGCAGATCCCATGTGGAGAGGCAGACCTTATCTCCAGGATGATAGAGGGGGGTGGTAGATCTGCGGGCATCTGCGTAGGTCTTGCGTCTCCGCACTGCCTGCTGGAGCTTGACATGAGCTGAGTCCCAAACTCTCTCGCTCACTCGGAACCAGTGGTCTACAGCTGGAACGTCGGAGGGTTCTTCTGTCCAGGGGAACAGAGGGGGTTGGTAGCCGAGTATGCACTGGAATGGGGCGAGGCCGGTGGTGGTTTGCTTGAAGGAATTCTGTGCATACTCGACCCATGGGAGGAAGTGGTTCCAGCTGTGCTGGTTATCGTGACAGTAGGCCCGGAGATACCTCCCAATCTCCTGTACCTTCTACTCAGTCTGTCCGTTAGTCTGAGGATGATATCCGGATGACAGGCTCACTGTGACACCGAGGAGTTTGAAGAAAGCCTTCCAGAAACGGGAGATGAATTGGGGCCCATGATCAGAGACGACATCCTCCAGGATGCCGAAGGTGCGGAAGAGATGATGAATGAGGGTTTTTGCTGTTTCTAGGGCTGTGGGTAAATCCCGGAGGGGAATTAACTTGCAGGCTTTGGAGAATCTGTCCACTGCAACAAGAATGCAGGTAAACCGCTCAGAATTGGGGAGATCAGTCACGAAGTTGACTCCGACATGGGACCAGGGACAACAAGGGTGGTGATGCGGATTTGTTCATCAAGCGCCCACCGGATGGGGCTCATGAGGATGGCTGGAGGGAGTATAGGTTCAGGTGCAGAGGGTTCATCGGGGGCGTGAATGCAAGAGAGTGAATCAGCCTTGACATTCTTGTCTCCTGGTCGGTAAGTGATGGTAAACTGGAATTGGGTGAAGAAGAGGGCCCAGCGGGCCTGTCTGGTGTTCAGCCTCTTGGCACTTCGGAGATATTCGAGGTTCTTGTGGTCTGTGATGACCGTAAAGGGGTGTTGTGCTCCCTCCAGCCAGTGCTGCCATTCCTCCAGTGCCAGTTTGATGGCGAGCAGTTCCCGGTTACTGATATCATAGTTACGCTCCGCTAGGGAAAGCTTCCTGAAGTAATAAGCGCAAGGATGGAGTCTGGGAGGCTCTCCGTGGTACTTCGACAGCACTGCTCCCACGCCGGTGGTGGAGGCATCTACTTCTACGATGAACGGGAGTTGGGGTTCCGGGTGTGTGAGGATGGGAGCAGAGCAGAAGGCCTCCTGGAGCTTCTTGAAGGCGGCTCGAGATTCGGGGTTCCAGAACAGAGACTTGGGTTTCTGACGGAGCATGGAAGTGAGGGGGGCTAAGAGGATACTGAAGTTCTGAATGAATCTTTGGTAGAAATTGGCAAACCCAAGGAATCCTTAACAGACTGAGGCTGGGGCCAGTCACGGATGGATTGGACCTTCCCCTGGTCCATCTGAATCCCATCTCCACTGAGGATGTAGCCGAGGAATTGTACCATGGGGCAGTGGAACTCACATTTCTCGAGCTTCAGGTAGAGATGGTGCTTCCTGAGTTGGTGTAGGACCTGCATAACGTGGTGGCGATGTTCAGCCAGGTTCCGGAAGTAGATCAGGATATCGTCGATTTACACAAAGACAAATCAGTGGAGGAACTCCCAGAACACCTCATTCATAAACCCCTGGAAGACGGACAGGGAGTTGGAAAGGCCATATGGCATGACCCGATATTCATGTGGCCTGAGGGGGTGATGAATGCCGTCTTCCACTCGTTGTCCTCCCGGATTCGAACGAGGTTGTAGGCGCTACGTAGGTCCAGCTTCGAGAAGATGCGGGCCCCACGGAGTTCCTCGAGGGCGGCCGGGACCAGGAGAAGAGGATACGAGAGCTTGACGGTGTGTTCATTGAGGGTCAGGTAGTCGATGCAAGGCCGCAAGCCTCCGTCCTTCTTGCCCACGAAGAAGCAGCTCGAGGCCGCTGGAGAGGTGGAAGGGTGAATGAACTGTTGTTGGAGAGCCTCCTTGATGTAATCCTCCACTGCCTTGCGCTCCGGGATGGACAGGGGGTATACTCGACCCTTGGGGAGTATAGCTCCAGGCAGCAGGTCAATAGCACAGTCCCATGGCCGGTGCGGTGGTAACTTCGTGGCTGCCTGTTTGCTGAAAACTTCCTGGAATGCTGCATAGTCAGATGGGATCATCGGAACTTCGAAAGGTTCGGGGCTCTCCACTAGGGTGGAGTTAACTTGGAGACTGGGGTTCTTGACTTGGGGCATAGGAACGTTGGAGAGACAATTTTGGATACAGGTATCACTGCATTGGAGGATCTCGCTGGAATCCCATCTGACTTCGGGGGAATGTTGTGATAACCGGGGCATCCCAGGACGATATCCACGGTGGGTCCCTCCAGTACCAGAAAGGAAATTGTTTCCTGATGTAGACAGCCAACTTGCAGAGTGATCAGCAGAGAACGGAATTTGATGTGCCCACGCCCGAGCAGCTTTCCTTGTATGGTTTCAATCTTTAGCTCTTGAGCCTGTCTCTGACGAGGTAAGTTGAGCTGTGTTAGGAGGGCTTGCGAGATGAAATTGCCTGAGGACCCCGACTCCACGAGGGCTGATACTGAAACGGAATGACATGGGGTGAGTAGTAGTACAGTTAACAGTGGCAGGGTAGATATAACAGGCTCCAATTGGAGAGTAATCACCGCTGGGCATGGGGGACGAGAAGGGCACGTCTTAATGAAGTGCCCCGGGACTCCACAGTAAAGACACAGCCCAGAGGCTAGACGTCGGGCACGCTCAGCGCGTGAGAGGCGATTGGTGTCCAATTGCATTAGTTCTGGTACTGGAGAACAGGCAGCTGGTGAGGTCGGAGAATGAGCGGTTTCGTCAGGCTGAAAAGCCGTGAGACGTTGGGAGATCTTTACGGCCTTCTGCATAAAGCTCTCCAGGCCGACATTGTCATCATATATCGCCATCTGTGCTCTGATCCGCAGATCCAAACCTTGTCGGTAAGCAGTGAGTAGTGCCGTCTCGTTCCATCCACGAGAGGCCACCAGAGTACGGAACTGCAGAGTATATTCACTGGCCGAAGAACCTCCTTGTCAGAGGCGGATGAGTTGGTCGGCGATGGAGAGCGAGCCAGTGGATAGGCCGAAGACCTCCTTAAAATGGGAAGAGAAAGCATCGAAAGAGTTAATTAGCGTGCTTTGCGAGTTCCAGATGGCTCACGCCCAGAGCAATGCCCGTCTGGTTAGCAGGGAGATCAGCAAGGCCACCTTAGAACGCTCATTGGAAAACTTCTGGGATTGCATCTCAATATAGAGAGAAACTTGAAGTAAGAAACCGCTACATTCCACCGCCTCACCCGAATAGGTGGCAGGGATGGCCATGAGACTGGCAGAGGCAGACGGAGGGTGTGTGACCAGAGAGAGAGCTGCTTGAAGTGCGCTGACCAGCGTCCGAGGGAGCGATGGAGCGGGGAAACGATGGAGCACAGGAGCGGTGGAGAACGAGGAGCAGATCGTCGGGATAACTGGCAGGTAGGTAAACACAGGTTAGGGTCTGGTAAGTCAAGCATGCTATGTTTGAGACCAGACAGTGAGTGTGTGGGAAGAGTGCAAGGATATAGTGCTGCTGATGAGTGCTGACAGGTGGCGGTGATCAGTAATCAGGGGACTGGGATCTGGTGAGCGTAGTTGGTGGAGACTGAGGTGACTCCCTGACATACATAGAATAAGAAAAAGATAAAGTAAAAAAAGAAAAAGTAATTAAAGAAAAATAAATATACAAAAAATAAATGAATACATAGATAAAATAAGAAAAAAATGACTGTGGTTCCGGAAAAAAATGACACTTTATTTTTTTATTTTTATTTTTTTACAGGTTTTTCCACCTGTATTTTGAATTTTACACTTCACTGTGTAAAATTTTTAGGCTTAAAAGGATAGTTCACCCAAAAATGAAAACTCTGTCATTAATTATTCACCCTCATGTCTTTCCAAACCTGTAAGACCATCGTTCATCAACAACACAAATTAAGATATTTCTGATGAAATCCAAGAGCTTTCTGACTCTGCATAGACAGCACCACAACTGACACATTTTATGGCACAGAAAGGTAGTAAGGACATCGTTAAAAAGTATTCTCATAGCTTCATAAAAGTAAGGTAGAACCACTGACGTCACATGGACTATTTTATTGATATCTTTACTACCTTTCTGGGCCTTGAACATGGCAGTTGCGTTGCTGTCTATGGAGGGTCAGAAAGCTCTATCAAAAATATCTTAATTTGTGTTATGACAATGAAAGAAAAGTCATGACGTATTGTCAAGTATGGGGTCCCATACTCGAAATTGGTGCTCTGCAATTAACCCATTCAAGTGCACACACACAGCAGTGAATAGTGAACACACACACACACACACACACACACACACAACCGTGAACACCAGTGCCCGGGAAGCAATTGGGGGTTCAGTGCCTTGCTCAAGGGCACCTCAGTCATGGTATCGAAGGCAGAGAGAGTGCTGTTCATTCACAATCCCCACCTTCAATTCCTGCCGGTGCGAGAATCGACCATTAGGCCACGACCATTAGGCCACGACTTCCCCCAAAGGATTTTCGGTCCATCGCCTTAACCTCTCGGCCACAACTACGCCTGGCTGCAGCCCTCCAGCTCTCTTGAAAGAAGGTCTTATGGGTTTGGAACGACATGAGGGTGAGTAATTAATCACACAATTTTCATTTTTGAGTAAACTATCCCTTTAACAGAAATGTCCATAAAATTATAAATAGTCAGTTTGTGGAAGCCTAGTTGACTATCTTGACCCATCCCTAATGGACATACACTCAAATGATAAATACAACTTGGCTGATATGAAGCAAGTGTATCGGGTCTTGGAATACAAGTATATATTTCCCAGAATGCAGCAGATGCGTAGAGGGCAGGCCGTCACAGAGAAGCCAGAGAATTTAAGCTAGCAGGCCAAGTGCTTATCACTACATAACATTTCATCAAAGAAATTTGTACACAATTAATTACATTCCCAGGCCTCCGCGATCCGGCCGTAGTTGTTACTCGGCTATCGGCTTTCAGGGCTCGCCATCTCACTAAGCCTCGCTCACGGTGCCAAGTCACATCCCCCAACACCAGCCAGCCTCAATAAAAGAGAAGGAAAAAAATTTCCTCTCTTCTCAGCTTGCAGGGGCTCTCATTCCTCTTTTTTATTGCCATTTATTTTCCTCTAGGAATTCACTGCCAGTATATTGGCAAGCCTTCCAGTAGATGGAAGCAATGAAATTTAGTGCGGACACTTAACACCAGGTCAAGCCATACGCGCGGCTCATGTGTGGCAGTAATATGATAAACAGGGGTATCTAGTGTGCTTGAGGCCGCTTTTATTTTTTGTCCATCTGTCTATGATGGAAGTGACAGGGAGAATGTGCGGCACTGGTGTGGAATGCTGTTTATTAGTCGCTTGCTATATTTATACATTCTTTACGGCCGAGGATGTAAACAGGTCAGGACCGGAATATCACCTAACAGCCCATACAGATGTGCAGAAATCTCTAACTGAGCAGTAACATGCTAAACAAACCAACGGAAATGGCTAATGGAGAGTTTAAGTGTTTCCACTCCATTATCACACAGACAACAAACAGAACACGACACAGCTTGAAACAAAATGGTGAATTATTACACAAGTCATGTTGCATCAAAGCATCATGCTTACTGATGGATCTGTGACCTAGTTTGTTTGAATCCAGATCCTTATTTGTTTCTCTCTATCATGTCATGCCATCTATTGAATATAATATAAAACGAAAGAAAAAAAAAAAAAAACATTTTTCTCTGGCCTTACTACTATTTAAAAAGATAGCCTGTTTAGGTCTAAACTCTAATAACCCCTGCAGTAAAATTCTGTGTTTGATTGACACAATAACATTCACATATATAATCATCGTGCAATAAAACTAGAGCCACTAGCCTGATAATAAATGTGGGTGTGTGATGTGTAAAAGCACAGGTTAAGTGGATAAACCACTGATACGAAAACATAAAACACATTCATACTGCTAGCGGAAATGCTGCTATGATACCTGGCATAACAAAGCCATTCTATAATTTCAGCTGTATTGTAAAGACAATATTAACCGCTTCCCAACACATTTAACTTGATGTTACAGCTTTCCAAGTCAAAGAACGTTCAACAGGAAGTAATGACTTTTTTAAAAGCACAGATGCACAGATATTAAACAATGTCAATAACATTTATAAGGCTGAAATAAAAACTATTTGGTCTAAAAGAAATACTACTCAAGTGAAAACCATAAAAATGGACGACCAAAGTGCTTTACATAGATCACATAAAACTAAAAAATAATCAAGAACTAAAATCAAGTGAAAATCAGTTCCAGAAGCAGTGAAAGTCAATACATTTTGATGAAAGATTATGAAAACATAAATATCGTGTGGTTTTCTTTCTCGCCATTATTTCATTGTTTAAACAAAGGATTACATAAAAATAAGGTCATAATTATATATATCATGATACTATTTATGAATTCTGTGGTTTGCGCAGACTTTATTATGGGAAAACATGCATAATGTAAGTTATGCATGAGGCCCTGATCTGTTTTGATGAAAAATTCTCTAAGCGTCATACACAGCATTAATTTCTCCAGGCGCTGGTCTTTATTTTTCACAGTTGCCTGTAAAGATAAGGAGTATTATAACCCAAGGCTCTGGGTGGGCCATTCTGGGAATGCGGGACAGTGTGTGTTTCAGAGTATACGATTTACACTGTGTTTAAAATAGCTTCCTGCTCTCATAGACCTGTCACCACCTACATCACAGAGGGAGCGAAAACCAGGGCTGGGGACAAACCGCCCCACCTGTGTCAGCTACAAATTACAGCATTCCCAAGAGCACTTCTTGCCTTGGCCCCATTTCTTCTTGCTTCATAATGATGCTGCTATTTCGTGTCAAATTAATATTCAAGTGTGAAATTATAACCAGAATGTCAGAAGGCAACTGTTTATTTGTTCACTCTCTTATCTTAACCAAGGTCGTTATCGTCCATCTTTGGCAACTGCTTGACCTTCTTAGCCATGCATGTCATCTCTCTGTTGGTGTTTAGGTCTGCACTTCCTTTAGCGAGTAATGGACTTCCTTCAGAGCATAAATCACAGTCATATGCTTTTTCAATCTCATGTTTCCTCCGTTCACTCTATGCATTAGCCTAGTCTAGAGATGGGCATGGTAGTCGAGTATTACTTTTTTTCCATATACAAACACACATTAATTCTCTTATATACATTTACGGTCACACTTTATTTTAAGGTCCAATTCCCGCCAATAACAAACCATTAACAACGACTTTTGCCTCAAACTCCTAATTTGCTGCTTATTAATAGTTAGTAAAGTAGTTATTATGTTTAGGTATTGGGTAGAATTAGGTTTGTAGAATATGGTCATGCAGAATATGTGCTTTATAAGCACTAATAAACAGCCAATGTTAACAATAGGCATGCTAATAAGTAACTAGTTAATAGTGAGAATTGGTCACTATTCTAAAGTGCTACCACATTTACGTACACACCAGTTTTATTTTAGTATCATTGATATACTATTATAGTTTTTGTTAATATTTTGCATTAGATGTTATTTTTTTGTATTTTCTGTTTTAATTTTAGTAACATTTTAGTTTATTAAAGTGTTATTTTTTTTAAATTTGTCCACATATTTTTTTTAGTTTTAGTTTTCAGTTTTTGTATTTAGTTCAATTTAGATCAAATAAATGCAGCTTTGGTAAGCAATTATAAGTAAATCTTACTGAACCCAAAGATTTGAACGATAATGCACATATAATATTATATAATATGAATGTGTCTTATGTAAATAAACACACACAATAAGGGTCATATGAACCCAAAACCAGCCCAATACAAGTCATCCTTACGTTATTCCTACCATTTAGTCGACTAGTCATTTAAGCAACCCTGATTCTGAATAGCTGATTTGAAAAAAATAACCCCGCCAGAATGCATTTGGAAAATCTAGCAAATTTCCTTAATTTTTTAGGCCAAACATTTCTGTTTCTTTGCCGCCAGACAATGGCAACCTTCATCGTCTCTGTCTGCCCATGATAGGCTTCTCTTTTTTTCTTTACAGGCTCTTAGGGCCACAAATGTCAACCAGAGGAAGGCAATTATGAGACTAAAATTACTTCCTTACTGTTATCAATCCATTCGGTGAGCCGGGGGACTGGTTAAAAGCCACCATGTAATGGGGCTCAGTTAGACTTTTCTCCTGGGCCTCCGCCAAGGCTGCTAACCTTGCTATTAAAGGCCTCGACAAGCTTTGTCAATGCAATCTGCTGAATGCTTTGAGTGACAAGCGATCGATACTCTCCACTCTCTGGGGTCATCGGTGGTGACAGAGCCCTAAGTAATAACACAACCCTGGCTGCCTCCTCCAACTTAAACGCTTCCCCTGACACAATATTTCTTTTTTGTCTCCGAGCTCGCGAGCTAAATTTTCGTGCCAATCGAAAAAGGGAGGATGGGAGGGAGGAGGTGGAGGAGGAGAGAAATGGAAGGAGGGTCTGACAAATAGCTGTATGTGTGTGCGTGCGGATTGATGCCGACCGGGGCGAGAGCGAGGCGTGGGGGAGGGAGGTGGGGGCGCGGAGAGCTCAGATAAATCGAAAATGACTGGCTGGCGAGTTGTAATCTGCCAGCGCCGAGCCCCCTGTAGCAACAAGCCAAATGAAAAAGCATGCTGACAGACCACAGAGATGGAGGGCCTGCGGTAGACTGCAGGAGGGAGGGAGCGAGCGAGTGAGAGCAGTGGAAAGGAGAAAGGAAGTGAAAGCCAAGCCAGAGATATTGTGAGGAGAAACGGTGGCTCTCGTGCTTGACGCACTGTCGTTTATGATGAACCGTGTCTAAAGCCATTTGTGGACGTGGAGGCAGATTTCTATATAATACGCAACAGAAACAAAGCTCTACGACAGGAAAATACATCTTAATTAGCCCACTTTATATCATTCTGCCGTTAAACATGAAATCAATTACACATGAATGCAATTTAATTTATCTTATAAGATGTGCTACTAGTGTTTTAATTGGGGTTACACACTCTAAATGCATCGGTGGACTAAAAAAAAGCTCCTGTATGCTCATTTCTCACCTGCCGTTTCTGAGAAGCGCACAATTTAACACACTCGCACGCACTCACACCCACACAAAGGCAGCTGTCCTGTCCTCTACCAGCAGGTGGAAAACATTCTGACATCGAACTCCAACACAAGAGCTCCACCTACAGCAAATTCTGCTCCACCCACACTCCACACTAATCCTTCTTTGTCTGAACACAGAGATCCACCCATCTACAGGCTACGTGTTCTGTATTTACTGCACAGAGGGATGTCAAATCTGGGGCTGACCATTAATTGTAGATCATGGGGACAGAATGAATGGGAATGTCAATTGTATTCCACCCACTTCTCATCATTTACTGTTCCCTTTCCACAATAGCATAACAAATTACTATACTACAAGGCTGAAGAGTACAAATTTGTAATTGGCCTCACAATATATATTTACAGACTTCATATACAAATTTATATATATATATATATATATATATATATATATATATATAAAGATTTCACATTTATAATGCAAAATATTTATTATAAAATGTTTTGATAGAGACAATTTAAAAAATGCTGCAAAAAACAAATAAAAAAATATTTTATATCTAAACATATTGAATGTAATATATGTGTATATATATATATATATATATATATATATATACACACACACACACATATACACATAATATTTTTAGATTTGTACATAAACACAATTGCAAAAAAAAAAAAATAATAATAAAAAAAAAAACCTCATATCCAACATTACCTATCAATTTTTCATTCTTTGCAGCCATTTTTAGCCAGCTGGATTATTTTTTTGTCATGTATGTTTTACATTCTAAGCTCCGGAAGAATGAGAACAGGATGAACTCCTCTTGCTTTTCTGAATCCAAAGACAGGCTACCGAGGGATTGTGGGATGCGTTGACCCCTAGCCTGCCAGCCTGCATATCCTCAGCTCACACTGCAAGGTCAGACTGACTAACCGGCCTCTGAGACTCAGTCTTATCACTGACTCAATAACCTTGCCTGTAAAACAATACGAGACAGGCTCGTACACATCCCACACACACATACACACAGGAGCATAAAGATATACACACACACAAACATACCCTAGGAGCAAAAAACCTCAAGGCTGTGAGCAATACTCCAGACTAACACTGTTTTCATAAGCTATTCAGAAATTCATATGCATATCCAAACTCACTCACTCTCTCACACACACACAAATAATTCATTTTTTTTTTTTTTACTTGAGGGGAGGAAGCTTTGCCTTGTCATTCAGAACCACCCCTTGCCGCGTAAAGTAAAGAGATGGCGGGAGGGATGTAAGTGAGAAAGGGCGAAACAGACAGAACAAATTCAGAGCAGGCGATGCCTCCTCCCGTTTTTTTCCCCCCAATTTCAGGACACCACGGCTTCCCGGCGGATTGTGTCAGAGAAAGCCATCTCCTTCCCAGCAGGCCATCTATTCCCCTGCCTGGGCGCAACTTCCCCTCCTGCCTCCTCACTTCCTGGCTCCCCCCACTGTGCTAACTAGGAAATCACGGCCAATGGCAAATCATTTGTCTCTGCGGTATGTTCGCTAAGCGTTCGCTGCCCTGCAGAGGGACGGAGCAGGACGTGAGCACATTTCCTCTCAGTAAACACAGCAAATGAGTTTTGCAACCCTGCGAGCGGCAATTTGGTGAAGGAATACAAAGATGGGAAATGCACCAATCATGAGTCTGCATGAGAAAATTAGGTTTTGCTGTCATTCGAGATGCCCAGATAACTTGACTTTGTCAAAAGAGCATACAAAAGGCTTTCCTTGTTATATCAACACGATACTCTGGAAACAAAAAGAACACAAACACAGAATTTGAATGTGGCATCACGACACTTTCCTTTTGTCAGTCAGTTTGTTTGACCTTTTCGGCAATGTGATTCCATGGGGAGTCTTGTACAAACATCCTCCAGGTAGTTGAAAAATACACAGGTTTGCCACCTCCGTCAATGGCACAGAGATAAGTGAGGCTTAATTAAGCTTCGTTACATCTAATGAGGGGTGAAAACAAACACATCATGCATGTCTCTGGACCTTGGCCGAGGCTGATAAGATTGACTGCCCTGCGAGTGACTGATATCAGCATGACACGCTTTGTAAACATCAGGGAAGAGGATATATCATGTTTGGGTGTACGGATGGTTAAGAGTTATGGGTTTAAGATGTTTGGTGCTTGTATTCAGAGCCCTGAACCTCTTATCATATCGTCTCTGCACACTTAAAGAGGTGTCTGTGATAAGCTGCAGTTGGCTGTGCTAAAACATGATTTACAGCTCCTCACGATAACTCTTTTACTGCCTCTGACAATTTGGGATTTACTACATTATGGCGCTATTCAGAAAGTTAAACGAGGCTCGGCAACCCTTTAGTGCAAATAGAGCCACTGAAAGGGAAAAAATACATACACACATAATGATAATATTAATCCTGGTTTACAACATTAAATGACAACAGGATATGCCATTCAAATTTCTAAATATTTAAATGTATTTTTCAGTTAAAAAATAAAATAACTGAATAAAAAAATAAAAGAAAAATAATAAAATATAAAAAAGGATTATATTTTAAATATTATATAAAACAAAGTAAAACTAAATATATTATATAAAAACACTATTTGAAAAACAAAAAATGGAGCTATATTAGGCTACATTTTTGTCTCCCATGCAGCCTTGCTTGCATTTAGAATAAAGGCTATTTTAGGGATGGGAAAAAACATTCTAGAAATTTTTCTTTTAACATGATTATGAATTACGAAGACTAAAAACCATGCACAATAACATTAGGGACATATTTTAAGTAGAGTAAAGGGAGTCAACTTGGATTTCACAGCCCATATTATCTAAAAAAAAAAACAAAAAAAAAAAAACATAGTATCATATAATTAACTTGCAATATGTCTGAATGACTATTGGAAATGAATAAAGAGTAAAATAAAGACTTGATTTCCTCAAGATTTGCAATAAGGAAAAAAATAATGCAGCACAAACATAGAACTCAAATGTGAGGTGTACTCACCACGGCCTCTGCCCTGGGCTTGCACTAGAGGAAAATGAAAGCCAATTGTATGAATAATGCAGAAGCATGCAGAATGCAAATGCAGGACACACAGGATTTATTTTAAAGCCTAGAGCCACGAGCGGGGATTTAAAAAGAAAGCAATTGAAGGAAATATGAGGTGCACACTCTAAGGTGCATGTGAGCTTTTAGACGAGTGACATTTAACATTCTGATGAAAAAAAAAATCATTCTGAACAGGGTTATTGTGCATATAATAGTGCACACAATAATGCTCTACTGCACAAGCTCTTGTCCTTGAGATGCAATGAACACACAGAGCATTAGAGTTAGTTGAAATTAGTCAAATTTGCCTCTATAACATACAGCATGTCTGTATTCTGTGTACATGGATATCAAGTGTCTGTGAAGAGGATGTTACCACTCTGCTGAACTGCAGGTGGTGCTACATGATCACTGATCAGATCAGGGTGAAGCAGAGGAGGATGAGGCAGGGTGGAGTAGAACACAGGAATAGAAATACACAGTGAGAGGAGCATAAAATAAGCAGAAAAGAAAAGCCAGCCATGACAGTGGGTTATTTCCATTCTATTAGAGCATGGTTAGATATAAATGTGCCTGTGAGGCAGACAGAGAGACAGAGAGGAAGGAATAAAGGTGAATGCAAGTGTGTCATTGCATACAAATTGTTGTCCTACAGAATAACATTTAAACCAGGTCAAAAATGTAAGGTTAATGCTCAACTATAAGGATGCCATGAGAGTTGAGATATATTCTTGCCCTATGAACATTTTTAATTGCACCAAATAAATAAATAAAAATACATATAATATATAAATTATAATTGTGCATTTATCTTAAAACTTAAAAACAATACAACTTTTCATCGCAATAAAAATATTCATATTATTTAATAGAAAACTTTTACTATTTAAATAAATATTTAAGAATAAATATTAAAGGTTTTAGCTGGTAGAAAAAAAAAAAAAAAAATCCATGTTTCCAAAATAACTAGGTCACTTTCGCAATCAAATTGTGTCAAATCAAATGTATTTATAAAGCAATGATAAAAATGACCAATGTGCCTTACAATAATAAATACAAACACTAAGATGTTACTAGCAATGATGATACAGTGAATACACAAATAAGTGGACAAATAAAAAATACTGCCATATATATATACACACATACATATACACACATTGCATGCACACACATTATATATATATATATATATATATATATATATACACATATATATATATATATATATACATTAAAAGGGCAGTCCTGTTAGCTGTCCCAAACTGAGGAAAAGGGGACATGGGACAAAAAAGGAAAAAGAAAAGGAAGAGGAGCCACTGACTTTCATAACTGACCAACATTCTTCACAATATCTTCTTTTGTGTTCAACAGAAGAAAGAAAACAGGTTTGGAACAAGTGGAGGGTGAGTAAATGATGTCATTTTTTTCATTTTTGAGTGATCCATTTAAAGCTTTGAGACTTACTGGGATATTACAAATCAAAGGCTTTTAAACTGCACAAAGATCCATTCTAGGTTCATTAGTGATATTAAATGAACATACAGATACGCGGAGCGACCTTCTAGTCCTTATTCTTCTTCTCTGCTTCCTCACCCCCCCCAGTTCCTTGTATAGCTGCAGGCTAATTGGTGCGATTTTAGATAATTATTATTAAAACCAGAGCAGCGTGGGCGCTTTGGCAGATAATTCCCCAGAGGAGGAGGGGCCCGATTACACAGAGCGCCAATCAAGGCCTGGCATCACGCAAAGCATTTCCTTTGTTTTGCTCTGTGTTGCTGGAGCATGTTATAAGAGAGAGAGAGAGAGAGAGAGAGAGAGAGAGAGAGAGAGAGACAGACGGAGAGCTCACACTGTTACACTTCTAAACAAACACAAATGCAGAACGGATGCAATGTCCATACACAGACAACTGTACCGTGCCGCACCGTAAGTTGGCTATATCACAGACAGACGCTTAGTCATCTGCTCGACAGTAATGCAGATCAGCTCTCTAGGTTTCTTAGCGTCCAAAACTTCAGTGTGAAAACTTTCAGTGACTACACAGACAGCTACTCACACACCAACATATTCTTTTCTCACATACAAATGTGAAGCCTGCATCCAGATTTATATAGAGTGTCATTTAAAAATTTGGGGTCAGCAAGTGTTTTATTTATTTTTAAAGAAATCAATACTTTTATTCAGCAATGATGTATTAATTTGATCAAAATTGACAATGAATACATTTATAATGTAATAATAACTTTCTATTCATTGAAGAATTAATAAAAAGTTTCCACAAAAATATTAAGCTTTAAGTTTTCAACTTTGATGCTCATAATAAATGTTTCTTGAGCTGCAAATCAGAATATCAGAATGATTTCTGAAGGATCATGTGACACTGAAGACTGGAGTAATGATACTGAAAATTTAGTTTTGCATCATAGGAATAAATTACATTTTAAAATATACTCAAATAGAAAACAGCTATTTTAAATTGTAATAATATTACACAATATTACTGTTTTTACTGTATTTTTGAGTGAACATAAGAGACTTCAAACATTAAAACCATCTTACCAACCCCATACATCCTATGCTATGAACTTGCGATACATTTTATCAGCTCACCATAACTAGTATATCATCTGGGCATCTTTAGAAAACTATTTTTGATTTGCTGACATGGGATGCATAATCAAATGCTAAAAAGTATATGGCAGTATGCAAATTGGGATGCAATTCCTTACACAAACTAAAATATGGAAGCACAAGTTTCCATAAGTTGAACAGCACTTGTGTTTAAAGCATAGTGAATAATTAATAATTGTAACCAAAGCATTTCTAATTACTAACTTTGGAAGTGAGAGTCCGTGCCATCAATATGGAAGCCCATTCCCGCCACTGAATAAAAAAATAAAAAAGGTAATTGCGACTTTTTCACCTCACAATTCAGACCTTTTTTCTCACAATTGCGAGTTTACATCTCGCAATTCTAACTTTTTTTCGTAATTGTGAGATATAAACTCGCAATTCTGAGAACATATCAGTCTTTCTCCTCAGAATTGGACTTTATAACTCACAATTGCAAAATACAAACTCGCAATTGTGAGAAAAAAAGTCAGAATTGAGAGTTTATATCCCGCAATTCTGACTTTATATCTCACAATTCTGACTTTATATTTAGTTTATATTTCACAATACTGAGAAAAAAAGTCAGAATTGTGAGTTTATATCTCATAATTTTGAGAAAAAAAGAGTCAGAATTGCAAGTTTACATGATGCAATTCTGAGAAAAAGACAGAATTGCGATATGTAGACTCGCAATTGTGAGAAAAAATGTCACAATTACCTTTTTTATTTTTTATTCAGTGGCAGAAACGGGCTTCCACACATCAATGCAGTTGGGACCCTATTAAGCAAATCACAATGCACTAACACATAAAAGACTGAACACTTCTGGCAAACTGAAGAAAACTCTGATCGTATAGACGATTAAACTCAATCCATGAATTAAACTGAAAGAGAGCAGATAAAGAGAGCACATGTATTATTAAAGCTACATCCAACTTCAGATTTAAAGATGGGATAGAAACATTAAAAAGCACTATGATAACAGTGTTTTTTTAAAAGTCATAAATCCCAGAAGATATCAACTATCAGTGAATCAAACTTAAATTAATTCAGCTCCACTAATCCTGAAAAGTTAATCAGGGAAGCAAATGAGATCCCTAAGCAGTCTCATCGCAAGACCTGAAAAATCGGGTAAATTGCAGAGCAGGCTTAATATGGAGCAATAGAGAGAAAACGGAAAGGGCACAGGTATTAGTTGAAAAATAAGGCAGATCCTTTGAGGCTAACATGAGGTGCACATTTATTCTTATTTACCTGTAAATGCTCTGCTAGGTGTGAAAATAATATGGATAATTATATTCAGCGAAAACCTTCTCCTACTAAAACATGAAATCGGCTTCCACTATTCTTAAGACTAAGCCATGCACAACATTATAGCAGGTACTGTATTCACACACACACACACAGACCGAACAAGAGCCTGTGGGCAGAGGGTCCTTCTCAAAACACCAGACTCTTCTTACTCTTCCTCTCTGGACATGAATAATTCATGAGAACATGTAAATACGTTATCTGGTGCATGCATTAATGATCACAGGGAGACTGAGGGTCTTTCAGCTCCCATAATTAATAAAACATGTAGACTACGAAGACTGACACCCTTTAGTTTTTTCCAAGTGCACACACATAAGGAGAGTTTGCTGTCGTCTGTTAAGTCAATGCACGTGTGAGCGGGATAATGGAGACATCAGTGTTGTCCAGTTCTTCTCAAACTGTGATCCAAAGTGATCTACAAGTTGATGTGATGAAATGATCTGAATGAATGAACAAACTAATTAATCTGACTAAATAATTAACTCAACAGAAAAGGAAACAGCAGTCTGGTAAACTACAGAATGGTAAAACTGAAGCTATTGCAAGATATAAGATGTAAAACAAGGGTAATCTTACACTACTTAAAACTGCAGGCAATTGTTAACATCTTTTACTGTGGAGAAGTTTCTGAAATCGGAAAACGCAATTTTATTTTATTTTATTTTAGTGAATGCTTTTTAAATTCAGCAAATGAAAAGCTGTACATAAAACAATTACATATATTTTACAAGAAAATACTATTTCAGTCTTTCTGCTTAAAAATTCACATTTAAATAAATGGAATTATGACTTTTACTAGCAATTTCTGAGTGAAAACTGTTTCAAATTAAATCCTACCCCATTTTTTTCAATATTCTCTCCAGTCCATCTGATTTAATTTCCCTCTTACACGGTTTCCTCTTTTCTCATTTATCCACACACAGTACAGGCTCCGAGGGCCCAATAAAGTGACAGCTCTGCCTTGTCAGGTCTTTTCTCCACAGAGTTTAAGTCACCCAGGCAGCCCGTCAATCAAAATGCCAGAGAGATGACAGCTTCTCCCATTCGCTATCGTGTTGCTGTGACGACAGGGTGACCTTTCATTGCCTCAGCAGCTGCCAGGCATCTTTCTCTCATCACATCGAGAGTGGGGAAAAAGAGATGAAGGGGAAGAATGAAGGAGAGAGGGAAAGAATAAAAACAGCAGTGCTCCCACAGGGGAAAAGACTTCTGTGTTGGTCTCAGGCAGTTTCAAAAGCCAAGCTGCCTACATAGACAGCATTTTGGGGCCTATGACGTCCAACTACTGTAGGCTTTCTAGGCAGGCAGCTCACTAGGTTTTGAGACACAGCCAGGTATGTCAAAATGACTAGATTATTCATAGTACAACTTACCAAGATGTTAACACCAGTTTATAGATGAATCATTTATGTGAACAAGCTTTTTTGAATGATTCGGTCAAACTGAACAACCAAATGCAAAATTTGGCTGGAGAAAATCACTGGAAATAAACAGAATAGCTGAAGAGAACTGATTCTCTAAAATGATTCCGATTTGTAACAGCTGCTTGTAGGTCAGTGTGATTCTCTTCAGACATGAAATCTGAAACTAAGCATCTGAAATCCAAAACTAAGGTCTATAATTTCTGAAACTAGGCTAAGAAAGTGGAAAATGAAACATGTGCATGACTGCACAATGTATAAAACATACAAACATTCTGAAGACATAAACATGAAGTGATGATAATGTAAATGGGTGTATGTTTCTGTGGATGGGTGGGTGAAAGTGTGTAATTTTTCTGAGATTCGCGCACACACACATACAGGAGGACAGCAGCATCTGGAATCTGGGGAGGCATCACAGCACACGGGCTGCCCGCTTGCCTTGCTCAGAGAGTGGGGAAAAAGCAGGACGAAATCTGTTTCCTGTCATCCCCCATCTTGTCAGTCTCGGTACAGACATCTTGCATCCCCTCCACCAGCTGTTTGCTGCTCACTCACACAGATGGCTGCTTCTCTTTGATACAAACTCTCTCTCTGTTCAACTCTCCCTTCATCTCTTCATCTGACACCAACTTTCCCAAAGAGTTACAGAATGTTATCTTCAACAAAAACCACCTTACTGTGTGTAATGTGTAGTGTGTAGTGTAGTGTGTATGTGTAGTGATTTTTGGGGAATTCACTACACATCTATATCAAGAAGTTTTAATTCTGTCAGGACCAAGAAACCTCAGTTTGTAATCTAAAGTTCTGGATTCCATTTTTATTTTCAGTTTAAATTTTTCTAGACTCTGTTTTAATTGTTAAATGGGTTTTTTATTAATCAAAAATGTCTAATTAACTGAAATCATGAAACTTAGACAGCAATTTATTAAAAGTTTAACAAAAATTACATTTTTAACGCCCTATGAAATATGCTTTATTTATTTATTTATTTATTTATTTATTTATTCAAATTCAGTTTTACTTCTTTATTTGACCAAATACTGTGTTTTCCATTAATTTTCTGGGTTCCATTTTAATGTTTCATTAAATCTTAATAATCAAAAGAATTGATTTTATGAAAAATGAATTTATTATTATTCTATTTATTTCTCTTTTTTTTTTTTCCCAGAAATACTGTGGTGTGTAGTTTTTCTGCTAAATAAATTCTGGTAAATATTTTTTTTTTTCTTCTGGTAAATAGTCCTTAACAAGTAATGTTTGAATAATAATTTTATTAGTAGTAATACTATCATTACATTAAGTAACATATTTGTCACAGTTTCTTCAAGTTAACCAAACTTTTATTTTGACAGGTTGATGTGAAGACCTTTAAGTTTCTGATTGTATATGACATTATGATAGTTTTTCTTTAAAGAAACCGTAAAACGCTCATGAAGTGACTCTCAGAGCAGTTCTAGTGATAATTGGGCCCTACATGAGTCTAACAAACATATATTAAACATATGGGCAAATGGATAATTTTAATTAAAAACCACAAGGTAAAAAAAATTAAACATATGCATGAATGAAAGTTTACAATAAGATCAATAACATGCATTTAGAAAATACATAGGCTGAATTTAAATTTCATGCCAACTTTAACAAATAGACCCCTTGGAATCTTTTTGCTCAATCTTTTTCCAACTGAAAGTTGCAGGCTGTGTTCAAAAAGCTCTGAAACGTGCAATTTTGGGGATTTTTCATCTAACCACTGCAAGAACCCAACAGAGTTGATGAATTAATCACAATGACATTGTTTGAACCTCAAAGACTATGTTTAGCCCCAGATGAAATGCGTTAGGAAACCTGTAAGCCACTTTGTACCCGTTTAGTATGTAAGAATAAATAATTAAATTCAGACTCTACAAATTTGTTGCATTTGCATAGTTTTTTTAAAGAGGAAATTAAATTAAGGGTCTGTTTTAATTTCATTTGTCGGGTTTATTAATCAATGCAAATAAGGTTTTGTGGATCTATTGGAAATATGTGCACTCAGGGTGTGCCCTACAAATCCAAGCTACCACCCGGACAGAAAGCGTGACCATTAGAAGCAGACCACCCATCTTGATTAAACCAGCCTAACATGGCTTCCATCAACAGCAGAGCAATGAACTGTTCATAGAGCTGGGGTAGAATAAAAGCAGCCCATAATCACTAAAATTATCTCTGCATGCTTCTCTGTGAGCGTCGTTTACAATTCACCATTTTCCAGCCCGCAACTAAAACAACAAAACATTCTGATGCAAGTAAACCAAAACACAGTGCAGTGCATAACCCATGAGAAATTCACAATATCTTATTTTCCCTGTTTGTTTTTATACTTGTTCAAAGGAGGGCGGATTGTTCCAGTCCTCTCTTTCGCATAAGGGAGTCTGTCTTTAGCCCACACATGTCAGAAGGGGGTAAATCAGTGGCCTTCTGGTCAACAGGGCTGAAACTTCAGCTCTAGAGTTACTCTGCTTTTAGAACAACGTTTGGACGCCTGCCGTTTGTTGAACCTCTTTGATCTAGACAGCGGTGAAAGGGTCATGGAGTACATCCATACTCGCACTAGATGGAGTAACATAGAGGTGTCCAATCCTACTCCAGGATGGCCACCTTCCTGCAGAGTTTAGCTCCATCCTTAAAGGTGCTGTATGTAATTTTTTGACTGTACTAATGGATAGAAATACCATAGTATGTTTGTAGATATTTAGGAAATGCTAAGTTCAAATACGTGTTTCCCCGAAAAACAATTGCTACAGCCAATTATTCCATTTTGAAATGTGCATTCAGTGTCAGAATGTCTTTTGTTTTGGTCTGTGTGATTCCGCCTACTTCCAATTTAGTTAGCGGAAAACACAGCCACCAAAGCCAGCAAATGAACTGGGTCAGAGATCGCAGATTCTACCTGACCCAAAAAGCCTCAGCATCAATCTAAAAAGCTCTTTGAGCAGAGGCATACTAAAACACGGATATCAACTTAAAGTTTAAGGCTCATTCATTGTCAATTGCGCTCGTTCCCTGTTGCATGTCCTCAGTTTGGCAGTCTGAGGAGAAATGATTTGCTCCAATATTTTGAATTTGGACTGTAGTACCCATTACAACTTCTAGCAGTCAACATTACTGCACCTTTCAAAGTTGATATAAAAATATCTAATGTGCAATTTAATCATTTATAAGTCACTTTAGATAAAAGCGTCTGCTAAATGACAATGTAAATGTAACTCAGTTTTTTTATTAAAAAAAAAAAACAACAACAACTTTATTTTGGTTTTGGTCAAAATAAAATAAAATAAAATAAAATAAGTGCAGCTATTTTTAACCAAAAATATACATTTTTACAGCCGGCCTGCATGGAAATTACTCTAGCTTGATCTAAAAAATTTAACATTAGCCAGGTTTCCATCCAAAGCTGCGAATTTAACTTATGCTCAAAATTGGAATATCGCACAAAATATTTGGGAATAAGCACCATTTCCATCCAACGAGCCAAAGAGAACAAAATTGTTAATTCCTGATAAATTATATATTTTCATATATATTAAATTACTTGCGCCTCAGAGCAAGCAGACGAAACACAATAAATGCTTTCGGAGGTGGATACATGCTGTTTGTGAACGCAGTCATGTAAGACAGTTCTGGGAGGCAATTATACAGAAATACTTTGACGACAGACTTTGCTCGGGCATTTAAGAATGACCATAACAACATTTCAGGTGCTGTGCAATGAGATGGTTAGTCAGCTTATGCCGTTCCATCGCGCAAAGTCACATGACTTTTTTATGATGAGCATTGAGGAATTTATTTGGCAAATGCGTTTCCATCTCCAATTATTCGCATTAACACTTTTTCACACAAGTCAAAAACCAACTCAAGAAAGCGTAAAAACTTAAAAATAACTAAATAAATAAAAATTCCGGAATTTGGCATTTCTGTCACTCATTTCTGAAGTGTACTTCAAAATGCGCATAAAAACAGGGTCATGGAAGCACAGCTAGTCTGCAATAAAACCACCAGTTTTTACTTTAGTTTCAGTTTTTAAAAAAATAAATAAAACTATGATCGTGTGCAAATTTATAAAAACTGAAAAGACAAATTTGAAAATAAAACTAAATTAAAAACTACTATAACCCTGCACTTCTAGTATAACATGCAATTTTTTTAACATTTCTATCTTGGCGGTTTTTATGTAGACAATTTTCAGAAATTCAAAAGAAGAAACAAATTTCAGAGAAGTTTCAACACCTGGAAGCGGCGTACAATATCAGCCGACAAACTGAACCCTCACATCTCTGACTTGTTCAAAGCTCAATTAGTCGTTCACTGGTCCGCTACCCACATTTCTCAGTCCATCTCTCTCAGTCCTCATCCATTGCTCTGTTAATCAGCTGTGAAGTGAATATTTTTACTCTTCACCCTCTTGTGCTCGTTTCATGGCCTGAATCAAAAGTGTTCTCTCAATCTCTACTTTCACACACCAGGGAGCAGAGCAGTCAGGCGGTTGTCATGGTTCCCATCCGCTCTCCTGTCCAGAGTATGAACCCCATCTCTCTTTCATTTCAAACCCTCTCTCTCTCCACGTCTGTCTAGTGCTCACACACACTGAGTTATGAGCTCTGTTAGGTGCCGTGTTAAATTATAGCAGTTCACATGTCACATAAGCACACTTGGGCATTAGAATGAGAGGAGCACAGAAAAGACAAGAGCTCGAGAATGAGAGAGAGACAGGCTTCACATAAAATGGAAGTCCTGTGTGAATGACAGGGTCTTGAACAGAGCAATATGGGGCTGACACTGTCAAATAAATCGGTATTTCTCTCTGACAGGCACACAGCTCTCTGATGTTAGACACAGACACCCCTCTATAATCAACCTACTTGCAAACTAGCATGATAGGACGATTCAAGTCAGTTGAGATGTTAAACAAATCAAAAATGGTATTTTCATTTCATTTTGCCTCTGTATAATGAAAACTATATTGCCACTGTTTCATAAGCGCCACCTGCTGTAAATCTGCGTTCTCATTTAGCCTGTCTTGCTGTTTTTGTTTCATGCAGATATGTTTTACATAGCATAATTTTACAAAACTAAAGTCAGACCATTCTCTTTTTGCTTCAAATTTCGAAATTATACAATTTAATTTAAATCAAAAACTGTTCATGCTTAACGTATGCAGAATCTTTGTTTGGATCGTGATTAAAATTCAGTGGTGTCGTCTAATTTTAAATGGAAAGAGCACAGGCAAAGCCTTAGTTTGTTTAAATGAAGCGATTTTTTAATTTGTATTATTTATTTATTTAATTTGGGATTTGTTTTAAAATTTCTATTTAGCTTTGTTATTTGACATTTCAATTTCACAAAAAAACGTGCAGCATTTTGTCTGAGAAATAATAAAAGGACACTTTTTCATTTATAATTTGTCTTAAATATCATTTGGTTAAAAAAAATGTTAGAAAACCATATTGTGAAATTAGTATCGTGAATCATATCGCATTGTGAGTTGAGTGAATCGTTATATCCCTAATGTAAACCAATATATGGGTGAACGGTACAGATCAATGAATAAATAAATTAATTATAGTTAATTTTGTAGTTAATTTTAAGTATTTATTCTTGACAAACTACATTTACAGCAAATAAAGTACAGAATATTCCCCCTAAAACAATGAGAAAGCTAAGTGGTTCCGTATCCCAGTTATCCAGCTTCTAGGTTGCCCCACAACCCCGCAACCTTTGTGTAGACAACTGAGCTCCCTAACCATTAGATACCATCATCCCAGTTGGACCTTCAGTAGTGTAATGCATCAGATCTGTGGGTAACTGGATCAAGTTCATATTTCACAGTGCTGATCCGATGTACATGTGACCTTTGATAAGGTTTTGCAATCTAAGAGTTTCATGAGCAACAATCCAATAACAGAATGACGGATGTCTTTCACATTGACCATTTAGGCAACTGACAAAACATCCAAACCGAATTTACATCTTGTTTTTCACAAAGTAACACCATCACTTTCTATCAGCCTCCATTAAAGTTTAACACAGCTGACAGGACAGGGGCATGACCTGATTCAGCCACACACACATATACACAGACAAATCACATCTGCATGAATTTTACCATCTGACTCAGTCTTAGCAGATTTCTCTAGGATAACACAACATATCAGCAATAATGATATCAAAGAAGCGCTTTCATATCAGCACATGCAGTGCATAAGCGCAGCTCTTGAAAGTGCAAAACGTGTTTAAATGAAAATTTAAACCCTGGCCCTTGGTGACAGAGTCAAGCTCGATTAAATATTCAATGCTTCAAAACGCCACCATGACTATTACAAAATGCATGAGAGGGATTTCAGACACACACATACACACACACACATTCAGCTCTCAATATACCACCATCCCAGTTATCAACAGATCAATTGCAGGTTTAAGATTACAGCACCAGCGTGTCTCTGGCACACAGAGGGCTGTGAACACCAGACTGATAAGTGAACAAGGAAAAATTTGAGCTAAAACAGAAAAAGGCAACTGTACTGACTCACCTTCTCATTATATTTGAACTTGACATAGAACCAGCTTGACTTAATCATGGTGTCGGCTGTTGGCCCGGAGCGTGTAGTGTGCCTAGGGGCAGCGATACAGGTCAGACGGGCCGAGAGGTCCGGTGTCGGTGCAGAATGCCAGAGGATGGAGATCTGAATGCAGTCGGTTTGCTCCACCAGAGCTCAATCCCTCTGTCTGCTTGTGCTTCTTTCCGTCCTGCTCTCTACCTCACTCTCTCTCTCTCTCGCTTTGCTTTCTCTCTCTCTCATTGTGTTGGCAGGATGTCAGCCCAGCTCTTCAAATAAGCTTCAGCTGTGTTCATCGGCGATGGCACATGCCAGAGAGCCAGAGGATACGCAGTCTCTCTCTTTTCAGTCTCTCGTCCCCCACTCTATGCGTCCCACAATCTGTTTTCTGTCCTTTATGGTTTTATGACAGCTTGACAATCCTCTAAGAAAATATAAGGCCAAAAGTCTCTGAATGATTCATTCAGTTACTTTACTGCCATATTCTGCTACTGTAGTTTTTTTTCCCACTCTGTTTGCTTTCTTTTTTTCTCAGCCAGCCATATCATTCGAAGCAATATCACACTCTCATCTACATTTTATCTTCTGGCATCTTCTATCCATTTGTCTCTCTCAGTAGATGTAGTGCTATAACCATACAATATTGATGCTTTTTCTTATATAGTGTTCACCAAATATCTGCGACTACAATCAAATCTGGGATTTAAAATCTAATTTAATCCTAGAAATACATAAATATTAAAATTTTAAACTTGAAAATGAATAAGGAATATTTTAGATTCTTCACAATTACTAACCAATTAAACCAATTAAATTTTCAGCAAATTTCTGACTCTAACCTTGACCATTTTTGAACTAAGGGTCAGATTTCCTTCTTCCACACAAGATGCTCTTTGGATCACTCTTAAATCTCACTGGATAAGATGATTATCAGGTTTGCTTAAACTTGTATATACATTTAAATGAAGTCATTTGCTAAATAAATGTGCATGATGTAATGTAACATCTCCCAGCAAAAGGCACAGCTGCTGAGTCACTGCGGTTGTGGAACTATTTGGTTCATTTTTATATTTGATGTGAATGAACTAGTGCATCAGGAGATCTGACATCTATCAATACTAATTGAACTAACCATATAACTATTATAGTCATACTGCTTTCACTACTGTATCTTTGCACTGTATCCCTGCTTCTATATGTAAATGTATTCTGTTATGATTGGCTAACTTCTTTGCAAGTGAAATACCACCCACAGTAAATTGCAGAATACTAAATAATCTTGACATGTAAAGTGGGTGGTTACATGTTAATGTGCTCATGATTGTGATATCAATACAGCTAACAATTCTATTATACAGCTTTAAAAAAAAAAACACCTCTGAGCTCTTGCTAGTCTAATGTGAACACATCTAGCAGATAATGTCTATTCTCCTTATACACTCCAATCCACTTCACATCAAACAAAGACAAACAAAACTAATCCAGACTGCAGGGTCACTCCGCTACTGTGCAATTTGTTAGAAAAATGTTACATTACATCATCCATATCTATTTAGCAAGTGACTTCATTTAATTATATATCCAGAATGTCTATCCTGAAACAATATCAAACCACAAAAAAAGAAAAAGAATTACATGACCTACAAAATAATGAATCCAATCTGTTCTGTTTATATGTGATTTTCATTACTGAAACGAGCAGCATTCAATGAAATATTCTGTAAGAAAATAACTAGTAAAGTAACATTCATATCTAAAACTGAGCACCCACACACACAAGTACGCAATATAATAATTATGTTTTTCCAACAGCGTATTTGAACCAAAACACATGCCAACTAGAATCAACAGAGTCAACTAAATTTGGCAGATAACCACATCGATCTCACACATGCTGCCAAATCCACTATTACTGCATATAAAAAAAGCCAATCAAACATAACTGCCATTTATTTACAACTATTATAATGTTTTAAATTGTCACAGAGCCACAATTTTCAGTGAAATCAACCTAGGAATGGATTACGAAAGAAACACACATACAGACAAACAGCCCTAATCGCTAAATCAATTTCTAAATCAAATTAAATTGATAAACCCCAGCATACCCACAGGCCAAAAACTACAACAAAGTGGCGTACACTGTTTTTGTTCCGTCTATTTTCAAAAATGCGGAAATAAGATGGAAAGGTAGTCTAGGGTCATCGACCAAAGATGTAGCGACAAACCGGTAGAAATTAACAGCAGATTTAGGACACACACAAGCCCCAGGGCTGTTTTAGCTGTTGATCCATCCTATGGTGTGCACTGAGACTCATCGCCATGGTAATACTTAGTGACAGGGCATGTGCACGCTCGCATCCACCCACAAACGCTCCACTTCACTGTGCGCCCCGTGGATAAATCACAAAAAGACAGTAAATAAATAAGATTAGAGAGATGTTCTGGTGCCCATTAGAAAGAGACACACAGGCCCCTGAGACTCTAGCAGAGAATGAGAGAGAAATAAACACAGCGAGGACAAAATAATTATACAAGAAGTGCCTGTTGTGTACTAAGACTCTGGAAGCACTCATCTTGTTAACATGTTTATAAAATTATTGTCTTTTGTTCTGTCAACAGCTATTGTTGTCCTGTTAAACCGCATAATCTATATAAAATGATCTAATGGAAGCCTGAAATCAGTGGTTGTGAGGAACTGCAACAATCTAATGCTTTAAAATGGTCACAATAACTTATTATGCCTCATATTATGGCTTTTTCTTGCTTATTATAACAGAGATCGAATACATATTATTATTAATGATACACTAATAAAAGTTTATGTTGCTTCACTGGCTGATACAGCAGCGGTCTTGGAATTTATACTGACACCTATTGGTGTGGATACAGCATCATAAAAGCAAATGTTTATATTTGACAATACCATTGTATAAATACCCTATTCACAAGTGTACATTAACTAGCAGTAGTTCTTTACTAGTCCAGCGATCTCAAAATGGTGGCCTTTATGAGGTAATCTACTCGACTTTTATAATGCTACAAAAGATTTGTATTTCAAACAAATACTGTTGTTTCTATTCATCAAAGAATCTTAAAAGAATGTATCACGGTTTCTACAGAAATATTAAGCAGCACAACTGTTTTCAACGTTGATAATAATGAGAAATGCTTCTTGAGCAGCAAATCAGCCTATTAGAATCATTTCTGAAGGATTATGTGACTCTAAAGACTGGAGTAATGGCTGCTGAAAAATATATTAAAACTGACATTTCAATTTGTAAAAACTATTCACAATATTACTGTTTTACTGTATTTTTGATCAAATAAATGCAGCCTTGGTGAGCAAAAGAGACTTCTTTCAAAAACATTAAAACCTAAACCTAAAGCCTGAACCTAGAAGATATTTATATTTCTAGTGTAAACTTTGACTAAGATGGATAAAACACAAAAGTGTAGAATATGGATCCTTCAGAAATATCATTACATATATAAATAATTTAAAATATATTAAAATAAAATTGTAATACCATTTCAAAAAAATACTTAGTGAGCATTTTTTTGTTAAATACTGATTATGATAACATGGTTATGAGAAACAAGTCCCAAGTGTACAAACACAAACAGTGACCCTAGTACTCCTTTTAAAACAGCTCCATGCAGAGGAAAGCAAAATGTTCACACACTCCTGTAAAAACACACTTACACATTCACCTCCACACAGCAATACACACATACAGCACAGAGTATCGTTTGTGCTTGAGGGTAAGTGCCTCGGGCTTGGTGGAGCAGAAGGAAGCCACATCCTTGACTGTGAGCTCACTGCCGCAGCTCCAGGAATCTACAGCTCTGGGTGCCTTTGAGAAACAGTCTGCCTGACCCCCGAGGCCCTGCCATAACAGATCAACGGGCCATCCCACCGCAGTTCCCCTGGCACTCCTGAGCTACACCCCTACAGCCCCTCTAAATCTCTCAAAATTATCCACTTAACCAGATGCAAGACGCTGAGAGAGAACCACAGACAGAGACAGAGAGGGACCTCCACTAAATATTGACAAATACTTTTAGTGCATCATTCAACCTTTTAGGAGGAAAACATTGTTTCAAATGAAACAGGACTTACATTATCCAAATGAAAGGAAGAGAGAAGACAAAGAGAGAAGAAAGTTGCATTTAGTGCCATTTTTCCATTCATGTCTGTACTGTAGTAGGGAAATATTACATGCTGAAGTTTAATATCAAGCACTTGTTGGTGATTTCCAGAAAACTGTTGGAGAGCAAAAATCTGGAAAATTGTGCAGTGTGAACCTGCCATTACTAAACAGTATCATGTTGATTATTAAAAAATGTAAACAATTAATTAATTATGGAATAATAAAAAGGTTTGGTTACACCTAAATAAAAACTTACATTTTGGTTTCAGTAAAAAAATCCATTTCACATTTACATTTTACACAGTTTTTTTTAGTAGATAGATAAGAAAAAAGATTAGAGAATGCTAGTTTTAGAGGGTCCATTTTTTAATAAATAAAAAGAAAACAAGTAGTTAGAACAGAAACAGAATATAGAGTGCAAATGTTAGAGGGTCATGTTTTTTATAATAAACAAAAAGAAAACAAGTAGTTAGAATAGAAAAAGACTAGAGAATGCTAGTTTTAGAGGGTCAAGTTTTTTATAATAAATAAAAATAAAAGTAGATAGAAATAGAACAGAAAGTGCTAGTGTTAGAGGGTCAAGTTTCTAACTACTAACTAACTACTTGTTTTCTTTTTATTTATTATAAAAAAAACTTGACCCCCTAACACTAGCACGCTCTATTCTATTTCTATTCTATGCACTTGTGTTCTTTTTATTTATTATGAGTGTCAAGTTTTTTAAATAGATAAATAAATTAAAAAAGTTGAAGTTGCTAAGGACTTGGCTGCTTGGCTAAAGTTGGGTTCGTCATTCCACCAGGAGTGAACAGTTAAGGTAAAAATTTGTAAAAGTGATTTTGTTCCTCTTCGGGACGGCACTAAAAGCAGGTAAAAGTCCATTCACACATGAAGACACGTCAGAAACATCAGCTTTTATCCAAGGTTAAACATCTTAAAAGTAAATAATCTTTCAGACGTTCTGCATCAGTCATTACTTTCAGAATGACAAGATATTATGGCATATCAGTGTGAGAGTGTGTTTACACTGTCGCTGAGATGCGGGTCAATTACATTTCATTCGCAGCAAGGCTAAGAAAGCCTTTTAAAAGTAACTGAAGAACAAGATGTGCAGACTGAGACAAAAAAAAGAAAGATAAAGTGACAAAATGAGAAGAACAGGCAAAATACCTTAGAGTAGATGCCATGAAAACGAGACCAGGAACTGATGAGGTACTGATTTTTTTGTTGTTTATCTACATACAGGTTGGTAACAATATGACAAACTAAATGGGTTGAACTTTCATTCCCCGCACACTTGCTCTTGTCAAACTAAATACAGCATCTACTCCAACTAAGACTATGACAGAAAAAAGTGTTCACAGATTTTGGAGACCTTGCCTTGGCATCCGTAGGGACATGTTAAGCACAGCTCTTAGAGAGGTTAGGCAACCGTTTGTCGGCCGTTACCAAACGTTAGGGACGCACAACGGGTTTAATGTACTATGTGCTTTATGAACAGTGACAGGTCTGCGTGTGGAGCTCATTTCTGCTCTCCAGGCAGCGGGAGACTTGGATGGAGATAAGACCGCCTTAGAGAGACAGAGATGAGGGAACAATTCCACCATCCAATGACTTTCAGACGTAGGGGCCACTGCCAAACCCTCTCCGCAGATTGCGCTCTTCATTTGTCCTAACACGAAACGGGGCTCCACGGCCCGGGCTTCGCACGCACACCTCCCGCCCTCTGCTACAGCCCAGCTGGTGAGTCTTTAGCAAGCAAGGGATCAGATGAAAGAGAGGAAAGAGAGATAAACGAGTGTAATTGCTGGCAGATGACGAGAAGAACAATGGAGCAGAGTGTAAAGTGGTGAGGACCTGAACCAGAAGAGGTAAGAGGTTGCGTGTTTGCCACAGGTCTCGAAAACCACACACAAATTCTAGCTCAGTTCCTATGGGATACCAACACAAAAACAAACTTATATACAGAGCTGGGTAGATTACTTACTAAGGCCTCGTTCAGACTGTCATCCCAAATCCGATTTTTGTGCAAATCCGATTGAAATCCGATCATATTTAGATAGTCTGAACGGCAACGAACTTCATGAAATTCGCAAATTTTTTTTGCAAATCTGTTTCGAGCTACAGTCATATGCAGTGATGGGAATAACGGCGTTATAAATAAACGGCGTTACTAACGGCGTTATTTTTTTTCAGTAACGACTAATCAAATGAATTACTGTTTCCCCAGTTACAACGCCGTTACTGTTACTGACAATAAAATGTGGCGTTACTTTAATTTATTATAATATTATTATAATTTTATTTTTCATTTCGTCTGAATGGATGCGCAGTGTAGTTGTATTTGACATACCGTCTAGTGTCACTCTAGTGTGAAGGCTCACATCTCGCTGTCGCTTTGTCTCACACGCACAAAGAAAGATACAGAGCAAGAGAGCCTTTCATAACATGCAGAATTGACGCGCTACATGTAAACGATATTCTTTGTTGTATTTTTCTGTCAAAATAACGGAGTTCCTTTGGAATTCTTCAGCTTTTAAGAACTGCCAGTTTCTCTGGTAGTGTGCGGAACTAATGCGCAATCTCATTGGCTGGCGCTCACCTATTAATCGTCCCTGTTTTGATTTCAGCAAATCAATCCGAGTGAACGCAGACAACGTGATTAATATTCATGAACCCAGCAGCTCATTAATCCTTAGTGCATTTTATATTGTTATTAGTGGTAGAATTCGTAGTATTTAGTTTTATCTTATCAATTGTTTTCCCCTTTTTTATAGAAACACTAAATGACAAACAATATCTTAAGCTCCACCACCAGTCCTAAGTTCAGTCAACATGACAAATATGCATTCATACTTGGTTATTCTAATTACTGACGTTCTATCATCATATAATTCTAAATTATCATAATATCATATTATAATGCTTGACTGACTGATGCTAAGTGTCAGTAGATAAATAGTGTAGATTAATGTACAATGTTTTATAATAATAATTTTATTTAGCGTCCATTTCATTAATTTAACATTTAATATTGGGGGCATCCAAGTTATTAGACATTTTATTTTTTTTATTTTTTTTTTTAAAGTAACCCAATAGTTACTTTCCCTGGTAATTAGTTACTTTTATAATGATGTATCTCAGTTACTAACTCAGTTACTATTTGTGAGAAGTAACTAGTAACTATAATTACTTTTTTTAAAGTAACGTGCCCAACACTGGTCATATGTGGTTTGGAATCCTATTCAAATTGCATTCCTGGAAATCCATTTCCGTCAGACACAATCCGGGATGCCATAAAAAAATAAACTATCCACTTGTTCATTACGCTGAACCTTCTGATATCTGTACAAAGATGTGAATGAGCTGTTTAAACAAAACGCTTTAAAGCGAATGTTCTTTCACATTTGTCCTATTGATGACAGACTCAAGCGCGTGGACTGTGTCAGAAAGCAAACACGCATCTGTATACTGTATCCAGTGTAGACAAGATAGCGGCAGTGATTGTAATTTCTATTTGCTTTTGACGCGACACTCACATTCAGCATAATCAAGTGTCAGCTGTTAAGCGACTGAATGCCAGGGTTTATTAGGGGTGGGCGATATGAGCTAAAATTCATATCACGATATTTTACATCTAAACTTTTCTGAAGACAGGTCCCTTCAGAGATTCATTCATATTAACCCCCTGCCCCTAATTCAATATTTATATTTTTCTTCCTATATTTCAAGCATTGTGAACAGTGATCTTGTGCTGCCTGCTACAGTATTTTCTCTCTTTGTGTCCGTCTTCAGCGTCTCTGTCCTGTGTTAACAGCCGTTTACAGACTTAGTAATATTTCCACACAAATTACATTTTGGGAAATTATTATAATACAGTTTGTGTGCAGTTCCAGAATATATATCAGCCAAAATAAATTTAAAAGCCGATCGTGTGTTTGGAGCGAAAATCATCTGGTTCTGATTTATGTCCGCTCAAGCGGGGCATCTCTCTCTCTCTGATGACGCAGTAATGACCGCGGGAAAAAAAAATCTTTGTCTGTCCATCCAATGAAATCCATGAATATGTAACAGTATCCACGGTATAGCAAAATCCATATCATGGCACAACATAATACCAGTATAGCACCCAGCCCTAGTGTTTATGCAAATGACTGCGCCCATGACGTCATCTGGCACCTCAGATCCAAACAAGCCATATTCTGAGGGTTATTACATAAATGCTTTTTTATTGATGATGAGGACATTTTAAGTTATGAAACTTGCAGGATGTATTAAGCATACGAAGACCTCTTCTATGTCAAAAGATCAAGGTAAATTTGGTTTCTCATCATGACCCCTTTAAGATGGACAAGTTTAAAAAAACAATCATTAAACATTAAATTAAAAGATGAAAATAGCAAAAAGAAGAACCTGTTCACCCCTACAAAAGACAGTTTGTCTGTTCATTCTAAACAATTTGATCTAAAAGAGCTGGTCACCTGTAAAACCAGCTGCACAGCCATGACCCGCTGTCCTGGATCAGATCCAGGGTCAGACTGGCCAAGGTAATTACATGTAAAGTAACCAATTCACCAAGTGAACTGTCTGTCAGTGAAGCCCAAAGACCAAGAAGTATACAAGCAATAATAACAGCCACCTTGAGAGTGTCAAAGGAGCCAAAAGGCAAAGAAAACTCCAGTCAACTTGGTCCAAAACCACACAGCTCTTACAGTGCATCGACCCAAGCCACAATTCTGGCCTGCCCGCATATTATGGGATTTGGTTGCCAAGGCTGAGCGCAAAGTAATACGTCTGCTGTCCAAAACTAGCTGAGGGGAGAAAAAGGGACTTACTGTGCAGAGTGGCCAAACCTAAGACAATATTTATAGATTCTGCAGGAAAGTGCTGCACCAGGAAAAGATCCATTTTAAGAACTACATTTACGTTGAACATATATGAACTACAATTTCATTAAATTCATCAGTGAAACTAATACAGAATATTGGAATTTATACACAAACTATTAAAAAGTCTCAGAAAAAAAATGCTTTGGTGGACACACCCTTAGGGTTAGTGTGTGCAACAGTAGCAGGCAACACTAAAAAAAAAAATAATAAAAAAAATCAATCAAGCAATCAATAACACTGCTAAATAACACCTCACCCCAAATATTTCTTCCTTAAACACAAATTAATTTTTCAGGAAGTAAAATCATCGGCTGCTGCATTAAAAACACCATCCTTCTGAGAGACAGAGTGCATGTCATTACAAGAGACCTTAGCAATTGCAATCACTGCAAAACAGCCCGAGCAGAGCTGGCCTCTATCACAGAGCGATCGATGCGGACCTGTGAACTACATGTGCTGCATCGACAGGGTGAATGCATCAGGGAGAGTGAAAGGAAGATGGAGGAAGGGTGAAGGAACGGGGAGGGACGCCACAGGCCGTGTAGGGGAGAGAGGTGCTGAAAAGGTTGAGAGATGAGGAGAAAGAAAGGTGCTGCAGAGCTCTTGTGTCTATATACTTGCCTGATCACTCCAATATAAATCACTAAACCGCATGCGCACACACACACACATTATACTCTCTGCTGTCAGGCTGCCTGTCTTTTTGAGGCACTTCTGACATGTGCAATGTTTAGCTGCAGGGAAGAGTCTGTCTCTCGGGAAGAATAAAACACGGATATATATACTACTTTCCACACTCAGCCAAGCATCGGTGTGTATGACAGACACCAACCAATTTGTTAGAGCTCACTAAAACCAATTTTTAAATACTTTATTTTATTTTTTTTAACTATGTAAGTTCGCTGCTGTTCTCTGTGAACACCAGCAGCGATAGCAGTCTGTAGCTGACAGCTGACTAATTGAGAGAACTTATTTAAAGGAAGGCAATCATTGCAGAGAAAGACTACAGCTGCACCTTGCCTTCAAAGACAATGAACGCTGAGAAAGAGAGATGGAGAGAAGGCAGAAAAGGGAGTAGAATGAAGAAAAACAAGAACAGAGTGAGAAAGAAAAAAAGAGAATGAACAAGGAAGCAAGTAATGAAGGAAGTAACTGAAAGGAAAGAAAGAACAAAGGAAGAAAAGAATAAATAGAAGACAGACAGACAGACAGACATAGATAGATAGATAGATAGATAGATAGATAGATAGATAGATAGATAGATAGATAGATAGATATTACACTTCTAAAATCCTTAAAAGACTGCAGAAGACATTCTTCAATCAGGACACCAGAGGGTGCCAAAGCATCACATTTCTGTTTCATCACACATCTGTCAGCTCAATAAATTCATTAAAATTATTAATAAATTCAATTAATAAAGCTCTAATTCAGTTCAGCAGGAGGTCAAAGTGGAAGTACTAAACATCTGTTTGGAGATGTTTCTGTCCTTTCTGTCAACACAATACTCGAGATAATAAAGATATTTACACCTCTAGGTCTGTCTTTCCAGTTCAGCTTGTGTGTGTTTGTGTGTGTCTGTTATTGTGTTTATGGGCACATTTCTTTGATACCACCTGCTGTGTCTTTGTTTTCTCAATTTAAGAGCAATTTTTTGCAGTAAAACAGAACAATCCATACAGATCCCAGAAACAGTTAAGAGTGTGACAGTATCGTAAACACATTTATGAGAGTTACTGACCAGGAGGGAAAAAAATAAAAAATAAAAGGAAATAAATCAGAATCGATTGTGAGCAGCCAAAGGCTCTCAGACTGCTTGGGGGTGGCTATAGGCAGCAAGTGTACAAAGAGATTAACACATGCTCTCCTCAAACATTCTTCCACAGACACACGATACAGCCTCTGCACTCTTAAAATACATATTTACAAGTATATGTATCTTCATAATGACTTTCTACAGTGTAATGTGTAATTATATGCAGTTAAGGATTACATATATGGAATTAAAATATTCTTATACACAGCTCAACAGTGTGTTTATCTCTGAAACTATTCATTTTCATGTAGACGTCAAGACCATTCCATGCTGAACCACCTCTGTTGTATGTATGTGTGTTATGTATGTACTCTATGTGTGTGTGTGTGTGTGTGTGTGTGTGTGTGTTAGTTAAAGGCTGGGAAGGTGATTTCAGAGAGGCTAGCAATAGCAAGCTAGCTTTGAAAGCATAAGATCCCACCCTCCCTGCAAATCACTCTCCAAAGCCACGCCTCCTCCAAAACACAATAACGCACAAAGGCTAACTAGCGTAATGGAACGTGCGGAGGTATGCAAATACATACACTGACAGGCAGGTAGGACAGCCTATTGTAGCCCTCGGACTGAGGGATATGATTGGACGGACATTTTATGATCCTACCCCTTCCACAGATTATATAAATACATTTAGACCACTTTGATTGCTATCGGGATGAGAAGAATGCTGTGTTAATGCTATATAATGACAACCTGATATCATGACGAAAACATACCTGTGGGAACTTTTTCGCAAGACACAAAATACGTACCACCATGTACATTTTGTGACATATTCGATGAGAAATGTCCACTGGGTGGTGCTAAAAGAGAAGAGTTTTTTTTTTTTTTTTTCTCCGTGGAACAGATGAACGTACATATGGTACGTTTTATGTGACGTTGGTTTTGTTGGTGTCACCGCAGTTCTGACTTGAAGTGTCTGTTAGTGGCGCTTTAAGTCTAATGCTCTGTGACGTTTTAAAATAACGTACCATCTGCACTACACCTAAACCTACCCGACAGATTGAACAAAAGTGAATGTGACGTAAAAACGCAATCACAAACTTGCCGTTTTAGCTTGTTTTTCGATCTCTCATCTTTCAGCTCTTTCATCGTGAGTCACGTTTTCGACGGGATTTGTACCCAAGGATTCCGCATCCTAAGTCTAATTTTGTGCCGGCTGAGCTACCGAGCAAGCTTGTTACATCTGGAAAGCAAAACATATGGAGCTGTTATCATAACTGTGTGCAAAAACGATTTCGGTTGGAAACTGCAGTGATATGTACTTATTGGTACGTATTTCGCGTCTAGCGAAAAAGTTCCCACAAGTACGTTTTTGTCATGAGATCAGGTAGTATAATGAACATATACCACAAAAGAACACAGGGAATGCATATACAAACGTGATTTTAAATAAAATATGATTTACCCTGCACCTAAATTCCTAATAAATTCTGATTGGCCCACGATAAGTCAATCAAACTGTAACCTGAATTTGATTAGTCAGTTAATAAGCGTTCAAATTGAGTATTAACATATTCTGATATAATATTAATAATAATGATATGATCTTATTAATTGTTGTAGTTGTTGCAGTTAGCCACTGGGCTGCTCTCTGAGGAACTTTAGTGATTTTTAAGGGAAGACCACGTTTATAACCTGTCCCAGCTGAACAAAAGACAGATAGGCAGACAGAGAGATGACTGTGGCTCAGTGGTGGTCATGTGGCCATAATTTGATTTTATTTATTAAATTCAATTCACTTTATGGCCAATTTGTTGAGTTAGATCAGAACACACCCAGATCATTCATTCACTCTATGCCTCTCACACAGAAACCTTCATACACAGATTATATTTCCACCTCCACAAGTGCCAACACATAGTGTCTTTAGTACCTCTAAATTCAGCTGCACTTATGTAGGCCATGGTGAGAGCTTGCTTGCTTATTCATCCAGAATAGACTCAGCTAAATCCGCTCTTCACCGCTGAGTGGAAACCAGTTTTTCTTGTCATAGTCCAGTTGCTCTTATCATATGTGAAGTCAGGATTTTGATGTTGAGAGCTGTTCCTTGATCATCACTAGAGGAGAATCTCTCCCGGGAGCTATTCAAAACGAGCACAGAAAGGACCTGAACCTCTGAACGGCTTCTCTGCAGGAGGCTCTGTATTCAATACAGGCTGGAATTTATGTTTCTCTGTGTGCTATGCATAGTGGACATGAAATATCACCCCATCTGTTCTTACCATAAAAGCTTTGTGCACTTCTCTTTCCACTACCTCTTTCTTTCTTTTTCATTCGGATTTTGCCCAGCATGCTTCTCCATCTCCTCTCTCTGCTCTCACTTTCCCATTGCCTCAAAGAACCCCTGCACGGTTACCTGATCAATAGTGTCTTTACAGGTTCACCTGGTGCTGAACACCTCCTGGTTCTTTCACAGCTAAGAGCCTAGAGGATCCGCAAGTGGGTGACGCAACTTACTTCTTATGATTTCAAGCACTCCCTTAGTTTTGGAGATAAAGAGTAATACTCATTCTTGAGTAAATTCAAACTCACTACTGGTTTTTGTTAAGCTTGGTGTTTTAGTTTCATCCAGAAGGTTACATCATATCCTTACCAGACATAAAGACTACAAAGCAACAAACTAGGGCTGAAACGATTCCTTGAGTAACTCGAATACAAAAAATCATAGAGGCAAATTATGTGTTTCAAAGAATCGTTTAGTCCATTTACTAGGGATGTACTGAATTTTCGGCTGCCGAAAATATATGCTGCGCCGCACTGCCCATCAGTGTTCAGGATTCACTCTCATCACTGCGCCATGTGACGCTCCGTTCAATATTACGCTCTATCAATGCGCATTCTGCTCAGTTACCGCTCATGCTCACCAGAAAAACTAAGTCCGCACAAATAACGCACCAACAAGAAATGTCTATGTAGTATACTTGTTCCTGTCTGCAGTAGCGCTACTGTGCTGTGGCATGCTGCAGTACAGCTGTACTGGGCCACGCTGGTCAAATCTCCTTCACTGATCTGCTCCCCGCTACGCTCTGCTCACATGCGCTGATAATATAGCTTTTGCCAGGGTTTTTATATTTTTATACGCGTTTACTTGATATTTCTTTACACAGAATCATCATTTCTGTTAATTTCCCACTGATTTATGTGATCTGATGAGCATTAACTCACATTACGCGATCATATCTCTGTATGAGTGAATGGCAGAGACGCGTGTTTTCCTTTACCACACACACACTGACGCTCGCAGTGATTTCAGCGTCTGCCGTTTCAATGAGGACATAAACACACGAACATCATCTCCAGAACTGCCCCTGAGAATCACTTCATGAGCGTTTCACCGTTTCATTTGAGTACAACTAGCATCATATCATATACACACAGAAATTTAAACGTATTCACGGCAACCTGTCAAAATAAAAGTCTGGTTTAATTTGAAGACATTGCAGCAGAAATATATTACTAATGTTCAGCAGAATGAACATACTACTACTACTACTACTACTACTACTACTACTACTACTAAAATTATGAAAACTATTTTTTAAGGAATGATCACAACATTTCTTCCATGTTTTAATTTTAATAGTAAATCCCCTTTGTTTGCCAAAAAGTTTAATTTTCAATAATTTAAAGATAAATGAAATTAATGTTTTATGCCTTCATTTGATAACCAGATACACAACACAGAATTTCTGAGGAAAAAGAAAATATTTCATAAGGCTATTTTAAGAATAAATAACAATAAAACATTAGGTGAGAGAAAATAAAACATAAATGTATAATTGTCATTTTCTTTAATCATAGCTATAATTATTATAACACCTAAAATATGTTGCGTGTAAAAAGTGTTTGTTTCAGCCACTTGAAGGGTGTGTGCACATGATCAGGATGGTACCACGTCCGTCGCATTTTGAGAAAGGAAAAACCCTGTATGAAGGATTATACATTATTTGGATAATTAGTCAACAACAACAGCTATATCTGATTCTGTTGCATAGAACTGAATAAAAAATAATACATTGATATTTTATATTAATATATTTTTGGTCCAATTTTCTTTCAATAAAAGTGTGGTTATTTTATTGGCTTGTGTTTTTAAATTCTGTGTTATTAAAATTGAGTTAAATTAAAAAATCTTACAAAATTACTTTATATTATTTAATAAAATAAAAATTATTACAAAGCATTAATAAAATAAAAATTATTACAAAGCATTTTCGGTTTTGGTTTTCAACCAAGCACATCCAGAATTCTCGGTTTCGGCCCAGAATTTTCATTTTGGTGCATCCCTACCATTTACTGTAACTACATACAGAGCATTGTGTTTGCAACATTTAAGAGGGTTTATTCTCCAAATAACTTCAAATTCATGTTGCTGAAAAATGTGTTAATACATGTTCTGTGTATGGACTCCTGTTTTTGTTCCACGTTAGCTTCCTGTCCACTAATTTTTGCCTCTTACAAAAGCCACAAAGCCTTCTAAGAAGACAGTAAAGGCTTATGTCATGCCTGAGCTGTAGTTAGGCTGAAACTTGAAAGTTAAGTTGCACAATGTTTAGGTTTTATTATTATTATTTTATTACTATTATTTTGATTTATGTCTTAGTTTTAGGTTGTACTGTTTACCTTTTTTTAAAGTAATTTTAAATAAATTTTTATATTTTTATATATTTGTATTTTTAATGTATTATGGCAATTAAACGCACTGGGTTTAGTTTTCACAGTTATTAATATATGCAATTTCAGCAATAAAAATGTTCATTTTTCTAAAAAGGAAACAAATTACTTGATCATTTTAAGAGACCTGTCTTATTTTCTCTTGTGTATTTAGTATTGCTCTTTAATACAGAAAAAGTTCTTATCCGATTACTCGATTAATGGATGGAATTTTCAGTAGAATACTCGATTACTAAAATATTCGATAGCTACAGCCCTACAACAAACCATAATCTTTTTTTTTCAATGATTTTTGACCTAAACGAATCGCTTGGTTGCCCTGCCCATAATAAAATCTCATTGGTCCACTGGGGGTTCACAGCGATGCCATAGAAAAACCATTTTAGGTTCCCCAAAGAACTTTCAAGTGAACAGTGCCTAAAATAACTTTTTTTCTTAGTGTGAAGAACATTTTGTAGAATGGAAAGTTTCCACAGATGTTAAAAGTTCTTCATGTAACCATCAATGCCAATAAAGAAACTTTATTTTTAAGAAAGTGGTTAGAATATGGTGTAACAGTCAAGTCCTAGCTTGCTTATTCAGGCTATGATAACACATGATAGATCAGTCCTTACTGAATATACCCACAGGATTATGGGAATCACATTACAAATATTGCAAGAGATTCCTCCATTCTGAAATCTAGAGATAATGTACTCCATAAAATCCCTCTGCAGGAAGAAAATATTATCAAAAGCACTCTGTGGTGGCCAATGAGAGAGAGAAATGATTCATTGCGTCTTCTTCTATTGTCTAATATAAAAACCCAGACACAAATAATGAGATCCATGTTTGTGTTGCTCAGCGTTATGTCCAACAACATGATCAATCTCAAGGCTGACGCCATCCAACTGCATCTTAGCAACAAGTGAGCATTAGAGACGAACCCAGAATGAATCTAGAAAGGCTATGTTGCAACATACTAAAGCAAACAACTTGATACAAACAAATCAATCTCTCTTTCCTTTTTTCAAGTGTGACCCCCCTTCATGAACGACAACGTTTTGCGACGTTGAATGGTGTGGATGTGTGGTTTCCCAGTTTTGGCAATCCAGTGAGAGATAATGAACGAAGTGCGAAGAGCTCTCTCATTCACCGTAGCGGCTTTCTGTAGCAGTGATTTTTGACCACGTAACGTAAGTTAGCTCCTGTAGTTTTTGCTGGAAAAACTCCAGCGGTTTTGGCTGCAGTAATCTGTGTTTAGTTGTCAAATCACTGTTATTTATATAGCGCTTTTTACTATACAGATTGTGTCAAAGCAGCTTTATAGTATTAAACTTTTCAAAATAAAAGCCTTCCTGAGACCCCCCCCTGCTACCTCTTTGCGACCTCCCCGGAAGATGACGCACAACGTAAACGCCGTGACCTGCTGACGTCGAGGCCAGCATACAGACGCTGTACAGACGCGCCCGGAAGGCATGCACCGTGCGTGTCCTCTGTGTGTAAACATCGAGCGTCATCCGAGACGTGCTTGCCCCGTGCTCTGCTAGTGAACTCATGAACGCGCTTGCAGGAAGTGTCACGGAGAAGACAAAGTTGTATAAAGTCAATTTTTTTTTCTTTGCGCACAAAAAGTGTTCTCGTCGCATCATAAAATTCATATTGCACGTCTGATGGCAGATGGACTATTTTGACAGTTTAGTCACAAGCAGTGTTGCCAACTTACCGACTTTGTTGCTAGATTTAGCGACTTTTCAGACCCCCCAGCATCTGCATCTGCTCTGTTCAGCTAGCGGCTGAGAGGAGCAGTGTGTTCAGTTAAAATAGATATTATGTTGCTTCTCTAATTTTACATGCAAATATAGCCGAAATCACAGCACAGGAATTGTCTTTGTCTTTTCTTATCTTGTGTGTATTATTTGATTTCATCAGACGACGGCTCAATTATAAATCAGGATTTTTGTGCAGATTAATGTCTTGGAAGGGATATGCAGTCTTAAAGGGCTGCGTTTCAGTCACTATTTCATATTTATCCCGTTGACTGACAACAGAAACAGTAAAATATATAAAGGAAAACAGTTTTACTGAAATTTGGCTGCATTAAAATACAGTATGAGCAAAGAGAGACAAATGTAAAAGGCAATATGACACGATGACGTCATGAATATGCTAATCAGCGTATGACGTCATCTAGCGACATTTAGCAACTTTTCAAACTGGCTTTAGCTACTTTCCATTGAAAGAAGTTGGCAACACTGGTCACAAGCCTCCCGGTTTTTATCTAAAATACCTAAAATTGTGTTCTGAAGACTAACGAAGCTTTTACGGGTTTGGAACGACATGGGGGTAAGTGATCAATGACAAAATTTTCATTTTGGGGTGGAGTATTCCTTTAAATGTGATCACATTCTTCTCCTATTGTTCCAGTCAATTTTATGCTTCAAAAGCAATTCAACTATGAATATAAAGGTTATATCCTGGAATTGCAGTCAAATCAGTTTAATCTGGAAACTATTCTCTGGAGAGGAGAGGGGAAATTATTTTATCAGGGAGAATGAGTTGTGACTGAAGAGGACGGGTGGAACAGTCTTTAAAATTATTTTACATTTTCTTGACTGTGGTTATAATAACAGTAAAGGAAACTGTGACATGGTCTATTGCTTTCCAAAAAAAAAAAAAAAAAAAAAAAAAAACTTCCAAAATGAGTTTAAAAAGCTATGAAATATACTGTCAGGTTTGATGATATTACGATCATTTACATTTTAGGTGAACTTTTCCTGTAGACAGTATTTCATGTTGATCTGGGTTTCAAGAATGGTGCAGTGCCTGGGTTTCCATAAGAAGGCTACACAACTCTATACAAATGTGATGTTGGCATCTAAAATTCTGGGCTTCAATTCCAGTCCAGATGTACAACCGTTGATCCATGGAGAGCTAAATTCCATCTCTATGAGCCGATCAAGAACCTCGCTCTGGAAACCTTGGCCAGACCAGTGGAAAAACAAACACAAGCTCCACAAGTTACCAGCTTCTCCATAGACTCATATCTCCACTGAAATTTCTAAGAATGCAAGCAATAAAAAAGTCTTATGCATATATAATGGAATGCTGGGGAAATTTTTGGTTAGAAACCCATCCTAAAATATGGGAAGAATGAGAGAATTTAGTAGAAGAAAGATCTTGATGTGGTTATAGACCTTTTTTATAGACCTTTCTAGAAACCAACATCTATGAATGACATCTAACCCCATTACTACTTACCTTCAAGCTGTTTGTTGGAACATGGTAGATGCTTAGTTGCTGGTCAAAGACGGTCTACCAGGCCTAAGATTGTCTACCAAATCATACATGGCTGATCAAATATCTAGACCAGCTATGACCTGCTAAGATGAGCTACTGACCATTTAATGGCAGGTCACAATCTAACAGTGAGCAATGCATTTAACTCAGTTCCTGTAAAATTACTACATCTGATCACCACATAACTCTTTTAGATAAAAAAAAAAAAAAAACACATTAAAGAAAAGACACTATAAGGCTATTAACATTGTGCTAAAATCTTGGTTACCATTGTTCTGAACCTCTCTTTTAACCCTATTTAGAGAAATGTTTCATACATGTAATCAGGGTTTAAATTGGGCCGGGGTCATCCGGGGCTGAGCCCCGGCACATAGACTTCAGGGCTCGACATTAATACTTCATTAATGCCAGACAAGTAACATGATAAAAACATCAATAATCAAAACTAACTATGTAAACACCAAAACACAAGTAATATTCAGATTTTATTACATTTAGAGTAAGTGTTGAATAGTGGATAACTACTATAGCTAATGCATCTATTGACAGTAAGTATAAGGTTGCGCTGCTGCTGCAAGGCTGACACAGCCTCTCCAGGAGAAATCAAAACGTGCAACACTAAGAAACTCAGCATACTGAGGTAAAAATTTGAAATAGAAAGATTTTATATTTAAAATACAGTTAATTAGGCAACATCACAACTTTTCACCATTACTACGGTTTAATAGTTCTATAAACAGTTCAATAAGCAAATAAAATAAAGTCACTACATTTTAGGAGGAACCACAGCGCATCTCACAGCAACCAGTCGATTCATTGCTGAATGATTCAGTGTTTTGAACGAATTAGTTGAGTCAAAGTTTCATTAGCCCATGCATAAACATCTGATGAATCTGTCAACTGAACGAATCGTTTGAATGAACGACTCAATGACTCAGCTGATTTATACTTCTGCGTCAAAACTACGGCGTAGCCTGACTTGCACCTCTCCAAAAATGTCACAGCACGTCAAATCTACGCGAACCACAAGCACTGTGATTGGTCTGCTAGTACCCCTCCCTCCGTATGTATTTGAGTTTTGTGTGTTTTTTGCACTTTAATATAGTTTAATGTTACACCTTATTTAAAATAAAACAAAGCAAAGAACAAGTGTCTTATTTATTATAAAACGTAGCATTACATCACTTTGTTGTCCGCGATAAACAGTTGTTCTGCCATGGTACAAGTCCTTGTGAAGATCGAAAGAATGCTGCCATCTCCTGTTCCGTTGTCGTCTCTTTTTTTGTAGTTTTAAATAAATTATCTGTTCTTTAATATTTATTTGCCGCCGTCACGGCTGATGCTTTTCCAATGAGCTGCTTCTTCTTCGGCTTTTGCCGTGGTACTGCAGGTTACACAAGCAACATGCTCGTGGACACTGCAGACTAGCGGTTTGTATGTGTACTGCACGTCGATGCGGACAACAACACAGAAGTATAAATGAAAACCGACGCACAGACTATGGCGTAGAGGCTACAGCGTATGTCTGACGCAGAAGTATAAATCAGCCTTCACTCATTAAACACTCACTACTGGCACCTACTGGCATTTTAATTTAGTTGAAAACTATCATTTCCACCATTATTTCTTGTTTGTATATTCAAAAAAATATTTAAAAGAATATATTTAATGCAGTTGTATTTTTCAGTGTAAATGATTTAATTTGATAACGTATAGATAATAACAATCACATTATTATAATTTAATTTATAGATCAAATGTAAGAATTTGAAATGAAAGTATTAATGAGATTAGTGGGAAAATGCCCTCTATAAAAGGTAAAAAAAAATGCCCTTGGATTACATATAAAAACATGCAGATTTATGTGTCACTGCTGATAGAAAGCTGATACCATAGAACCCCCCCCACCCCCCCACCCCACACATAACAAATCCCAATTTAACCCCTGCATGCAATTATTCAAAAATTAGAACTGCTTTGTATTGTACTGAATTATACTGAATTGTAGTACCAAACCACTAATCATAGATAAATTATAAGCACTGTGAAACTTGTGAAGCAAGATAACCTAGGATTGTTTACCTGGGGTTTACAATGACCCAGGGTTACCCATTTCAAATCTTAAATTTCAAATTGCAATGTATTTGTGTATCAAAATGTATACAAAACATATAGAATCAAAACATTTTTGATGAGACAGTTCTGACTCCATACTTGTTCCGATCTGGCAAAGAATTATTGTCGATGGTCTCAGTTCAGTAGCTTATTAAGTCAAGTAGAGGAAGTAAACTCAGGGTTATACTACACACAACCACAGAAAATTTACATTTGCTGAAAGTCTCTATAATGGTTCAGTATCCTGTAACTAAGCAAGATGGTGATTAAGGATCTTACATTGTTCTTCTTAAGAAGAAATCTGTGTGCATCTTCCTGAAGGGCGATTAGTTTTTGATGTCAGCTAACTAAGTGGGTTGGTTTGATTGACATCCAGTTTCAGCAATGTTGCTCTTTAAGTGCTGTAGAGAGGTGCAATTAATACTGGCTGCACAAGCGGTCTGACTGACAGCAACTGTCCGCGGTATTACAATCCAAACAGGTAAACTGCTCTCGCTTAATTTCAGCAGATGGACTGCCCACCCTCAACTTGATGGATGGGCGGCAGCCGGGGTGTCTATTATCCTGTCTTTAGCCCAGTCACCACCGCAACAATGCTTAACAAGCTTGTCTGCGAGGTTAACGCTTCACCCAATCCTGTCAAGCCGAGACGTTGTAATACATGGCAAGTGGAAAAGGAGCTAATTCCATCCCTTCCAAACAGGGAGGGAGAGAGAGAGAGAGAGAGAGAGAGAGAGAGAGAGAGAGAGAGAGAGATGAGCAAGGGGGAGAAATTAGAACCGCACTGTGATAGGGGAACATCATGGCCTAGTCTTGTCAAACAGCATTAAGACTCAGAGGAAAAGGAAGCGCTGGGGGCTGACAGGAAGTAGCATTACCATTACATTAGCACCATTATTACTGACTGTGCGTATGAGTAACTGTCACACAAAGACAACATTAGGGCAAATTTCTTTGCCAGAAATAAGGAAAACAAAGACAGAGGTTTAAGTGACTCATAAAAGGAGTCACTTAAATTCAAATGGGACCGGGACAAAATATTTAGACGCCAAGTGACACTGAAGACTGGAGTAATGGCTGCTAAAAATTCAGCTTTACCATTACAGAAATAAACTGCGTTTTAAAATATATTAAAAAAGAAAACAGTTACTTCAAACTGTAATAATACTCCACAATATTACTGTTTTACTGTATTACTGCAATGGTGAGCACAAGAGATGGTATATATATATTTATTTATTTATTTATTTTCAGACTCCAGTGTGAAAATCAGTGCTTTACAATACTACCGCTTTAGTGCATTCAGTTTCGGAGTGAAGTGAAGACTGAAGCCAGCATTTATCAGGTGTGTGTTTGTGTGTGTCTGTGAGTCACACTGCAAGTGTTTGCTCCTGGGTGTCTGTGTGTTCTTTGATGGAGGCATAAGTGAAGCTGCTGCAAACCTTGTAAACCTGAGAGCACAAGTAAGAGTAGAAGAGGAAAAAGAGAGAGAGAGTGTTTCCATGCGTGCCTTAGAGATGCTTGTGGGTTAGAGTGGCTCTATAACTGACATGAACAACCAGGCATATAAACATGGTCCAAAATTAACACCCACCAAGTAAAAACTGGCTTTGATGAATAAATAAAATCAATCACAGCCAGCTGGATGGCCACTTTATTAGGAACCACAACACAATAAATACTTGATTTTATTTAACTGAAATAACAAAAATCTGCCTTTTCTGATGCAATTGGTGTAAGTGGCCACACAAAGTGTATGTGGAATGAAAAAAGTAAATAATATAATATAATGCATCATAGTTTCATGTCCACAAACAAATATTAATAACCCATAAACCTTCCCAATCCAGGTGTGTCAAAATTTAATCTTGGCCCATGCACATCCTCCTGCAGACGTTGACACTGATAAGCCACTGACCACTCACATATACGCCTTGAGGGCCGTGTGTAAATAAGAGGACATACTGATCAGGACAATACCGGCCCTGTGTCCTCTTCGGCAGTGTCACACTGTGTACATTTCTCACACAAACAACTGAACACAGCTCCCAGCGGCAAGGCCAGAGAATGTGTGTTTGTGTCTGGCCAGATGGGCCTCTCAGCATGCCACTGCTGTCACATACACACACACACACATCCTGACACAAAAACAACACTTCACATTCACACACAAATACTGACTCATAAACACAGACTTGCACACACACAACCTCCCAGGCAGATGACAACCATGCTAACCTCGTCTGAGCATGGCCCTGTGATTAGTGCATGAACTCAGACACCCACATGAGTTCTTCATGGTAGGACGGCATGGCTACATTTTTCTTCTTAGCTTTTGTCAATATTCAATATATGTCTTGTATATGTCAAACAGCCATTGTAACCAAGTATACAGTAAATGTATAATGTATTTATAAAAAAGTAATATTTAAAAAAAAAATGAACTGTTTTTCACCTAATTAACAGAAAGAAAATTGATATTTAATTAACAATTGATATGATTTTTAAATGCATCAATATAACTAAACAGTAATATATAGAAGTATTTACGTACACAGACTATCTTTCAAAAGTTTTTATGCTTTGACAAAACTACAGTAAAAAACAGTAATTTTGTGAAATATTACAATAATAACTTTTTATATATTTTAAAATGTAATTTATTTCTGTGATGTTCTTTCAGAAATCATTCTAATATACTGATTTGGTTCTCAAGCATTTCTTACTACTATGAATGTTAAAAATATCATGCCACATTTTCGTGGAAAATGTGACATTTTTTCCCAGGATTCTTCAACAAACAGACTTTTGTAACATTTTAAATGTCTTTAACGTCACTTTTGATCAATTTAATGCATCCCTGCTGAATAAACTTTTGAACAGTAGCGTAATTTATGAAAAAAAAAGGCCATAACACACACCACACATTTTTTTAGTCACTGAATCACAAAGTTTCAGACTGATTAATTGAAACATACAGTCTGAACTAAAACCAAAGTCTTCTGGATGCTATTAAAGGCGGTTCATACTGCTATTGAAGTTTAAATCAGAGACACTATTAAACTAGAGAAGGACTGGCACAGCAAATTTAATGACACACTCTTGCCAAAATACTTGTTGCAAAATACTTCATGGTCAAATAAAAAGTGCATTAAAATCACTGTAACATACAGTACCTCCCAGCTATGGTGCTCATGTGGGTACACCAACCACTTTCCTGTCCTCTATCTACTATTCACATTAATATGCTAAACCAACACGCATCTATACAGGCACGTATCCGTTTTTCTCTCAACGGTTTACTTTCATTTTAGACATAACCAACTGAGTCTATATGTAAACCTTGTGTGTTTTGACAGTATTAGCGCAAAAGATAACTTAGTTCAGTAATCAGGTGCTGTTTGACAGGCTTTAGGGCTTTAGCGTGCGCGCTTCGGGTGTATGGGGCACTCAGAAAAAGCGCACGTCAGACCGGCGCGTGAATGAAACATTTAAAAGCACATGCAAATAATGTACTTTTATGATTGCGAATAAGTGCAGTGTCCTGTCAGAGTAACTCTACTGATGTGAATGCATGTGGCGTTGTACAATAGGCTATATGACCGAGGCGCCAGAACTGCAGCAGATAGAATATGTGCTGTAGCACGATACTACGATATTTCTTCAAAAGCAGATCGTGGAGACATTTTTATCATCCACAATCAAAAATCGTCATATCGCACACCCCTAGCTAAACCTGATATTCCCAGAATTTGTCAGCAAAGTAAATATCAGCACTAACATAAATCAAGACTCAAATTAAAGACAGCCCCTTTAAAACCACAACACACTGATACGAACCCTACACAGCTGTCACAACGCTAGCGACAGCTCTCGTCATGAATATTTCTAAACATGTCACATTCCTGCAGACTCTAATTACCACTGGGTTATGAGAGACGCTCGTTCATATTTCTCTGTCATACATGCCTATAAGAACTTGACAAAGAGGTGGATGTGTAGAGTACCGCTGAGTGTTTCCTTTTCCTTGACTGCAGGGTGTTATCAGGAGGAGGTAATACGTCAGGCGTCGAGTCTGCTGCTGGCTTTCTGTTTATATATGGCTGCTGTTTGTGAATCTGGGATTTAGTGCAAACAGAGGAAAGTGCCTAGATAGCCCATGTGTCTACACTTCTACCAGTCTCTGCCTATCGCATTTACCTCATTCTAAATTTACTGTGACCCTGGACCACAAAACCAGTCTTAAGTCGCTGGAGTATAGTTGTAGTAATAGCCAAAAATACATTGTATGGGTCAAAATTATCGATTTTTCTTTTATGCCAAAAATCATTAGGATATTAAGTAAAGATCATGTTCCATGAAGATATTTTGTAAATTTCCTACCGTAAATATATTAAAACTTAATTTTTGATTAGTAATATGCATTGCTAAGAACTTCATTTGGACAACTCTAAAGGCAATTTTCTCAGTATTTAGATTTTTTTGCATCCTCAGATTCTAGATATTCAAATAGTTGTATATCGGCCAAATATTGTCCTATCCTAACAAACCATGCATCAAGCTTATTTATTCAGCTTTCAGATGATGTATAAATCTCAATTTCGAAAAATTGACCCTTATGACTGGTTTTGTGGTCCAGGGTCACATATATGAAACAAATTAATTGTATTTTTTACAATTACACATACATATACTTTAAAATGTAATTTATTCCTGTGATGGCAAAGCTGAATTTTCAGCATCGTTACTCCAGTCTTCAGTGTCACATGATCCTCCAGAAATCATTCTAACATGCTGATTTGCTACTCTAGAAACATTTCTTATTATTATCAATGTTGTTTCATATCATATCATATCATATCATATCATATCATATCATATATCATATATCATATCCATTTTGGATACATTTAGGTTTTTCTTTTCAGGATTCTTTGACGAATAGAAAGTTTAAAAAAATGCATTTTTTTGAAAAAGAAATCATTTGTAACGTTATAAATGTCTTTACTGTCACTTTTGATCAGTTTAATGTGTCTTTGTTTAATAAAAGTATTAATTTCTTAAAAATAAAATCACTAACCCCCCAAACAGAACTGTCGTCATGTACATTTTCATGCATAAACTGCCTATATATATTAACCTAATGCATTTACCTATAAAATTAGGTAAATACACTACTATTATAAATATATAGCCTATATGTCAATTTAACTCCAGTATATTAAGAATATTATATAACTGGTCAAGCTTTCCAGCATGATTCCCTGCCTACGTCCCAAGACACTGGGACAGACTCCAGCATCCCCACAACCCTACAGTACATAGGACAAGCGGTTTGGAAAATGAATGGATGGATAATCATGTTTTCCTGGCCGTATGTGATATGAGTGCTCCTCTGGATCCTATGAGCCTTCCCCAGGGTCGCCTGCCAGATTCCCCCGTTTTTCTAAATCAGTGCTCTTCACACAGGCACTGTAGTGGACAGCTGTTCAGGGCTCAGGAGAGGGCAGCCAGGGTTTCTGAAGCCAAGACTGTGAACAATATTTTGTGTGACAGCGATATAAAGGTGAGTCAGAGCTGTCAACTGAGTCAACTCAGCAGGAAACATTGAGACCCATCTGCTGGAACTTCAAACCCACGTAGAGGCACACACACACACAACTGTGAACAGACACTCTCATTCACACAATCACATACACACAAGCAGAAAATGCAAGATGGGCTCCTCTGGCCTAGGGAAAAAATAAAACCCTAAGGGAAATCAGATTTTAAACTAGAAATCATAATAGAACAGAGTAAAACACATAGTTCTGAATTAAATACATGCAGCGTTGGTGAGCATAAGAGAATTGAACATACGTAAGCAATGTTTGACATGTCCTAGATGTCAAACTCACACCAGTGCAGCACAATATAGACACACAGCTTGGCAAAAAAGAAGGGCGAGGGAGGAAGAGGATGAAACACTGAAGAAAGGGAATTTAATTCCCCACTATCCAGCATAACTCAAGTTTATGGTCATTGCCTTGGTGTTTGATAAAAGCTTAAAGTGTCCTAGCCATCACTTCCTTCGGACTGCTCCATGAGAGATGGATTTGTCTGCCCTTAATTCAGCCATGGGCAGAATACACATGATGAACGAGAGAGCTGTGCAATCTCTCTCTCTCTTTCTTTCTCTCTAACAAGGACAAATGGTGCCTGTACGTTTCCTGTCTCCAGCATCCATTTATGGGAAAAGTGTACGTGTATGCCATTGAGCATGTGTTTAAAGGAATATTTCACCCCCCAAAAAGAAATTATGTCATTATTTACTTACCTTCATGTGGTTCCAAACCTGTATCACTGAGAAATCTGAAGAATGAACAATCCACATACAATTACAATGAATTAAAAAGGATGCAAATGCAACATAAAGGTATAACAACAGTTGCCCATATGAGTCTCCTGAAGTCACACTATAGCACTGCATGAGGAAAAGACTCAAATTTAGGTCATCATCTTCAAAAATCTTGACATCAGACTTAGCTCTCCTTGGAGCATTCATGAGAGTGAATGAATCATTCTTTTAAGCCAAATCACTTCAATAAATCAGTTAGATGAATCAATTCAATGCAGAACTTCACAGCTCCCTGGATTGTCAGTGAATAACATTCAACAAAGCTACTGTATGACTTTACAAGTTTTAAAATAAAGTGTATGGACCACTTTTATGAGACATTTATTGTGTTTTCTGTGCTTACAGGAATAGTTCACCCAAAAAATGAAAATATACTCATCTTTGTCATGAATGATATAGATGAATTTGTTTCTTCATTGAAACTATGGGGAAATTCAGCATTCATTACTACTCATTCATGGATCCTCTGCAGTGAATGGGTGCCGTCAAAATGAGAGTCCAAACAACTGATAAAAACATCACAATAATCCATAAACAATCCACATCAATTAATGTCTTGTGAAATGATCATTTGCATTTTTGTAAAAACAAATCCCTCATTAAACCGTTAATTTATGGACTGGACTCGTGTGGATTACTTGTGAATTATTGTGATGTCATGACATTCTTAAAAAAAAAAAAACATTTAAGTTCATGGAAAAAACAAAATCATAGATGTTTTGGAACCACATTAGGATAATAAGTAAATAATGACAGAATTTACACTTTTTGGGTGAACTGTTCCTTTAAGTGCACATTAGTGTGTGTGTGTGTGTGTGTGTGTGTTCAATGTAGCGTGTGGCCATCTGATTGCTTGCTCTGTAGTAGCAATTCCTCTGTGTAAACATGCTATAAATACTCATTAGTGAAAACAAGAGGATGTCACAAACGCACACAAACACAAAGAGCAAGAGTGCAACACCTCGCAGCAACAATAACAAGAGTGACTAATTTAATTAGCACCATAAAACAAGTCCAAAAAAAAGCCGGAGCCTGTCCTCTTCTCGTTCATCCTTAATGACAGAATTAATCAGCAGTGTCTTTACACATCTAAACTTAGAGGACACAATCTCTATTATTCTCTCTCTCTCTCTCCCCACTTTGGCACTTTTTGTAAATCAGTCCACACTTTTGTCATAATGTCTGAAAGACCCAACAAACCACCAGCCTGCCTGTAAAACCTGGTGTCATATTAATTACCTCCTCTGATTAGATCAGTAATAAGTCTTAGGCTGCTATAGAGACGGCTAATGATCAGCGGCAATTACTCGATTCAAATGAGCTCTGCCTTAATGGAGTCAGATTGTCGCACCTCTTCTGTTGTTCAGCCATTGTCAGCGAAGACGGACTGACACGGCTTTGAAAAATTAACATGACTGTGGGTTTACATAATCTCAGTACACAATCTAATCATGATTTAATTTTGCAAAGAAATTCATAAAAACACTGAAACAAAGAAGCGTCTCAATGAAGTAAACTAATTAGATGCAAACGGAAAACATAAAGCTTAATAAGTTTAAGTTGGAGCATTAAAATTACTAACTGAAAATAAAAACTAAAGCTGTTTTTGAACAGTTTTACTCAACCATGTGCTAAAGCACTGTGGAAAATCTTTAGGAAACAAATCAACCAAATACAAGGCCCCCAGTGTTATGTTGTCCTGTCTGAAAAGATAAAGTTGGACTCACAGGTCGGTGTTTCTTTTGCAGGTATTTCTTCCTCTTGCTGTGTGTATGGGCCAAGCGAGGGTTGTTCTCCTGGTCAGAGTGGTGGTGGTGCTGGTGGTTGTTGTGGTTGAGTCGGTCCTTGTGCAGGTCCAAGCTCAGCCCGTTCGGCACTCGGCCGGGCTTCTTCTTGCGTAGCGGTCCTGCCTGGTTCTGTCTCCGCTCGTGAGGCTTCAGGGTCATGTCCTTCTGCCAGAAAAAAAAAAAAAAAAAAACGGATATGAGTGTAAAACACTTTTTGGATTAAACATTTTGACACATGCAACCAAACCTGAATCTTCTCATATTAAACATTATGGTGCTAAATTCATTAGTATGTGTTACTCTACAGAAAAAAAAATAAATAAATAAAAAAATCACTAATTATATTTTATCAAAATGTAAGAAAACAAAAAAGTTTTTATAATAATGTCTTATAATAATGTACTCTTCTCAAGAGTCAATCAAATCTCATTAAAAAAAAAAAATTCAAGTCTTTCCCACTACCATTCAAAATATTTGGGCTCAGTAAACTAAAAGAATTTTTTTTTTTTTTTTTTTTTAATTATTCAGCAAGGACACATTCAACTGATCAAAAGTGACAGTAAAAATATTTATAACGTTAATAAAGATTTCAGTTTCAAAACAAAAACTTATATTTAACTTTCTATTCATCAAAGAATCAAAAAAAGTATCAGTTTCAACCAAAATGATAAGCAGAACAACTGCTTTCAACATTGATAATAATAAGCAATGTTTCTTGAGCAGCAAATCAGAATATTAGAATGATTTCTGAAGGATCATGTGACATTGAAGACTGGAGTAATGATGCTGAAAATTCAGCTTTGTCATCACAGGAATAAATGACATTTTTAAATATACTGAAATAGAAAATAGTTATTTTAAATTATAATAATATTTTACAAAATTCACGTTTTACTGTATTTTCGATCAAATAAATGCAGCCTTGCTGAGCAAAAGAGACTTCTTTAGAAACATATTACCAACCTCAAATTTTTTGAACAATAGTGTATATACATTTTTACTCTAAAATATGCAATATTATGGAAATGAGGGTTATGTAAACGACATGGTATTTCATGTCAAGGACCATTAATAAACAGCATGAAGACCATTCCTGCTATATACTGAATGTATTGTTTGTACTAAAACACATTACACAACCTAAGCAGTACACACTTCAGTAGGCGTATACTTGTCTACCTCCAGCAAACATTGTTCTGCCAAGCTGCTAAATAAAATAATCTTTACCCCACAGAGAAACAAGCATTTTGATAAAAGGAGTCTGAAATACAGCAGAGGAAGCAGAGGAGCAGCGCTCCAGAACTTTCTCATCCACAGAGGACTCTAGACAGGAAGATCAATATTCAATATGACAAAGCTCATCTCTGCAGGGGACCTGTGTATCTTCACATATCTCTGCTTGCAGAAGCAATCAATTACATTATTATACTCCAGTTACAGAGAGATAGATACTTCCCATGCCAAAAACAGTAGAGAAAACTGAGACATTTGATACAGTTCAGAGTAGGAACGCCTACTAGAAACAGCAGCGCAGTGACTTGGCAACCATTAGAGATTCAGAATATTTAATGCATGATGAAAATAAAAGAATATATTTAAAAAAAGAATACATTAAAAACGCATCATGGTTCCACAAAAATATTAAGCACAACTGTCTTCAACATGGATAATAATAATAGATGTTTCTTGAGCAGCAAATCAGCATATTAGAATGATTTCTGAAGGATCATGTGACACTGAAGACCACAGGATATGCAGCCTTGGTGAACATAAGTGACTTCTTTCAAACACATTAAAATGCCTTACTCATTCTAAAATTCTGAACATTAATTTGTGCGCATTTTCCTGCTAAAAATGGGGAATGCTGGAAACATTTTTCTGTGGTGAATCCTTGAATCTGAGTTTTGAATTGATTCACTGAAGCTGACAGTTTGAAGTGATTCACAAATCCAAATCAATGCCATTTTTTGCTACTGCACTTTGAAACATCTCTGCTTTAATGCTTTTCATACATAACTTCCAACATAAGGCATCTCAAAACTATTCTAATGACACAGCAATCTCAATGGCGAAATAAAGTACATTACAACCTTAGTCCAAAAATACAAGAGCAATTGCAAAATGATGAGCAGCAAAGTGCTGTTTTAATGTAAAATAATGATCATACGCCTCTCCAAAGAGCCAAAGTTTTCATATCTAACTTCAGAGATGTAGAAGACTGTCCTTTTTATTTCGTTTTCAAGAGCTCAGCCATTTTTCTGAAATGACAGCTCCTTTTACGCTCTTCATTTTAAGCTCTGTGCGTGCGTGCGTGTGTGTGTGTGTGTGTGTGTGTGTGTGTGTGTGTGTGTGTGTGTGTGTGAGTGTGAGTGTGAGTGTGTGTGAAATAATGTTGGTGTGTGATAAAAATGAGTAATGGCTTGCATGAAATGTTTCTTCTCTGATTCAGACAGAGGTTTTAAAAAGCCTTCAGTTCATCAGAAGATGTGTGTATAAAATTAAACATTTGCAAATGCTTATATACACATCTGTATATCTATTCAAGCCTCCAGGTGATTAAATTCACCATTTCTCAAACGTAAAGCCAAGTGTTTTGATGTATCTGATGCAAACTCTACAAAGAAAAAACCTACTGTGCAAGTGTGTGTGTGTGTTTGAGAGGAGATACACCATCAGCCCTCATCTGCCTGCGAGACTGATCCATCATGTTAAACTTATGTACCAAATCAGATTACATGCTTCAGAGACATTACATGTTTAATAGCCTTGTTCAAGTCAGAAACATCAAAAGAACTCTCAGCTGAGCAGACGGAGCATGTCAGGACTGCAAGAAACGACAGGCTGATAACCAGCCATCAACTCTTCAGCTCTGATAGAGCACTCTGGGTATTTGTGCTGAGGGACAACCTCTATTCATGCCATATCTCTCTATTCAGCGATCAGAATCATTCAGACTCAAAAAAATCAAGCCGTAGTTGATTCATTTCAGCTGCTTGAGAGGAGAAGCTCCTCTTAAATGACATTCAGACGAAGACGTGGATATGTTCAGACATACTACTTACTATATTTGAAAGGAAGCAATATGTAGGCATAGAATATGCAAATAAACAGACAAACAAACAGACTGGGTATCTCACAATGCATTTGACCACTTTTAATGTGAAAAATGACTATTTAGCAGTGTAATCAAACTGCTAAAATCTAAAAAAGACATCACATATTAACTGCAGTAAAAATACAGCAAAATTAAAAAATCTAAATTAATTAGAAATTCTAAACATACAGTTTGAAAATATACACCAAAAATTACACCACAAATAATTGAATGTTTCTTTTTAAGATAGCAACTTGATACTACTTGTGAAAGGGAAACTCAAACTCTTCTCCTGTCAATCAAACATGCACTTTATGTGACAACAATGTAGCACAATACAATTGAAACTGTTAAAATATACTCACCTTTAAGCCATTCAAGATGTAGATGAGTTTGTTTCTTCATAGGAATACATTTGGAGAAATGTAGCATTACTTCACTTGCTCACCTATGGATTCTCTGTAGTGAATGGGTGCCGTCAGAATGAGTCCAAACAGCTGATAAAAGTATCACAATAATTCACAAGTAATCCAAAGGACTTCAGTCCATCATTTAACATCTTGTGAAGTAAAAAGCTGCATGTTTATAAGAAACAAATCCATCATTAATGCATTTTAACTTTCCGTTAAAGTCCATAATTCATAATAACGCTTCCTCCAGTGAAAAAGTCCATCCCCTGTTGCCCTCTCACATCTCACAGCTTGTAAATGGTGATTTATCTCTGCATATTTCTGTCCTGATGCATACGAGACGACTTTTTCACTGGAGAATGCAATATTGTGGATCGAGGACTCAATGAGAAGCAACAGTGTGAAGTTAGAAACGTCTAATTGATGAATTTCTTTCTTACAAACATGCAGCTTTTTACTTCACAAGAGGTTAAATGATGGACTGGAGACGAGTGGGTTGCTTGTGGATTACTGTGATGTTTTTATCAGCTGTTTGGACTCTCATTCTGACGGCACCCATTCACTGCAGACGATCCATTGGTGAACAAGTGATGTAATGATAAGTTTTCCAAATCTCTTCCCAGAAGACACAAACTAATCTACATTTTGGATGGCCTGAAATTGAGTAAATTATCAGCAAATCTTCAATTTGGAAGAACTAAGTATCTAATCGAATTATTTAGATTATCCTTTTTCTTCAAAATGCATCCAAGTTCAATCAAAAAGGCCTTAAGAGCGTACAATAGGCAATGATGCATGAAGGTAGACTTTAGAGGCTGGTGGAATCTGGGGTGATCTGGAAACTGGCTGAAATGACAGAAAAGCACATGAGATTATTGAGGATATGGAAAGTGAGTTTGTCAAGTATACTCAGCATGAACTTGAATGGCTTTTCCACAGCAATCACGTCCATGATCACTAGCACTCGAGTATGTGCTGAACCACAGCCAAGGTGGGTCTGGGACACATAATTCAACGGATGGGCCTAATTCGATGAGCTTTTCTTCTGCAGGAACTACAATGATCTTTTGACAACATGGCAAACTTCCTTAATCCATCTGTAAACACATCTGGCCCTAATGTGCATCTTTCAGTGTGAATTAAGTATAACAACATGTGATGCTGGCAGAGGAAACATTAGAAGTTCACTCTGGGAAAACATCTGACGATAAATTGGGTTTGCTCATCTATACTTGTCTAGTCTACTCTTGGAAAAAACATCAAAACCTACTTTTTTGGTAAAGAGCTCTGTTCTCTATTCAAGAAGTAAGAAAACAGTTGTTTTTTTCATTCTGCGCATTTTAGTTCAAAATCTCATCTCTCTATCTGTCTTCCTTTGCCTGTAGCATTCTTATCGTATAGCACATACTGATAGGACAAAATGTTTATCATTCTAAGATTCAGAATGAGTGCAAAAAACTAAAAAAAAAAAATAAATAAGAAAAAAAAAACCTGCTTTCAAATCCCACTATGTTAAGACAAAGAGTGGCTTCCATTTCAGAGAAAACTTGTTTTCATTTTTTGTTTTATTTGTATTTTTTGCCATGTCCCAAGAGATTTAGCGAGGTAAACTTTGGATACAAGAACAGCCCTACATCTACCCACAAATACACATAACACACAAGCTCCCTAGAGTTCACTTTGCTGCCTTGTTTTCTAGAAGTTCTTCTTTTGCTGTGGGGACTTAAAAACACCTCCGTACTCTCTCACACACACCATCACTCAAAGGCAGCAGCTTTCAAGTGCAAAGTAGGTTTTTACAGTCTACACAGGTTTTATCTTTCATCTCCTTCACCACGAAAATGTAATGATGTCTGAACAGTAAGACACATTCAGACAACAGACAGATAGACAGACAAATGCACAGACATTCCCCCTCAGATTTATCAGCCAAGTAGATTCTGAATCCAACTTTTTTTGAATGCAAAAATTAAATAAAATGAACTAAAACAATCACTTAAAAATTACTAAAGCTGTAAAAACTAAACATATTCTAATTGTTGAAAGGTTATAAATGTTAAATGTTATAGATGTTATTTTTATGGATATTGTTAAAATAGTCCATGTGACATCAGTGGTTCAACTGTAATTTATAAAGCTACAAGAATATTTTGTGCGTAAAGAAAACAAAAATAATGACTTTATTCAACAATTTCTTCAATTCTGTGTCAGTCGACAAACATTTACAAGAGTACTCTCATGAATGGCAGCAGAGACTGACTGGAAGAGAAGAAATTGTCTTACTACCTTTCTGGGCCTTGAACATGGTAGTTGCATTGTAGGGTCAGAAAGCTCCCGGATTTCATAAAAAATATCTTAATTTGTGTTATGAAGATGAACAAAGGTCTTACGGCTTAGGAATGACATGAGGGTGAGTAATTAATGACACAGTTTTCATTTTTGGGTGAACTATCCCTTTAACATGAACTAACAAAAAATGTTAGTGATAAAAATGTGTGTATAAATTATGGTTCAATTTATTTCTACTTATTTGTATCATTATTTCATGCATTGTGAACAAACAATATTATTATAATGAATGTATAATTAACATTAAACTTAGGTTAAATGATCTAAAAAAAAAAAAGTAATGCAAGTAATGTAATTTAATTTAATGTAAAGAATAAAATATTTTTATTCTTGTCTTATCTTGCCTAGAACTACTACTAGTGCCACCTCACCAAAAAAAATTTAAATAAATAAATAAAACAAATACCTGTAGAAAGCAACATAAAACACTATGTGACATACTATTTATTCTGTAACGTGCTGTTTCTCAACCCATGATAATAATCTAAGGTAGTTTTTCCTCTGCGGTATGGTGCTAAAACATCCTCCTGATTCATTAGTGACACATACAAGGGCTGTGCTCACTATCCTACAGATTCAGGGGATGCTGACGAGGCAAACAGGAAAACTCCCACTCCCTTTACCCAGCAATAAATGAGAGAGACAGAAAGAGAACAGCATGGGAGACCTGCGCTTCGATCCCATTCCGTGATTACACCCCTGTTCTACAGCAGAGCCACTCCAGGGATCAGTTCCCCCGCCAAGCGTAACTACACAGGCTTTTGTGAGATGGAGAGAGAGATTCTGTCCATGGCCTCTCTGTTTTATTAGTCTTATCTGTGGCCCTGAGGGAAGATATTACTTCTTTAGCCAAAAAAAAGAAAAAAAAGAAAGAAATAACAAAAAAAAAAAAAACTGCACTAACAGGAACGCACAGGACATAAAGTGTTGCTCTGAGACGGCACAAGAAGCAATAGGCTTTTGTGACCAAGAAAGTGGCGATTTAGAAAACATAACACAGTAATTTAGTTCCATTCCAAAGATGGATGGAGGGGGTGCAGTAGATGAAATGAGAGGGAGCGGGACCTGTGCCCTCCACATGAGTGGGTAAACACCACACGTCCATCTGTCTTCTCACTGAGTCAGGCTCTACACTGCAAACACAAGCTTTAGCAAGTTTCTGTCTTGTTTTTCAGAAAAATAAATAAATATTCTGGTGTGAAATGGTGTATGATAGGAATAAAGGCCCGTTTACAACAAGAACCATAACTATAAAGATAACGATAATGATAACTGTATTAGTGTCCGCACCAAGGTACGATAGCATTCTATTTATTAAAAGCATGCGCTGCAGTTTTGTCATCTCCCTTTTTAAACGTTCAAGCCCTTTAAAGCAGGATAAATTCTGATTGGCTGTCAATGTTTTTGAAAGTGTTTCCAGTGATATTGTTCTTCTGTGTTATTATCGTTACAGTTGCAGTGCAAACTCTGCTATTCTTTAAAATTCAGAGTGATTTTTAACACTATATCTTTATCGTTATAGTTATCACCCTTTACCACATTGGCAAACTTTTTTAACATGTTAGATTCATGCTTAAAATTAGAAAAAAAATACCAATGGGATAGAACATAGAAACTTAACTTTTATTGCCTAATGCCATTTTTTTTATTTAAGTTTTAAGGATGTTCAACATATTTATTATATCATTTATTATTATTATTATTATTATTATTATTATTATTATTAATAATTTCATTAATTTAATTTAATTTAATTTTTTTTTTTTTTTTTTGCAGTGATACAGATATTTCTAATATAAGGCAGCCATAACAAACACACATTTTTTAAAAGAAATTAATATTTTTCAGTAAGGACGCATTAAATTAAACAAAGGTTAGTACATTTACAATGTTATAAAAGACTTCTATATAAATAAAAGACTGTTCTATTGAACTTTCATCAAAGAATTCTTCAAAAAAAAAAAAAAATCCACAAATTATAAAGAAATACTATAACTATTTTCAACACTGATAATAAGAAGAAATAGCACATTTCTTGAGCACCAAATCATCATATTAGACTGGACTAATGGCTGCTGAAAATTCAGCTTTGCAATCATAGGAATAAATTAAATTTTAAAATATATTAAATCAGTAAACAGTTATTTTAAATAGTAATAATATTTCACAATGTTACTGTTTTTACTGTATTTTTAATTAAATAAATGCAGCCTTGGTGAGCATAAGAGACTAAACATTAAATAAATCTCACAGACTCCCAACTTTTAAACTTCAGTGTGTATATATGCTGTTAAAACACACACATGCACACACACACACACACACACACACACTAAGCCACTCGAGGCCATGCATTACACTGATTTTACCATGGCCTCTTGTGACTTATTGCTTTAGTAACAGCAGAGGAGAACAAGCCGATGATCTTCAAATGCAGGTTAAAAGAAATCAACTCTATTACAACAAAGGTCAACCACCCTCCACCATCCGGCACTCATCAAAGAGAATATTTCATTAGCTCGACTCAATAAGCAATTGGAAAAACGATAAGAGTGGGTTTAATGATGTATCTAATTAAAGGACTGGCCTATCTAAGAGTGTGAATCCTTAGAGGGAAGGGGAAATGAAGACCACATACAGACCGAAGAGGTCATGCATGGTCGGCATGAAAGGCAAACATCTTGTTCTGAAATCAATCACCGTGACAGGAAGGGAGAGGAGCTCGTGCTTTGAAGCCCTCTGCCTCCTTCCGTCCAAGTAATGGAGCTCAATCGCTGACAGATGGAGAGAGCGGCAGGGGGAAGCGAGGGAACGAATAAACGAATGAACGAATGAAGCAGTCTGTGTCCATGGGGGGGAAGTAGGTCATTCACGCTTGGGCAGTTTATACAGATTCACTGTAACAAAGCTGTTCCTTTAATAGCAGAGATCTGGGCCAAACCGCATTTTCATCACATTCTACAACACAGAACATTTTAGAACTAGCTTTTTTTAAACAAATGTTCACCAGGGGTCATATTAGGGAAATACTGTATCCTAACCCAGAATTCTATTTTATCCATTTAGTTACATGACAATTTCAGTTAGGATTCTCATTTAGAACAACTTAAATGACATTTATGACTTAAAGGGACAGTTCGTCTAAAAATGAAAATTCTGTAATTCTGTATCCTTGTTTCCACCCCAGGATAAAACAAAAAAAAAAAAAAAGGTAATAGCGACTCTTTATCTTACAATTCAGACTTTTTTCAGAATTTTGAGATATAAACTTGAAATTATGAGAGTTGAAATTATGAGATAAATTTGCGATTGTGAAAAAAAAAATTCTGAGTTTATATCTTGCCATTGACTTTTTTTTTTCAGAATTGCACATATCTCGCAATTCTCAGAGATTAGAATGCTGAGATGATAAAAAAAAAATTGCAATTGCCTGTTTTTTTATTTTATGGAAACGGGATTCCATATGTTCCAAACCTGTATGACTTTATTCGGAACATAATAATATTTTGAAAAATATCTTAGTTTTAAACCAAACATACTGCAGCATGGATGATTCTAAAACTAAACAATATGCAGTCTGGAGTTTCTTTAGCATGGTTGTTTTGTGTACTAAATGATTAGCAAAGTGCTCTCCTGCGGTTCTAAGCCATACAATCACACCGCAAGATGAGAAGCATCAAAGAGCAACTCAAGAGCACATCAAAAGCCGCACAACAGGTTGCTTCGTAAGAGTTGCCTTTTATGTTATGAGAGGGCAAATTCTCTTAATTAAATTCATGCGAGACAAAAGAATCAATTGGTCTGTGAGCAACGTCTGGATTTAGCCCAGGCAATTAACATGATTATAATAGTCATTTAATTCTATGAGATAAAACACTTTTCCAACAGCTGGCTTCAGCCAGTTTTTCAACATCAGAATGAAAAATAAGGGAAAACTCAAAAGGGGCTCTGGGGGTAATTATTAAAAATGTAATGGCTTTATAACTGATGAGTACAAAACGATATGAATAATTATTCACGGCTTTCATGTTTGATCCCCAACCTATGCTAGACACGGCAATGAGTTCACATAAGGCCTATTTCAGTGTTTGTACTGCATATAAAATAGTAATGTTAAGTTAAATTTGGTTAAATAGGTCAAATAAAGTCTGCACTATCGCATGGCTTCAGACATTACACTGCCATCCAAAAGTTTGGGGTGACTATTTTTTTATCTTTATTGATCGATTGATCGATTGACTGATTGAATGATTGATTGACTGACTGACTGACTGACTGATTGATTGATTGATTCAAAGGAGTCACTATAAAAATCAAACAAACAAAAAACAAAACCAAAAAAAACAGTAAAAATAGTAATGTTGTGAAATATTATAATAAATATTAAAATATTACTGTGATGCAAAGCTAAATTTTCAGCAGCCATTACTCCAGTATTCAGTGTCACATGATCCTTCAGAAATCATTCAAATATTCTGATTTGCTGCTCAAGAAACATTTCTTATTATCATCAACGTTGAAAACAGCTGTACAGCATTACATATTTCTGTGGAAACCATGATTTTTTTGATGTATAGTGATGTGTCAGTTTTGATCAATTTAATGTCATTCCTGAATAAAAGCATAAAATTAATCATTCAATAAATCGATAAGTCAATAAACAATTCACTCAGTCGATTTGATTGAAACACTAATTCTTACAATGAAATAAATGACTGATTTCAGTCACTGAATCATTCAATCAAGCGATTTGTTTCTAAACATTGGTTCATTTGGGATATTGCTGAAATATTTACAGTAAGAAACAGTATAAAAAATGCATTATATCAAAGCCTTAAACAGTAGTAGTATGTGGTCCAGTAATTTGTAGTGTATTATACTGTACAGATTTTGTTAAGTAGGCTATAGTATACAGTGACAGTATACAATGAGCAATGGGTTTTTACTGTAATGTAGCAGACTGTGTTTTGTTAGTGAGCAGAGTGTGTGTTGTAGACAGCATGTTAGTGGTGTATTCTAGTGCTGGGTAAGGCTGCAGTATGAACAATGTTCTCACTGAGGGCTAGTTTCATACAGCTTTCCTGTAGCTCAAATAGTAGAGCATGGCGCTAGCAACGCCAAGATCATGGGTTCGATTCCCAGGGAAAGCAAGAGCTGATAAAATGTAAAAAACTGTAACTTGAATGCAATGTAAGTCACTTTGGATAAAAGCGTCTGCTAAATGCATAAATGTAAATGTAGTTCATTCTCTGTGACACATGCCCTGATTCTTCACCTGCACGCTAACAACACCCGCACACACAATATTACAAAGGCTTCTAAAGAAGAGCTCTGCTCCCCACTTATTACACACTTTCTATCAGTTTACCCTTTTAACCTACGGCTTTCGCTCTCTTTCTCTCTAGCTGCAGTGACTCATGGGCAGTAATCCACACTAACGCCCCAGGAGTGCTGAGGTTCATTACACATTCAAACACTCCATTAAACACACCAGATCCTGCAGTCCGTTTTAAGATGGTGTGCTTTTTATGCTGATGTCAAATCAATAAAAAAGGCAGCCCATCGGTCAGCAAATTGTTCGATACACTCCATCACTGGTTTATGCTGTGATCATTGTTTACGCTCACTGTTGTTCTATTCTTCTCTAGAGAAGTCTCAGGTTTTTGTCTAGATGTTGAAATCTAAACCTTTCGCTACACAGACAGGTGTGAATGTACACTTATGCTGCTCAAAAACGCTGTATAGGGAGGCAGCTCAACCGAGTTTTGAATCATAGCTCTCATCCCAATAAAAGCAAATTGTCACCACTTTGAACTTAAAATTCAAGGGCCAATTCAGTAAAAACAATCTTTTTTGCATGTAGATTTCCAGATCCAGATGTTATTTGCACTGGTACAGCAGCTTGGTCTCATTGTTTATACGTAGGTATTAGAATGTAATGTTTACAAGCATAAAACTTATATTTTTGTAAATTTTTATTGATGCTGAAATATACAAATTGAACGTATTACAATGTTTAAAATGTAAAAAATGTTACGTATTTTTAGCTAAAAACGTAAAACATTTATGAATCTTTTACATCAAGTTATTTGTATCAATGTATTATTATAATTGTATTGATAAGCGATAATATGAATTCTCATGAGATCACATTGGGTATAGCACTGTACCAAGAAACGTCCTTTCTATGTAAATTTTGTGCCTTGTTAAAGTCAGCAGTATTTGCTGTGTGAAGTAGTCTTTAAATGAAATTTAATTACAAAGATGTATTTTCTGTTAGTCATCTAATCAAATGATAGAGAAGAGCATAATAACTGGCTCCAGAGTTTAGCTCAATTTAAATAAACGGCACTATTAGCGGGTGTGATTCATATTGAATTCCCTCTCTATCTTTCACACTCTTTTCACACATATTGCCGTTTGCTTTCCAGTGGTCAAGATCTTAACTGCTGCCGTTCTATTCTCATCTGTTTGTGTTCAGCCGATAACATCTAAAAAAATGCAGGCCCTACAAAAGAAGAGCAGTTAGTGCTAAAATTACCTCAGTGCGCTACGTGCGCAATGTTCTTCTTCATGGAAAAAAAAATGCTGTACATTTTAATCAAAAACATCTGAGAAGCAGTAAAAAGAATGAAATACATCATGAGAGAAATACATCACACACAAAGCCACATAAACATGGTCCCATAAACCTTTTTGGTGACCTCATGCCAGTCCGCTTGCGGGATTCCATGGCTTGAGCCCCTTGTGTCGTACAGGCAATGTTGCCTAGCAACAAGGTAGAGAAAGTAGATCATTAAATTTTGCTGATGAAGTCTAGCCAGCAACAGCCACAGAGCGAGAGATCGCATAATCCATATCATCTTACATTGTGTTCTTCTCCTCAAATTTATCAATACTCTACTTTTTCTACAGTTTGGTTCCATTAATTGTACTTCTAATTCTATCTTTCTTCACCTGCTCTAGGAATACTGTAATTTTAGAGTATTAAAAAAAAAACACAACAACTGATGAACTGACTCATTAATTTGTATAATGCTACATAATACAACACCAATTTAAAGTGTGGACACAATCTTTACAAGATTTAAAAAAAAAAAAAAGATTAAAACAAAAACAATTTTTGGTTGCATCATGAACTGTGGCATTTTTTATTTTAATTTCCTGGTGAATAATATATATAATGTACAATGTTGTGAAGGTTACTTTCAAAATGTAATAGGTTCTAGATTATAAGTTACCCTATTTAAAATGTAATAAGTAGTGTAACTATTTCAATTACTTTATTAAAGTAATGTAACTGATTACATTTGATTACTTTGATTACTTTAACAGCCACCACAAAATCAGACTTCAGCACCTTTTTTTACTTCGAGATTGTTCTGAGCTTAAATACTGATTTAAAATCATAAGATATAGTTTAATAGATATGATACTGTTTTTGAAAGCAAATCTTTGCGTAGCTATAACAGGAAACACTGGCATCTAACAATGCCTTGGAAAAAAAACAGTTAATTTAAAAAATATAGCATATACATAAATCCAATAAGGAAATAAAACAGTTATTAAATAAGCATGTGTCTTCTTCTGTGTCCAAAACTCCTGAAACATTGGTTTCTCATATTTTACAAAAGTCAATGCAGTTTTGGAAAGAAATCAGTCAAATCTGTATGTGTGTGAAAATATTCAGATGTAACCCCTTTTGTAATCGTTAACATTTTAGTCACTAATTACAGTAACATAAGTAACAGATTACAGTTACATTTATTCTGTAATTAAATTACGTAATTCCTTTACATGTAACTAGTTACTCCCCAACACCAATAATGTCCAATTTGTAACAAATTCTGTACACACTTCACTAGTTCAGACACTACACTAAACTAGCATGTTCTAAACTTTGACTCTGCCATTGAAACTGAAGTTCAATATGACGTCAAAAAGTTGAACATATCACAAAGAACTTGTTTCCATCAACACATGCAGCCACCCTGACTGCAAGGTCTGCTCTTTACAGACAGCTGGATCAAATCTCCTCTCAGTCCAACTGTTCCTCCAGTTCCAATTCTATGATTCCAAAACAGCCGCATTGCTAATGGAGCCATGATTCTATGACCCTATTAAGTTCCATTTCATTCCATTCCCACTACACATACATAAACCACCTCAGACATACACAAACCCAACCTTCCCGAGGGCCATGACGGGCCACCTGCTCCAGTGCGGGCCTGAGGGGCTTTAAACTAACAAACAATGTAACGTGAAGCCTCTCACTCTCGCTCTACACTAATTAGACCCGAATTGAGAGAAAACCACACCAGTAAGGCAGATTTAACATCTTACCTCAAGTGAGCTAATGAGAGTTTAGAGATTCATTCTGAAAAGCTCATTGACTGCACACACACTCTGTGAAATCCTGGCATGACTGTGGTAAAGACGCACATCATGAGCCAAATTCTACAACAAAAAAACAGTTTTGAGTCAAACAGTCCAAACAATGAAACAAAACATGTAGAGCAGCTCAACACAAAGAGATTAGATAAATACAAAGTGAAAGCTTTGGCTCTAATGCATTAAACATACAGACAGACACAAGAGTCTTGTCCAAAACTGCATATCAAAGTGAATAGAAAATCTGACTTATTTTTCCAACATCTGTCTCTAGTCGTTTTATCCTCAGATTTGTTTTTTTTTTGGTATTTGCTAATGCAAGCATCACTATTTTTGTTGAACATACTAAGGACCAGGGATTTGAACAAATGTGTCTGTATGTGTCTGTGTGCTATATAAATATATAATTAAAATATATATGAGTCCCTCCTTCACTGTAAGCCTATGGGATTTTTTTTCACCTAATTTATTGTAACAGGATATTATTTAAATTAATATTCTTTTCTAATAAACAGTATTACTTACATGAATTTAACTTTCATATTTAATATTACACTTTTTTTTATCAGTACTTGGTTTTGAATCAATTGAATTTTTTCATCAACATTTTGTCCACCATTTTGGATTTATTTTATGTATTTTGTGTAAATTTTATTTATTTATTTTATTTTACTGTACATTGCAAAATACAAATGATGCAATGCTGCAAAATATAAATAACACATGTAAAATAATGAGAACACACTTCAGGCCAGATGTCTTTTAAATATCAGCTGCAAAAATTAAATAAAATTAAAAAATAAAATAAAATAAAATAAAATAAAATAAAATAAAATAAAAATGGTGTGATCTCACACCATCTGAAGTTTAAAAATAATGACATGGCAGATTTTTTTTTCTTTGATCCTGCATACCTCTACTGGAATCCAGCAAGACAGACAGCCAGCTGGTGTGTTTGGAAAGGTGTCAAACCCACATCTGCAGCCACTGACAAGTCAATAACAGCTAATGAGAGGTTCAGAGAGGCTCCGAGTGACGTAAACACACACACACAGAGTCAATCATGTAAGAGGGTTATTATTGGGATAATTAAAGTGTGCTAGTTATTGTTTGATTAGGTTTCAATTCCACAATTAACACTTAGGTACTATCTATAATCACACTTCTCTTCCACACATCATGTGTAAGCAAACAAACAGCATGCTGTGTTTACACGGCACGGCTGAGAGATGGTTCTGAAGCACGAACGACAGAAACAAGCAGTTGTTATGCCGTAAAGTCAGCCTTCCATGACAAAAACAAACCCATCTAACCTTTCTCTCGCTCCCTGAAGAGTGCTGTCTGATTAATATGTTTCCAGACAACCTCCATCTCTCTCTCTGTTTCTCTCTCCCTTCTGTCCACCAGAGCAATTATGGTTCTTAACAGCACTATATGAACTTCACAGTGAAGTGATCTGCAAGCAGCTAATTGGCTCCCCTCTAGTGGAGAGTGGCCTTCTTCTGTTGAAGTTGCTCCTTTAGATGGTAGTAATAGACCATCTGTCTGCTCTTCCATTAGAAACACAGGCCTGCATGTTTGTTTAAGTGTGAAACTGCCATTATGAGTCATTAAAAGAGCGACCGACACCTGCAGATCAAAACCAGAGGTCTTTTAAGAATCACCTGTTCTATGTTAGTTGATATTCAAGTCTAACCTGATCTGATATGAAAGGTGACAAGCCTTGTTCATATGAATATGATGAAAAACGTTGAAACCTGAAAAACGTTGACAGAGACATATCAAAATAGGTTAGAATCCATCTAAGAGCAATGCATGTCCACTGCTGACTGACTTCAGGCTGATGTCTTTCGGTTTCGGACACAGAAAATGAGATCTAAAAAATTTAGTGCACACTAAATGCAGCCTCAGATATTTATGAAGTAATGCTCTAAAAAAGGAGAGGATATGCTATAGAATCAAACAGTAGCTGTAGGCTACATTGTCCTTTGCTAGCTGTCAAACAAACTGAGTGACAGACTGAAGACTGCTGCCGTGCCATCAGGAATCAATTACAAACTAGTGAAGCAGAAGTATGGACACTTTAATGTTGAAGTCTTATAAATTCACACTCACACACAAACACAGAGCTGTCGTACACTTATTTTCATGAGGGGCAGTAGTCACAGTTCTGGTTCTCTTAGTGGTCTAGGCTAGTGGTTTCCAACCTTATTTTCCCTTTTTTGCATATAAAGTACCATTCAAAAGTTAGGGGTCAGTAAGATTAAAAGAAAAATTAAAAAAAAATAAAAAATACATAGATAAAATAAAGTGTTTTATTCAGCAAAGATGCATTACATCAAAAACATTTATGACGTTACAAAAGATTTCAGTCACACTTTATTTTAAGGTCCAATTCTGACTATTAACTCACTTTTAACTACTACAACTTCCGCCTCAAACTCCTAATTTTCTGCTTAATAATCAGTTTGGTAGTTGTTAAGTTTAGGTATCTAGAATATCTAGAATATCTAGAATGTGGCCATGCAGAATAAGACATTAATATGTGCTTTATTAGTATTAATAAACAGCCAATATGATAGTAATATATATATGCATGCTAATAAGCAACTAGTTAATAGTGAGAATTGGTCCCTAAAATTAAGTGTGACCAAGATTTCTATTTTAAATAAATATTCTTTTGAAATTTAGAATAAGAATCCTGAAGAAATGCCTCCACAAATATATTAAGAAGCACTGCGTTTTTTAATATCGATAATAAATAATAAGAAACGTTTCTTGAGCACTCAATCAGCATATTAGAATGATTTCTGAAGGGTCATGTGTAGTGGTCGACCGATATGGGTTTTTTGACAGCCGATGCCAGTATCTTGGAAAGCTGGGTGGCCGATATAAAGCCGATATAATTTTATTTATTTTAATTAATTTAAAATAATTTGAAAATGGGTTAAAAAATAAATGTGTAAAATAAACATACTTATACTTTAGAAGACAAAATATTTTTCACAAATAAATAAATATTTAATAAAAATATAATTAAAAAGGAAGTAAATAATGTAACCAGCAGGGCACTCAGTATTCTGGGAAGTTTGTGTGCATTGGGAATCATATTTTTTCAAACAAAGCCAAGGTAACACTCATTTTACATACAGCACACAGTGAAAATGACTAGAGGTCAACCGATTAATCGGGGGATTTTTGGCATTTTTTAATTAATCGGCAGATTGTGCTGCAAATTAGGCCGATTTATAGGCAGGCGCACCTGCGGGCAGCTAAGCGTTGTTGCGGAACGCCGGTGAATAGGGACTTTAAGCAGCCTCCACTGTTGGAACGGCAACGGCATTCCGACGTCATATTGCGCGTTCGCGACTTCAGCTGCTACCTCGTGGCGTTCTACTGTAACCGTCTACTGCGGGAGAACAGCTGCTTTGCCGTAGTCGTTACAACATGACAGATTAGGTAGTTAAATGTTACGTTTTATGGTATATACCATTTAATTCCATCAGTATACTATTTTACCATTAGTCTTTCATTTAATCTGTGTTGATTATGTTTTAAACTTAAGCTTATTTTAATTATTTTTTTCGTTTGTACAAAGATATGTCTGCTGTTAGCAACAGAATCTCAGGTAGCACTGAGACTAAAGATATGTGAAGAGAACAATGTAATTATTGCCTAAACATCCTCCTCATAATCCATCATTTGCATTTAAATAAATGACTGAATGCCGCGTTGCGTTGCGCCGTCTTGTTTACGTTTGCTTAATGATTTTTATGTTCTCGGCTACGGCGGTGTAACAGCTTGCTTCCGGTCAACGAAGCCGTTCCATTCCCAGCTGTTGCTTAAAGTCTCTCTCCCTCTGCGGCGGCGTGAGACGGAGCAGCTCACACTCTGCAGCCGCAGCTTGTTCACACACAGCTTCAGCTAACAATGGCAGGGCAAAACAGACCGTTTCAAAAGCGGAATTATGTTTTACTCTACTAGAATTGATGCCGGAAAGTTATCATATTCATAAGTGCAACAAGTCATTTGCATGTGAAAGTAGAAACACGTTAAATTCAGATGAAACTTCTGGGCTGATTATAACGTGCACGTTAACTTTCCTTATGAAATGTGTGTGGGTCCGACAATAGCCTCCACGATGTCTTCGCTCGTGGCCAGTGCACTCTTAAGCAGTTATGATCAGCAGGTTGTGTAATATGTGTGAACTCTTATTTTTGTTATCACTATGGCCATTTGACTTCCTTGAATAAACTGAGCACTGCACGTTTCAAAATTAAAATGCAGTGCAGGTGTTTTTATATGAATGTATCTTTGAAAAATAACCGACTGTCTTCAGAAAAGCTTCGATGTCATTTTCATTTCGTCTTTCCTGTAATGCCTGATAAAGTAGCGTTTGTGAGCGCAGCGCTTATTTGATTACAGCCGTTACCGGGCAAACCTGCTCCAACAGCACCTCCTGCTTGCAGAAAATCGATTTGCAGTCTGTGGGAAACACTAGTGTCTGTCAGCAAACAAGAACAAAAAGCATCCTTCAGAACTGTTTTGAGAAGATGCTTAAGTTTAAGTGAGCCATGTATTATTACTCTAAATTGGGCTACTACTGCTATTACTATCTTGTACCCTGCAATAATCATTTACTCAAACTCACTTTTTTGAGATGAATGGGGGAAAAAAAAGAAAATCGGCCAAACATATCGGCCCAAAAAAAAAAATCGGCATCATATAACGGCCATCGGTTGCCCTGATTTCTAAATATCGGCATCGGCCAGTGAAAAACCCATATCGGTCGACCTCTAAAAATGACATGGATATGACAGTGAGCAAATGCATAAAGCGCAGCATAATTTGAAATCGAGTTTAAAGTTTGTCGACCGCGCGTCTCCATGAAGCTGAACTCTCCTCCTGTTCGCATTCAATTCACAAGGGCTGACCATCACGCAGAGAACACGCGATCATGCAGCATACAAATGCACACTTTACAAGATCTCACAGCTGGATTTGACTAAGTCTGCAAGGTTTGTGAAATTAAATGTTCATCAGTCATTCAAATATTTGTTTAAATGATATAAATGCGTATTTGCTGAATGCTGACGGCAAACGAGAAAGTATTAATGTTTGCCTATCTATTACTAATAACATTAAAGCAATCGTTATAATACTTTTTGTATACATTCTAATTCCTTTGTTTAACAGTTCTATCTGATTATTAGACAGACTTCTACCCGTATTATTATTAGACAGAACTGAACAATGACAGCGAACAAGAGGGAGAATGTGAGCACTGTGTGTGCTCAGGCACTACCGTTCTCAGCGCCGTCAAAATAAAAGTCCCGCCTCGAACACATCGGCCAAGCAGAAAAACTTATCGGCCGATGCCGATATTTGAAAAATGCCAAATAGCGGCCGATATATTGCCATATCGACCGAGCACTAGTCATGTGACACTGAAGACTGGAATAATGATGTTGAAAAAACAGCTTTACATCACAGGAATAAATTACAGTTTTAAATATATTACAACAGAAAACAGTTACTTTAAGTTGTAATAATATTTCACAATATTACTATTTCTACTGTACTTTTGATCAAATAAATGCAGCCTTGGTGAGCATAAGCCACTTAAAAAAATACATAAATAAAAAAAAACTGGCTCCACACCTTTGAACTGCAGTGTATGTGTGTGAATAAACTTTTTAATAAACAACTTTGCTATTTAGTCACATACTATATTCCATTTCATGTTTATTAAAATCTGGAGCACAACAGAATGAAAAAAAGGTATCTTTAGACACATTTTTCAAAGATCAAAGTTTGCAAAAGTGGCTAAAATCATAATCTGTTCCTGTACATTAAAAGTAGTTAGTGGCTTTAAATAAATCTATGCCAACTCACAGGTTAGAAAATTCTACACTATGCATAAGACAAGACTTAAACACTATATTTAAACTTCTGTAGTTCTTCATTTTCCAGTATATTAGTATAAGACATGTTAGTCTAGTTATACAGTCTTTGTTGCACTTGCTAAGGGACCTGGGTTCAACTCCCATCTTAATATGTGAGTGTGCAGCGCACCCAGATAAACACTTTCTCTCTCACAGACACACAAGCTCTTCCTTTTCTATGTGGGCACCTGATAAAATGATTACACACCACAGCACCTGCATCGCTTTACGTCATGAGATCAGACCGGAGTGAATAGACTAGATCACATTTCTTCTCATTACAGCCATTAAAGAGTCATTTAAGATATCATATGAAGGGGCCTCTCAGAGCTGCAGCACAGAAAGAGTATGCCTGGGAAATCTGGGCCATGGCTAGGCAGCTAATGGCCATAAACGCTGCACAAATTAACCCGTCTTGAGGACGTGACCAAATATGGCACACCTCATTATTATACATTTATGTTAGTTATTGCACTCCCATTGAATTACATTAATGGAGGGGCCTGAGGGACATCTAGGGAAAAAAATATCAGAGACTTGGATGAGGGCTGTTTTAAATTAAGCCAGTTTTACATTTTAAATGGTCAGGCACCACTCAGCGGTTCATAAAAAAAATAAAAAATAATAATAATAAATTATATTATACTTAATTATATTAATTATTATCATGTAAAATATTATTAATAAATAATATACTATTAATTAATTACTATATATATATATATATATATATATATATATATATATATATATATATATATATATATATATATATATATAAGCAATGCATTATTAAATTATAAACTATGCTAATTATTAACATATATAATACACATATTAAATAAAAATAGGTCACACAAATTGTTGTCACTGAACTGGAAGTAACCCATCTAAAATGTCTCAGCCCTGCTGTGAGAATGGACCTAACAGTCAGGAAAAAATATAAACACTATAATTGCCAACATTACTGGAATAAAATCAACTTTAATTGACTTAATCGGTTTTTCAAAACAGTCTGATGCACGACTTCCTACACCAGCTGTCTACAAGCCGCTCTCTTTGATTCGCATCTGAATATGCTAATTGAGTTGTTTTCTAAATGAGTTTTTTAAAAAGGTCTTTACATGCAACACAAGCAATTAGAACAATGATTATCCACCCCTGATCCTCAGATCTCGGACCGACCCCCATCTCTACGGCCACCCTCCTCTTTCTCCGGCTGTTAAGTAAAATAGAGGATAATTAGGAGGATGGGAATGGGATGGCAGGAGGTGTCATTAGAGGAGACAAACTCTCCGCACAATGATAAAGGGGGGTAATAGAAGCCTTCCTCACGTAACCAGAACAGACAGATGGAGAGCGCTTACAAAACGAACTGATTTCATTAAATTACAGTGTAAATGTATGGTGGAAGAATGTAAATGAACTAAACTGACAACCCTAATTATGAAATCACACAAAATTCTTTTCCACCTCATCATTTGAAGAGGGTATGGTAATATAGAAACACTCAGAGATGCTAAATTGGCAATATTTTCTGCCCTATATTAATGGATCTGATCTCTTCACTTTGTCTTTTCCCTGAGCACTTCCTCTGTCTTTGCAGGGTCAGCAGTAATGCTTTCACTCTACCTCTCTGTTCTCTCTGCACTTGACATCTTTATAGCATTTATCTCTCAATATTGAACAAAGAGATTGAATTGAAAAGCGTCTGAGAGTTTTCTACAGGGAACTGCCCTTTAATGTACAGAAACCAATTGGTTGGTTGGTATTAAAATCACAACTCTGAACCAAGTCATTGTGCGGAGACTCATTGTTGGAGTGAGCCAAGCAAAATACATTCCCACCTTTCTTATGATTTAATATCACACAGTCAATCACAATACACTTCAAGTTAATACATTTGAAATAAATTACATTGTCATCTGCCACACAGCAGCACAACTTCATCTAACAGTGACTAAAAACATTAACCCTGAACATGGTCTGAAAAAATGTAGCTAACAACTTAATACAAAAAAAATTAATACACTTTATAAAACAGATCCAATATTTCAAGTTTGAAAGTCCAGTATGGTCCACTAACACACATTTGACTAGCAATATAAACAATTTCAAGCCAGTCTACAACTTGAAAAAACTTTTTTAAATACTTATGTTCACACTAACATGCACACAAACACACTTCCATTCTGGATCCCAGTAAATGAGTTCCTTTTCAATTAGCATCACTAATGAAATACTACAGATGAGGAAAATATCATTAATGCCAGACACAAGCACTCTCATTCTTCATTACATGGCACACTATCCCTCTCTCAGGACTGTTAATAAACTAAATCAATTATTCTGACAGATTACGCACACACAAAACACACACACTGCAAAGCCTAAATCCAAGCCAAGCTGGGAGGAATTCCAGGAATGTAGCGAGAGACAGCAAGAGAGAGAGAGAGACAGACAGACCGACCACCTGAGAGGCAACAGATGTTTGCTATTTTACTGCTGCTCTTCCTTGATAAGTTTCTTACTTCATCAGTTTATTACTATTTTGCACAAATATGTTATTTTAATAGGATTACTGTCTCACCTGGTACTAATTTGGCAATAGAAATTTACAGTTGCTTCATGTCATGCTAGCGTATCACACCGAAACTGAGAGAAAGAGAGCGTGTGAGAGAGAAAGAAAAAGTGCTATTTGGCTTTCAGAGTAGAAAACAATGAGAATAGGTTTTCATTTCATTTCTGTTTGCCAAGAACACGTTCATTCCAGTGCGATATTGTTTCAGTCTCATTCTCTCGCTCAATATCCGCAAGTGTTTCTTTAACTATGGGCACTTTTAGCCCTGTGGAGTTTTTTTTAATTAAAACATAATTTTCTCACTCTAACTAGACTAGTTTTTATTTTGTCTACTGTACTAACAAATGTCCAACAGTGGAAATACATGCACCACAGGAAGCTGTCATGAACCAATGTCATTCCCACCACATCCCACATCATATTCTGTGATGGGCTTTGTGCTGATAAGGCTAATTTCATACCTAGCATTTTATGTACATCAATTAAAATAAATAATGATATTAACTAGGGCTGTGCAATTAATCGAAATACGGTTTCGATTTCGACCTCCAACGATTATGAAAATACAATAATAGAGATTAAATGATTATTGCACCCCATTCTGCCCCCTATAGCGGTGCGCTTTCACTCCTCCATAAAAGCCCAATTTCACGTGCAAATCAGTCAAATTATGTAACGTGACTTATGCAAAATGGGACGTGCTTGATTTATTAAAATTGATTAGATTTATTAGTGTTTTTAAAAAGCGCGAAAAAGAACTTGCACTGTTCCTCGGGAGGATTTCTGTGCATATGCGCTCAGAGGCGGAACAGAACACGGGCATGTGAAGTCATCTTTTAGCTCAGGGTGCGCACCTAAATGGTTAAATACAAGCAAAACTGTGTCAAAATGTGGCGCTTAGTGATTATTCACGTAAACCCTCGCCGGTTATGTAATAAATGAACGTAAACTGTTGAGAATGAAAATACATGTGTAACAGTATATTGGATCCGTATGGCTCTTAAAGTGACAGCGGGCTATATTCCTGCTGCCGACTGGTTGCTCAATATTAATCAAACAACAAAAGACAAAGACAAAATCACTAACTGCACTTGACTGAAGGACTTTTTGTAGCTTTAATAAGTAACAAATGAATTTTAATTCTTACAGTGAAGATTCTGCTGTTTTATTTTAAATTAGTATATTAAGGGAAAGGGAAGTGATGTGTAAACAAGTATGGTGACCCATACTCGGAATTTGTGCTCTGCATTTAACCCATCCAAGTGCACACACACAGTAGTGAACATACACCTGGAGCTGCGGTGCCCGGGGAGCAGTTGGGGGTTCAGTGCCTTGCTCAAGGGTCTCACCCCAGTCGTGGTATTGAGGGTGGAGAGAGTGCTGGTTATTCACTCCCCTCACCTACAATCCCTGCCGGACCTGAGATTCGAACCCACGATCTTCGGGTTAAGTCCGACTCTCTATCCATTAGGCCACGACTGTCCCTAATTGATCACATTGCTCTGACAAAACCTGAAGAAGTGTCTGTTGCCGTTTATCAGCGTCTGTCACTATGGTGTGAATATTAAGAATATTATAATAATAGTAATATATTATCATATACAGTATAATGCTATCTTTAAATAAATCATTCATTTAAAGTTTTGGTCATATGGCCCACTTATAATCGTGTTAAATAATCCTGATTACAATATTGACCAAAATAATCATGATTATGATTTTTGTCATATTCGAGCAGCCCTAATATTAACAATATTTTCACACCTTTAGTGCTTTTTGTAAATATAAAAAAAGACCTTTGACAAAGATTCTAATTCTATTAAATTATTAAAACAACCTGCAAATTTTACAGTTTAAAGGCTAACTCACACTACACCGACAGACACAGACAAACATGGACAATCTCCAGATTATAGTACGTCATTTTTCAGACATTTCATGACCCGACAAGCACAGATTCAACAAGTTCAATCGGCGATAACAAGCTCTGACAGACGGCGACAGACACCGACAGGAGTAACACAGTGATCTGACAAAACCTGAAGAAGTGTCTGCTGCCGTTTATCAGCATCTGTCAATATGGTGTGAACTGGCCTTAAAAACTGTAATTTACAAAACAAATTTAAAAAAAAAAGCTATGCTGCTATAACTAATAACATAAATAAAACACCAACAAATATGAATGTCAACCAGGGAAATCTGGGAATGTCAGTTTACAGTTTGAATGTAAATTATAAGATGAAAATTGGTACATTTAACAGTATTTTACTGCAAATTTGCATGAAAATGTAAGGAACTTACCTTTAATCAGTTAATAGTTTTATTGTACCATTTCTACATATTTTACAGTTAAAATTACAATCAAAACTCGTTATAAAAACTTCAACTGACTGTCTATCAAAAAGAGGCTTAAATACTGATCCATGAGGATAATTGCACTTTCCAACCACTACATAAAAACACCACAAAAACCCAGACCTATGTACACAGACACGTATCACATTTTCATCCTCCTAAATGTATGCAAACACACCCGCCAGCTTCCACAAACGCACTCGCAATTTTATCGCTGGGAATGTAGAGAAATAGGCATCAGGAACTTTAACACACTGTAAAATGTTCAGTGTGACAGAAATCAATACAGAAATCTTGTTTAACTTCTCTGCTGGAATATGTCCCACCCACACTCTGCGCGATCAACATACAGCGCGGCTCCTTGGCAACCGGAGCTGATGTTGTCTGTCAGCAGATGATCAGAGAGAACTGCTGGATGTGTTTATGTGTGCAGTGTGAGGAAAAGAGCCTGAGGCCGTTCACACCGCACTGAAGAGCTCAGAGCTTAGGAGACCGCTCAAAATAAACAGAGGGTGAGATGGGCACCTGTGTTAGGCCGCTCTCACTAGCAACGGGGCTGAAAATATGGCCCTTCAAGGCATGTTTGAGTATTCCTTTGATCCATGCTAAACTCACAAACATGCATATGTTCAACACCAAACCCCGGGGTTTAAATATAAACACTTAATCACACTAAATAAATATCAGCTTTTATTGGTTCGTTGTGCTTGTAGCAAAACGTTTTCCCTTTAATCTGCTCTATGTGATTTAAAATCTGACAGCAGAGAGATTTTACATACAGTATAAAAATGATTTTTCAAAGATTATTGGAGCATGTTTCACAAGAAAACACAATTTCAGTCTTTGTACTTTAAAATGTAATGTTTGATCCAATGCATTACATGCCATATGTTTGTAATAAATTGTGATTACTAGGAATTTCTGAGTGAAAACTTTTTTCACAAAATGTTTTTCACTGTGGTCTAGTTTTGAGAAGAAATATTGGTAGCACTTTTGTATAGGGGCTAACTCTCACTATTAACTAGGCTAGCTGCTTATTAACATGCCTATTATTAACATATTGGCTGTTTATTAGTAAAGCACATGACAATATTCTATATCTCTTATCTCACTGGTTTTGGCAATATTTTGTTGGACGTTTGGTTTTTGCCACCATCATTTCACCCAAATTGACACAAATTAAATGTTACCTTTTATTCCCTTAGACTTACAAACTAAAATCGTAACATTACCAAAACCTAAACTTAACAACTACCTTATGAACTATTAATAAACAGCCAAGTAGGAGTATATTGAGGCAAAAGTCATAGATAATGGTTTGTTAATGGCCATTCATGAAAACTTACATTTATCATGCAAGAGTAATTTGATTTTTATAGTACTTTTATGGTGATTTTGTGTTCTTAATCTCCATTCCCCATTTATTGTAATTGCATGAAAAAAGACTAGGACAATCTTCTAAATGATAAAATAAAAAAATAAAAAAAATTAATTATGACTTCAGATCTCTCAATTGTGAAAATATACCTCACAATTTAACTTTATATTTTGCAGTTTTGTCTGTATTAAAAAAAATTGCAACTTCATATATCTCAGTGTGACTTTTTTCATTTTAAAGAGTGTTTTTAATTTTTAATTTGAGGGAGAAACAGACTTCCATTATATTGGAACGAAATGCGTGAACTACCCCTTTAAGAAAAAAATAATTAATTTATATTGCTTACATAAATTGTCTTGCATATGCAAGCAAATCCAAAAAGCATCTACAAGCAGTTAAATTAGTATATATTTTCTAGTTATTTTTATACAGTATAGTGGTATTTGTATTAGATAACATATCACTTTTTCAGTATAGAAAAGTAATTTTCAGTTGTCCGCATAATTCCTCCCATCTTTGGTTATGTTCTGATAACTTGAGCCTCGCAATGCTCATATGGGCAGTGAGAGTTTGAATCCAGCTCGCATCATATCCCTACATCATCTTCCCTGCATCACATTGCTTCCTCTCCCTACTGCAGCTATGAATAAAATAGGCATATGGGTAAAAAATAAATATGAAAGGAGAATAGAGTGCTAGAAATCAGAGCTAACAATTGTATTCATGGAAGGCCTGTGTCAGATGCTGTCAACATACAGATGGTGTGCAGTGTTTAACAGGGACTTTGTAAGCCACTTTCATCTGCAGTCTCTCACAATGGCAAAGCACAACAGCTCAATAGGATCAAAGCCTGCAGTCAGAACAGCCCAAATAGAGCCACTCTGACTGTCAGAAGACTGTAAGCTCTCTCTTTCTCCCTCAGAGAGCATCAGAGAGAGCACACACTGGCTCCATATTCCCTCAGCTCTAACTCGCTCCTCCTTTCTGTCTCTCTCTCCTTTTAAACAGCTCTTAATGTCTCACTACCCTCCTCAAATCTCCCTTAGTCCCAGCTCAGCAGTTTAGCTGAGCCACTCTTTCATAGTGTGTGTGTGTGTTCATTTCTGCTGTATAACCAACGTGATCTCATTGTAATTTGTATGTATTTTACGTAAAATGTGGTTCTATAAAACATACATCTACTTACGTTTTTACAGGCACTAAAACGTACAATACTGACGTATTTTCAGCATCTAAACGTACAAATACTTACGTTTTTTCAGCATTTAAACGTACAAAACTGACGTATGATATCTAAAAATGAATCCTTATGAATACTGAAATTTTATTAGTTGTTTTTAGTTGTCATATCAATTACCTTGTTTTCAATTGCGTTATTCAATTGTTTACTCGTTTATAATATTAAATAATATTTAATTTTGTTGTGTGATTTCTGCTGCCAGCTTGTTTCCAAGAATAGGCCTACATAATGTTAAACAAGACTTCACTTTAAACCTTAAAATAAATAACATTTGCAATTGTTTAACCTTTACTTGTCATGTAATGTTTACTTTGTTTGCCATGGACCACAAAAGGCGTTTTCTCCGACATGCTGTGACTGACAATAGAACTATAAAAAAAACACCAAAAACGCAACAATTACGAAATGAAACAATTTTATTTGTGCGCTGTAATCCAGATCTTCAGAATCCATACGACTGCGAGGAACAGACCCAAATCCAAGCCTTTATTTGGCGATCTTCATCTACATCCCGAGCAGCGAGTCCAGCAACCGTAAACAGCAAAGCCCGCGCTGACCGACGCACTCGTTATGAATTCAAATGTTGCCGCTTCAAACGCCTCGTTCACAGAGAGAAATCGGGAAAATAATTTGGATAATATTTTCAGCGATTAACAACAAATTCTGCTCTGCACCTCACACAATACACGTATTAATACCTACGTATATACATGAGACTAGGCTGGTATAACACACAGCTCTAACACAGGCAGCTAATGAGTGCAATTCTAATGCAAGGACAAACGTCAAACATGAAATAATTTACTGTAACTAAACATATAAAGTTTTAAATACAAAAACAATGTGAATATGTGTTTATAATCAGTCCAAAAAAATAAATAAAAATCATCCAAATGTTAAAATTCACATACAGTGCTGGGTAGAAAATTGTAGTCTAATACTTAATACGTTACATGAAAATTGTAGTTGACAACGTAATCCATTACATTAGACATTTTCGGTAATGTAATCAGATTACTGATTACCTAATTCATTTATCATATTGATTTAAATATGATAATCCTGTCCCTGTCCCATATTGAAATAAAAATACAATGAAAAAAAGGATAAGCAATGAGATTTTTAAAGGAAAATGTACAAAATTAAAAATAAAAATTAAGGAGAATCAACAAAATTTATAAGAATATTAAGTAAAAGTCAAGTGTGATTTTTTTTTTTTTTTTGGTATAGCCATTTAATTAAAAAAACCATCAAAGAGCAGCAAAAACATCTTAAATATGTGTGTTCAGTGTGGGGAAAGTTGTTGCATTATTTAATCAGCTCACATTTGTTGCAATTAAATTGATTTAGTATCAACACAGTGATTCCAGAGTTTGGAATCACACTGAAGCCTATATTCTGGTACCAATCCCAACCTAAACGATATCCAAATCTCAATTAAGCAAACAAGCTCCAAAATAATGAATGAGTGAATGAATTACAAAAGACAAAAACATACACATGCACTGTTACACACTGTACGCACACATACACACAAAACCTCTCATTACTCCCTCATTACTCACACATACAGTGCTGTTACAGAGCCAGAGATGCTCCCTCCAACATGCTGAGCTAATGAGCTGAGCCAAAAATCCTCATATTCTTCATTTTACTCATGCAAACTCATATGTATTATAAACACTATCTGAAGTCAAGCTTTTAATAAACTCAACTCCCAGTTTCAACCGCAGTTTTTTTCTCTCCAAGTTTGCAATATACAGTATTAATTAAGCTTAACAATCCAAAAATAAACACCCGCACTATCTCTGTTGTTTAATAATGACTTATTTCTCTATGAATGGCTCGTAAATCCTTCACCAGCACACAGTCAAGAGCTCAATCTCCGCTGAAGGGAATTTAACACATTTATGGACTGACGAGAGACACGTTCAACTCCACTGACAGGCAAATAGAAAGCTTAACGCTGAAGGAAATCAATCTGCTCTGCTGGAAGCTTCACAATACATCACAGAACGAGAGAGAGCAGCAGAGAAAGCACACAGCAAGAGACAGAACAACAACATGAGAGATCAAATATAAGACTCAAGAAAAAACCTGAAGTGACTGAGTGATAAAAAGAAGATGAACAAAGCGAAGAGAGTTAAAGCGCGAAAATGATACAGCTGCCAGACGACTGTCAAAATCTGATCAAATGACGTGACAGCCGATAAGTGTTAGAAAAGCAGTTTGACAAATGCATGAAAACATTCTCTACATCATCATCACTCATCATCCTCCACACCTCAATACGTACTACTTCATTCCCTACATCACATCCTTAAAACATCACACTTAGCAATTTCAAATGACACTCATTTCCAATGAGACTGGCAGGTTTGAAGCATCAGTGACTTCCATGAGTGACCTCCAGCGACTGAACACCCCTTAAACATCAACAAAATCTGAACTGGTTTATACTAGAGATGAAGTGCTAATCCAATGCTGTACTAAAACAAATCTTAAAATAAAACAGAAATGAATTTGTATTACTCTGAACTACATAACACCAGCAATATGTGCAATTATTAGCTGCAATAATGTAGTGTTGTTCATGCTCTCACCTGTCAAAAATTTACTGCACAAAACACACTGTAGTTATTTATTTATTTATTTATTTTTTGTATTTACTATTATTTCTTTGTAGTCTGGGTCACAGTGACTAATGTCACTGAGTACACTCCCATTCAAAATTTTGGGGTCAGTTAGATTTTTTAGTAACACTTTAGAATAGAGAACACATTAACTATTGATTAAGAGTTTTCCCTCAAACTCCTAACTTGGTGTTTTGTAATAGTTAATAAGGTAGTTGTTAAGTTTGAGTATGTGGTATGATTAAGGGATCTAGAACATGGTCATGCAGAATAAGACATTAATATGTCCTTTATGAGTACTAATAAACAGCCAATATGCTAGTAATATGCATGCAAATAAGCAGTTAATTAATCATGAGAATTAGCATAGTCTTTAAAATAAAGTGTTACTGATTTATTTATTTTTATTATTTATTTATTTATTTATTTATTTATTTATTTATTTATTTATTTATTTATTTTGGAAAGAAAATTAATACTTTAACATTAAAGACTAAATGATCTTTTGGGGGTGATTTCTCAGCCAAAATTGGTGTTCGATTAATTCACAATTAATTTGATTAATTAATCAGCACATCATGTAATTAATTGATTTAAAAAAAATGAGCTTGACAGCGCCAATTGAAATACAAAACAGTTATTTTAAATTAAATTTTTTTTGATCAAATAAATGAAGGCTTGGTGATTATAACAGACATCTTTCAAAAACAATAAAAAAAAAAAAATAAAAAAAAAAAAAAAAAAAAAAAACACACCAACCCCAAACTTTTGAATGATTTTTAAATTGGTTTCATTCGATCAAGTGACAGATGTATTTGTACCAGATTTCAGAGTTTGATTGGACGCAGGACCTTATGTGTACAAGTTATGGTCTGTAACCCAACCAGAACAGACCTGAAACCCACCAGGAACAGTCATACAGTCCTCAGACAAATAATAAAATCTTTTCCAACATATTATTCTTTATTATTCTTTAATCAAGAGCCATTTCTCATGGCTTAATTAAAATAACTGACTCATAGAACTATATTTGAAATTTCTATACCTCACAGTCGCACTATTATCCTCTGGATAGACAGTGACTGCAATAGCTCCTGGAGCACCATCTAAATTCTGAAGGCTAACAACAAATAAAAATGTAGATTTTTAACAAAAAAAATAAATAAAAATCATCTATGAGCTTGAAACCACAAGTACCTACATTCTAAATCACTCAGACACACTTGAACTGAATTTGTGCAGATCTGCACAAAAAAAAAAATCCAAATCAGCTGATTGAGTGGAGATCTTTCATCAGTGTCTTTACCTTGTCTGAAAATAATTTGTTCCAAACGTACACAAAAACACATAAACCTGGTCCTTGATGCCAGCCTTCTCCATCGTCTGTGAGTTTACATGTAGTACTCTGTAGTGCACATAAAAGAGCAATGTCTGTATGTTCTAATGTATGTTCTGCTCCGTTTCCATGACCAAGCCAACAAGCTCATTAATCATCCCAAGCTCGGACACCCTCAACCCCTCCCTCCTTCCTTTCCTCCTTCCTTCTAAAGAAATATGCAGACAGATGGAAAGAAGCAGGTCATAAATTAATTTCACAGCAAGTTACACCATGACTTACGTAGTTATCAATATTATAATTTGAAAGTACAAAAGGATTTATCATGAAATCTGAGTCTATATGAACAAATTTACAGAAGTAGGACATATATTTGGACCAGTATTCTTTGTTTTACCTGGAAAAAACAAAAACCAGTTGCTTTTCCAGTTGCTTATGATTACTAGAAAAGGACTTTTCAAGAGAGTTTTTTTGTTGGTTTGTTTGTTTTGTTTTGTTTTTGTTTTATTTGCTTTTTTTTTTTTTGTAGATTTTGAACAAAAATACTACTAATAAAAACAAATGTAGATAATTTTATTAAATTATAATTTAAAATAGCATAATTTTTTCATTTTATAATTATTTATCATTTCTTGATATTTCAAAACCAATCAATTATCAGTCTTCTCTTATTTTAGATCTAGATTTTAGAATGAAAACAAACAAAGTAATATGTCCCACTTGTGTAAATCTTTTTGTCACAAATGTGTGCATTGAAAATGAATGTGTCTGATTTCTAGTCTTTACTGAATGCCAGTAATGTGAAAAGGTGAAACATGATAAACAGCCTGTGGCTGTACAAGCTGATCACAATGCGTTCTGCTGGGCCGTCACAACAAAGAAATCGAGGAGAGGAGGAGGATGGGAAAGAGGCAGAGTGATGACCGAAGGGTAAAGGGGGTGATTGGAGGCGGAGAAGAATGAAGAAGGGAGAGGTAAGAGATTGAAAAATCAAGGACAGAAACAGAACAGGGAAGGAAGAATGAGTCAAAGAGGAATGCAAGAGGCAGGAGGGAGATAAAATAAAACAAGATGGAAAGAGAACGAGAGAGCAGAAGATTTTCCCCTCTGTCTTTCTGTAATCAGGCTCTGCTTGAGCGAGGGATCGTTCTGTAGAGGAGGAGATGGAAAAGGAGGATGAGAGAGGACACGAGCAGAGAGAGAGATGAGGCCTGGAGTGAAATAAAGGAGAAAGAGAGATGGGGAGGGAGGATCTCTCCTCTCTCCCCTGAGATCGGTCCAATCTCTCACAGGGTTATCATGATTATCTGCCCCAGATTGCTGCCTCCACCTGTTTGTCCGTAAGAACCGGGCCATCCCTGCTCAAGTTGCCCTGAAAAGGCTTTTTTTAAAGCTTCAATCCAAGTTAAGCTCAATTTGTTTTCGCAATCTTAAGAAAAAAAGATTTATACATAGAAATGAATAACACTTTTCTACATTAAAGTGGAACAAGTTGAGTTCACATGACAAGCCAAACACTATTTCACTTTATTTAGAAAACCAACTAGTTATTGAAATACTTTCGTTGGCTAAATAAATAATCGTGGCTAACTTGTAATAGTGCATTTCAGTAACGACACTGGTAACTACTTTAGCGTAATTTGCTTCATCCACACCAATAGGTGTCAGTATAAGAGATGGCTGTCATATGTGTAGCACAACAGAAAAAACAAAATGCACTTCTATAAAAGAAAATAGGACAAAGTGTCACACTAAAACCCCACAGCTTTGCTTAAAATATTACTGTACATGTACCAGAGTGCTGTGTGTGACCCTCAGTACACTATTTGTATGACACGCTAGTTAGAGAAAATTTATCTCATGGCACATTCATAAAGCACAGCCGCATATACACTCTAAATAGGAGCTATATATAATGTACAGTAAACTGAGACGGGGGAGGTGGGGGTGCAGACTATGTGTATTTGCGTGCATAAGTACAGTACAGCATGTAAAGGTTGTGATACTACGGTGGATTGGTTATTTATATTCTCTGCTGGCTCATACAGTCTGACAGAAGATGAGTAGGACTGAATGATGAAATGGAGATGAGGGGGTCTCTTTCTATGTTGTGGACCTCCTTTGGATATTTTAAATATTTCAGTGATCTAAAAGTCTGTATAAACTATTCTGTTTGTGAGGAGCCCTTTTCATGCCTCTTCATTCTTTTGGTATTCATAAGAGAGTCGCTTCGAAAAAACGCAACATTTCCATTTGGAGAAAAACATCAATTTAGCCTTTTTCCAGAGCTGTTCAGTGAGTTTTCGGATCTTACTGTACACTGTCCATCTATTAAATGTGCATACACATGTATTTGTGTGTACATTTTCACACAGAAATTAAGATTAATCATTATGTTTTCTTACATTTTCTTTTCTAAATTTAGAATAAAATCCCCCATCAATATATAAATAAAAATATATACAACACACTGTTGTTGTATGAGAAAAACTAGATGGATCTAAGGGAACTAAATGGATTTGTACAGGTGAGTTTAGTGTTGTGAGTTAAACAAGTTAGAGAACACTTGTTCAAATCTGTCTGAATTTGACACACTTTATTAGGTATATCTTGCTATTACCAGCTCAGTTCAGATCAATTTATTTATAAAGCACTATTAAAGGGATAGTTCTGTCATTAATTACTCACCCTCATGTCGTTCCAAACCCATAAGACCTTCATTCATCTTTGTAACACAAATTAAGATATTTTTGATGAAATCCGAGAGCTTTCTGACTGCATAATCAGTAACGCACCTGACACGTTCAAAGCACACATTCATTGAAATAAAAATGTCTTATGAATGTAAAAAGGATATTTTCACATTAAAAATATATAAAAAGCATATTTTTACGCTGCTCCAGTTGCTCAGATTACTCGGCGTTCAAGTTCTATGTTGCTTCCACACCACTGTCTGGACAGAGTCACGTGACTACATGTGTGGAAGTATGTTTTTAAAGGAAAAGTCAGGGTTGCCAATTTGGTCTGCTGCCGCGGGTTGTTTTTTTAAATCAATTTTTTAATTAAAGTGACCGCCCTTTTTGCCACGTGATTTTGATGGAGGGAAAAAAATAGAGGTTCTGAATTTTGGTTTCAATTACTTTTTGATTAATTGTCCAGCCCTACATCATGGTACTCTCGTGAACGTGCGTCGAAGACTGACACGGAAGAAAAGAAATCGCTGAATAAAGTCGTTATTTTTGTTTTCTTTGCGCACAAAAAGTATGCTTGCAGCTTCATAAAGTTAAGGTTGAACCACTGATGTCACATGGACTATTTTAACAATGTCCTTAGTACCTCTCTGGGCAGGATGGCTGGACGGATCCATGTTTTCACGTTGTTTATGCCAAATTCTGACCCTACCATCCAAATGCTGCAGCAGAAATCATGAATCATCAGACTAGGCAACCTTTTTCCAATCTTCTGTTGTCTAATTTTGTTGAGCCTGTGCAAACTGTAGCCTCAATTTCCTGTTCTTAGCTGACAGAAGTGGTACCCAGTGTGGTCTTCTGCTGCTGTAGCCCCATTCAAATATGCTCTTCTGGATATCTCAGCTGGACCGAGTGGTTATTTGAGTTACTGTTGCCTTTCTATCAGCTTGAACCAGTCTGGCCATTCTCCTCTGACCTCTGGCATTCACAAGACATTTACACCCACAGAACTGCTGCTCACTGAATATTTTCCCTTTTTGGACCATTCTCTGTAAACCCTAGAGATGGCTTTGTGTGAAAATCCTAGTAGACCAGCAGTTTCTGAAATATTCAGACCAAAAAACAACTACGCCACATTCTAAGTCACTTAAATCACCTTTCTTCCCTATTCTGATGCTCGGTTTAAACGTCAGCAGATTTTCTTGACCATGTCTAAACGCATTGAGTTGCTGTCATGTGAATGGCTAATTAGATATTTGTGTTAATGCACAGTTGAACAAGTGCACACACACACATAGAAATATAAGTATAGAACGGCACTGGGTGAACACATAGTTCACATACTTGACTATCACGGTTTTACAGTTTGAGTTACTTTAAAGCTTTTTACCACAAAAATGAGAATTTGGCACAAAACAACTCGACACCATGATTGAACTGAGCAAGAGTTTAGCTTATAATGACTAGTGGAACAAATGTTCACATGAATTAACTTTCCACCTCAAATTTAATTTAAGACACAGAGCATTAAAGTTACAGGTTTATAAAAACATAACCACATCTATCCACCTTTCACACACATACACAAACACGCAACTGCACACAGATAAATAATTCAATAAAAACAACCTTATATATTAACACAGCACACACACAAGCACACTCACAAATGCAAAATCTATGCAGGTTTATGAGCTTTTAATGATCAAAGCAGCAATTATTGCCATATTTCCACTTCTTGATTACTGTCAGAAACAGGAAAAGAGTAAGATAAAGAGTGAGTGTGTGTCCAGACGGCTGGTGACGAGACAAGAAAACTCTGTCCTTGAGAGTGTGTGAAGTGAATACTGAGGAGGCACTGCCAGCGGACGACTAGCTTTTCTCTTGCTCTTTCAAAGATAAAGCGAAAACACTTCATACGAACAAAGCGACCATTCCTGGCATAGTTAAAAGGTGATTTAATCATAAAAAAAAACCACATATCTGAGGAACACAATCAAAAGGGCCACAGTGCGCACAGCAGATGTGCCACTTCTCCCAGAGGCCTCTGGGAACTTAGTGTTTGCTGCACCACTTAGCAGTCAAACAGCAAGGAAATCAGATTTGCTGACAATAGCTTAGAGTAAAGCAGGGTGTGATACATCTGCGACTGGTCTTATCTTCAAATATCTGGCTGTTTTTACAGCTGGTATTGACATCCGTCTCCGGTGATATGATCACAAGCAGTCAGCCGAAACCAATTGTTGTTCACACCTGGTATTAACATTCATCTCCTGTGACCACCTGTGATCAGATGTGACAACATACATCAATTTTACATTGTGTATTAATCACCACTTCTGACTGAATTGCCTGAGATGGATGTCAAAGGGTCCCACCTTCTCATATCTACTCTTCTAAACCTTCCCAAACATATTTAATTTATTACATGCTGTGTCTCCGGTACAGTTTTGCATTCTGATCAGGACTCAGAGACTTAAATCACTGTCACAGGCACTACAGCAGTCCTCTAATCAGACAGCATGTTCTTTATTCCTAAGTGACACATTGCAATGACAGATCGGCTGGCATGGTGATGGATATCGACGCAAAGCAGCCATTCATTATGAGATTTTTGGGTGCTCTCCATCTTGGCAAAGACTGAGGCCCTCAGTGTCAGTCATTCGCCAATGAGTTCTGATGGAAGCCAAAAGAGAGCGAGTGAAAGCGCTGACAGCAACAAGATGGTTTCAATGGGTTCATGACCCAGATCTGTATGTCTGACACTAATGATTGTCATTTATTTACCCTGCTGGTGAAAGACGACTCCATATATGTCTCAGTAGACTTGCATATCAACAAGAGTATATTTTCTCACTTTTCTTCAATCATTTCTTGTCCGATCTATACAAACTTAAAAAATAAATAAATAAATATTTAAAAATTTCAAAAATTAAATTAGATTAAATATTATCCATGAGTCTAATATGACGAGTTGGGTTTCCCCCCTCCCCCAAGAATGCAAAAAGAATGAAAGCCACACTGAAACATAAAATTTATGGCATTATATTGGTCATGTCTGTATGAGAAAATTCTGCAGTACACAGCAATATAAAGTAAGTTAGTAAGGCAACAAAATGTATTAGAATGTAAATAAACTGCAATTATGGTTTAAATCGCATTGTGCCCCCTATCAAGGGGGTACTTACTGCATTTAAGTGAATATTCTCATAAGCAATAAAGGCAATGTAAGCACATCAGACTGAGAGGTTTAGATGAAACGGCAGGAGGAGAACTGCAAACAATCATCATCCACAGTCATTATCAGTTCATTATATTCTGATAGTGTGCTGCACTTATGATCCCATAAGGATCAATTTAGAATTTACCCTTTACACTTACAAGTACACGCACACACCTAACACTAGGCACATTTGTGTGAAACTACGCCTTCAAAAATAAAGTACGGTGCTTTAACAGGGACGAATTTAAAGATAGAGGGTTTTTACAAGCTCCAGCCTAAAAACCTGCTTGTTTCTACAAATCCTACAAGTTTTATCCCAACATAAATACAGCTCCCTCACCCAACGCCATCTCTTATCCATTTCCTTGTCACCCTCTGAGTCTCTCTCTTTTTTTGGTAATATAGGGAGAGGAGAGAGATGATAAAAAAGGGCCACTCTTTTACTTCTGACAGAGTTTCATTTATCTTATAATGAATGGCTGCCCTGCTGAGCCTGTTTCCTCTGTGGCGCACAGTTTGCGCAAAAGAACATCTAAAATTGGAGAAAAACAATAAGAAGGGAGAATAATAAACATGTTGAGGATGAAAGAAGTGGGATGTAATGAAACGTTGAGAGGAGGAGGCTCTATGGAATTACGAGCTTTTCAAAGAACTTTATGATAGCTGGTCAAGAAAGTTGACTTGATGACCAGTTATATATATATATATATATATATATATATATATATATATATATATATATATATATATATAAATAAATGCATGAACAGGCATGGCAACATCAGATTCCATTGTGTGCGTCATGATCTGAACTACAAAACTACAAAAGCCAGGAAACACAACCTACTTCATCATCTGAGAGGAACAATGGGCTTCTCAAACTGGACAAAGGAAATGCAGCGGGTCTGTAAACCTGTGAACATTCTGCTGCAAATCATGGTTGAACTGCAACTTGCATCCCTCTGAGAGCATACAGTATAATAAACTACAGCCTACTGTATAATGTACTGCATAACATAATGCCCTTGCATAGTTTTCACTGTCTAGGCTTTTCAAAAGCTTTATTCAGCCGCAGCACACTGTACTCATCTAGCCAATTCTCAGTAAACTCAACAAAGGCAAGTGACCTTGGATGTGGAGCAGCCAACATAATAATAATTGAGGCACTACCAGCATTTTTCCCACTTAGTTGGCGACCCTTAGCTAGTCTAGACAAGAAAGAATTCTGCAGTTTTTTAATTCTTTGTCTATGAACACAATATGTCAGAGACATATTATCCCATTTATAGACTGTTTCTTTAACATCTTGCATTTGAGACAGTGTGACAAGATATCTTTTGTTATGTATTTAAGTCAGCTTTGCAATATCAAATGATAAGAATGATCAACCGAAATGTTTTTTTTATTTAATAAATAAACTATAATAAAGCCATTGTAATGTAAAAGGCCAACAATTTAATCACAACAAATGAGATCCATACAATATTGCTGAGGTGAAGGTATCTTTTGATACCTTGTAGCACTATATTATATTAAAATTAAATTAGTTTGGCTGTACTTCTCAGTAACTTCATAAACCATCCAAAAAAACAAGATGAAAAAGAATCATAAGACAAAAAAAATTGTGCCTGAAAAAAAAGTGATGATATTTTTGCCGTATCTATACCTACCTCTAATTCAAAATTCACTGAATTTAGTTTATTATTCATTATTAAATATCCATTAGTCTATGTCTACTGAGGGTAGCAAATGGCAACAAGCATGATATTAAAACATGTTGAGACACCTAACGTGTGTAGTACGCACATTAAGTCTACAATATACTCAGCTAGTGCACACTTACATCAAATGAATTCAAGCCAGTTGATTCTATTTAGCAATACAAAGGCTACTGAACAGCATTACTTTACATATATTTAAAGGGTTGTGACTAAGAACAAGAAGTAGCTGACAAGGACATGTGTCCTCAGCCACATTCAGTGACTTGCCTTGTCTTTTCCTATTCCCATTGAAATTTAAGAGATATCAAATCACTGACTGTGAAAGACACTGTTTTACATTTCAAACAACAATCTGTTCTAGAGTGTCGACCCAGATGCCCTTGTGTCCTCTTGTGTGGCGCTTGAACTGACTGGTGCTGCATGAAAAAAAAAAAAAAAAAAAAACCTTCACCTCATCTCTCGGTTACCCTCCACTATCTCCCTCCAGCAAGCCCAGTCAGCTGAACCCAGCACAATAAAAACCCTCAGTGACTGTAAACCATACCGTTTGCCTCTCAGGCTAAAACAGCCCAGGATGAAACATGAGTGGCCTGCATACAGAGGCAGAGAAACAGAGCTCCATCTGTGAGAGTGGCTCTGGGCAGAGGGTGCCCTTTCTGAGATCACATTCTCATTTGAAAATCTTGACCTTAACAAGAGATTAGAAGAGAAAGTGCAAAAATGATTTCAGGTCGGCATCAAAGCAACGCTGGAAAGACTGAAATATGAACGTTGAGAAACAAATCATTTAATCATCTTGGCAGAGAAACAAGGAAATATAGAGAGAAAATGTAATGCTTAGCATTAAAGATTGTTCTAATTAGCGATGCAATGATATAAAAAGTTATACTTTTTTCAAATGTGAATTGAAGGAAAAGAATCATCAGCTTATTTTAACACCAATGTATCCCTAGGCAAAACAACATAAAATGCTAATGTCAATTTGCTCATCAAATGCATTTGCGCTAACCGCATGGTGCCAACTTAAGGGATGCTTGAACGACACTGTTTTCAAAGAAAACCTGAAAGCTTAAGGATTTTGGTGCATTTACACAACAATGACATTTTGGGGGCCTGAAAATGCACACTTGGGTTTCAAAGTGCACGTTTTTGAAAACAATACCATTATCGTCGCCAAGTAAACTACAAAAAATGTGAATTTGTGAAAATGGTAACATCATTGACATACATAGACGTGTTCAGTTTATGTTTCTTTACAAAGTGGCATCTCCAACTCCTGGCCTGGCATGCATAATGCATTTTTTGGTCAGATAAGAGCAGTGAAAGCATGATAACCCCCCTAGGGTAAACAGAACAGAACCAATATAAATGTATTGCAGATATCATTAATGTTCAATAATTTAATGCACACATTTTAGAAATTAGTCTGATTCAGAGGGGAATCAGAAGGCCGAATCCTGACTAGAGGAGAGGAGGAGCTGGGGATGAAGGAGGGTAATTAGCTATTGAGCAACGTGAAAGTTGCTGATAATACTGAAGGTCCTTATATGGATGCTGTGTTAGGCGTAGTATCCCTAAAGGTAGACATGGATCAGCTGATGCGAGCTTGACTGACGTGACCTGCCAGAACTAATGCTACACTTGATACCTGTGTGAACGGGGATCATTTTGAAAATATTGTCATCTGTACATGAAACTTTTCGAAAAAGCAAAGGAAAAATGTTTCTGTTTTTAGTATAACATTGTCGTTTAAATGTACCCTTAGACAATTGCAAACACTTGAGTTGTCATTTATATATACATTTCCGCTACTGGTCACCAATTTGTTTGAAATAGCAGGAAATTATGCCTTGCTGGGGAGTATGAGCTCTCAGCATTGCGAGTAATTCAGCAGGGGCTCACTGACACATGTTATGACATAATAAGCCTATGTCCCAAAAAATAAATAAAAATAAAAAAAATAAATAAATAAAAAATTAGGCCACACTCACAAAGAGGGTAATAGAGACAAACAGCAAGTGTTCTCCTCTCTGCTCTGCCTGTCCCAAAGGGCTCATCTAACAGGGCAAATAAAGTCATGTGTCTTTCTTTGCTCTGTGTCTCTTACAGTCACTCACGTATACGTTCAATTTTCTTTATTACATTTTAGAAACTTTCTCTCAATTGCAACAACCTCAAGACCATCACAATGAAAACAACTATGAATTAAAATAGATATCGGCATTTCATCTCCTCCTCCCGTCACATGTCACTCCAGGCAGTGATTCAATTAATTTTCAAAATCCAATCAGTCTTGGCCAGACTGGAATAAGCACAGACCTCCAGGGAACCATTTCCTCAGCGTTTTATAGCAATCCTTTCAAATAAGTGCAGATTATTACCTGCAGGTGATTAAAAGGTGATTCGATTAACCCAGTCCCCATTAATTGAGTTTGAGGGGTTTGCTCTGAATGCAGTTCCCATCCTGAAGAGTCATGTCTGAATCGCTGCTTTTGGACAATACATTTTCAATGGCCCATCAATATAAATCAAATACTGAATGTCAGTTTACATGCTGCCCGATAAAACATGCTAGAATAATCCATCCCAAATCATGATACTTTGAATAGTATGACTGTACGTTTAAGTGTGCAAAGCATATACACTTCCGTTCAAAAGTTTGGGGTCATTATTATTATTATTTTATTTAATGTAATTGATTTTATTGTATTTTATTATTGTTTTTTTTTTTAAAGAAAGAAAGAGAGAAATAAATTAATACTTTTATTCACTTTCCTTGAAAGTGACAGTAACCACATTTATAACGTTACACAAGACTATTCTATTTCAAATAAATACTTTTGAACTTTCTATTCATCAAATAATCCCCCAAAAATGTATCACTGTTTCCACATAGAAAGCAGCACAACTATTTTCAACACTGATAATAATAAGAAATCTTTCATCAGAATAAAGAATGTAAAATCAGAATGATTTCTGAACGATCATGTGACACTGAAGACTGGAGTAACGGCTGCTGAAAACTCAGCTTTGCACAGGAATAAATTACATTTCAAAATGCATTTAAATATAAAACAGTTATTTTAAATTGTAATCATATTTCACGATATTACGGCTTTTACTGCATTTTTAGCATATAAAATTAGCATGAACATAAGATACGTCTTTCAAAAACAAAAAAATAAAATAAAAAAAAAAACTTAATGATCCCAAACTTGGGATGGATGGTAGTGTATACATAAATCAACAGAAATAGTCTGCAAATTGGGACGCAGCCAAAAAGAAAAGATGGATTGGGTAACATAGCCTCCAAGATCCTGATATAATTACGCACACTCGACAATCAAACACATTCTTACAAAATAATCGCCATGATTTGTCATTTCAGCAGGCTCCACAGCACAGTGCTTAATATAAATTTGGCACACTGAGAGTTTTTCAGTCCGAGTTGAAATGATTAAATACTAATGAAGGCGAAAAACAGAGGAAGTTGATATCGACTACCACTGAGAGCATGAATTATTTTGTCTTTTCATTAATTTCCACAGGAGGGATTTGGATGAGTTGTTGAGTACGAGCATGCTGTTGAAGAAGAGCTTCTGCCAAGTGTTTATGAAAAACCGCAAGAACGCGGATGCATTACTGCAAGAGCACCAAGAGGTGTAGGCTTGAATCATTTTCAGGATATATAAACAACCAAACAGTGAATGGCAATGGAGAGTGTGGTTTTGAATGTTTCCCTGTAAAACTATCATGATTTCACATTCCGAGGAACTTCCAGGGAAGAAGCCAAGGCTGAAATGTCTCGCATTTATATTCACCCCCAAAAAAAATCTATTTGGCCCAAAGAAAATGACATGCCTGACTGTGCTCAGGACAGGTTAGTGTGAAATATTACTTGAGACCGTAACACTAGCTGTTGAAGGACATTCACCTTGACGCTGAGTGTACACAACCCAAAGCCTGCCTCTTCAACCCCCTGAAGGCACGCCATGCTTCTGATTATGCACCGATTAGAGGCACGTGCCGGAAAGCTCGTGGCGAGCCGTGGCTGAACTTCACACGCTCAGGATGGCTCCATTCATCAAGGCTGTCATGGCAGGCTAGCACTCTGTGCTTCGCAAACAGCGCGTCATTAAAGCCGACAGCTGCTAACTCATACATAACTCAGCCGTTAGCCTAGCATAGCGCCTCCCGCCTCTCAAACAGTGATTTAGGAGCTGCTGAATCCACACATCAATATCAATTACAGATGCTAAAAGGTGTGTTTAGGGGAGCCCTGAGGTACACCGGGTGAAGGCAGAGTAATTGTGCGAGAACTTTATAATGGTGAAAGCTAACAGAGTGCCATTCGAATGTAGAGAGGTTGTACATTTGCTTTTTTACATTAAATGTACATATGAAACTACAGAAGCTTGTTAATTAAACATTTTAAACTGAAAAATCTATTTGCATATATTTTCACGTTTGATAACCTTGTCAGTTAGCATTAATGACAAACATACATCTTAGTGGGTAAGACAAAGCTTGAAAGTGAGAAAACCAACATGTTCATAATGATTCAATTATCCAGCTATACAGAAGAGAAAATTAAGTATTAGGACTCATTAGTAAAGGAGGTTTTATGGAACATTTTCTAAAACTACCTAGCCTAGCCAACAGCCCTGGGGTAGATTACTTACAAAATTGTAGTCTGTTACTGAGTCCAAATTACATGACACAAATTGTAGTTAATAACGTAATCCATTACTTTACACATTTTAGGTAATATAATCAGACTACTTTTGATTACTTTTAGGTTACTTTTGACCTAACTTGTTTATCACATTGATTTAAATAAGAAAATCTCGTTAATATACTATACAAAGAGAAAGAAAATATTTTGCATTCATTGTGAAGTGCATTAAACGTTACATTACGTCAAGGTTTCCCGAAGGAACTGCAGGGGGTTTGTGAGTTAAATGAAAAGGAAATAACTAATTAAATCATAGAAATGTCAAATTAAAATGAATAATTTTAAAAACAGCAATCAAAATAAAACACTCAATAAAAAAAGCTAAAAAAAAAAACAAAACAAAAAAAAACAATTTTCTGTGTAGGTCACCTGACTAGTGACTGGTCTTTCTGTGGATGTCTACAAAACCTGAAGACTTTCTGAATGTATATACGCAGTAGGCTATTTTAGAAAGGAAATTTAAAAGATGAAAAAGAAGAATTAGGGAAAAATCAATAAATTATAAGTTATTGCTATTGTGTGAATAATATGTAATTATGTAATCAATAAAAAATTAACTAGTCTGATTACGAATATTCTCTAATTACAAGTACTTCGATTTTGGAAACTGATTACATAATCCAGATTACATGTAATCAGTTACTACCCAGCTCTGCTAGCCAACTAGCATAGTCAACTGCTAGCCAACTAGCCTAATCGCCACTAAACCAAGTATTCAATCAGATATTAAAGCCTTTTATGTTTCTGAACAAGCAACTATACCAAACTTATCAAACAACTTTTTGGACACAAATTCATTACTGACCTGGTAATATGGCTAATACTAAACCAGCATTTTGTATTGGCCTTTTGCTGTTGTTCATGCATTTATAAAACTGTCAATTTTCCAATTCAGCCCATTTTATGTTAATAGGTCAGCATGTTGATGTACGTCGCACTTAAAAATGAATGTGAAATTGATTATGGCACGGTTTACGCGGACTAAATGATTGGAGAAGCCTGGCATATATCACCAGAGAGAAGTCTGTCTTTTTCACTGGAAGACTGAGTTATGACATTTCGATTAAACTTTATGTGATCCAAAACTTTTAAAAAATGAAACGCATACATGGGTGCATCATTAACATTAAGATCTATAACATGCATTTGAAAAACAGATAAAGTGAATTTTATTTCATGCAGACTTAAATGCTTAATTGTCAATTAAGAAAACAATTAAGCAATTAAGTCAAAATCAGCTGAGAACCAGTGGCTTAAAGCAAAGAATACATATACAATCACTCCTACACACTCCTACACTCCAACACAAAACACACAACAGCTCTCTACTGATCTAACACAGACATGCTGGAATTCCTGGCATTTGTATCCGTGTAATCCATTCTCTATTCCCTAACCTTGTAGAAACCCTCTCTCCTCATAGATAAACTTATTCTGGTGTCTCATTCTCAGGAAACACTACTGAAAGTACATTTTCGCAGAGAAAGGGAGGAGAGAAAAAAAAAGAAAGGGAATCATAATCAGAATTCTCAGCACAGCGGCACAGAGCCATTTCTGTGAGAGTAAACTGCAAGACAAGTCAATCTGTTAGATGCACTCAATCTTTTTTAAGATGCCTCAACTAAATGCACTTCAGTAAAACTCATAAATCAATTGCAGGCATAGAGCCATGAGTGGGCAATTCAGTGCCTGCGGGGTGACGGCGTAATCAGGCTCCTAGAAAATATTCTTCTGGCGTGTGAGCAAGTGTTTCTGTGAATCATTTACCAGCACCACCTCACCCTGAGGTACACCGACATACACAAACACGTATGGGATACACAAGTTTAGATTTCTAGTGGTAGTCTTAATTGGCGAGCTGACAGTGTAAAAACCCGGTACGAAACAAGGTAACACCATATTGGTGTAACTATATGTTTCAATTTATCATCTTTAAAGCATCAGATACTGTCATATATACATTCAGACGGACATCTTTGGTTGTCAGTATACTGGACGCCATGAAGCAACACTGCTTTATGGTTCGCCACAGAAATATTTACGGTACTGACAGTGCACATCCAGGCTGCAGGCAATCTAACGAGCCCCGGCAGCCAGCGCCCTGATTAGGCACTACAGATCTGCCTGCCAAGACAACTGCATTTCCCTTGCAAAGCAGCTCTCCGCAGGCCAGATGAAAGAGCGAAGGATGACAAGAAACATATTCAACATCTCTTGCTTTCAGGCTCAGGCTTTGGTAGGTTTGACATTCACAATGTCAACTTTAAAGACACACAAGCGGCAGAAAACAGAACAACACATACTTGAAAGACAGCGTGGAGTGTAAGCATATAGTATTATGCATTTTACAACTAAGATATACTAAAAGGACCTTTTTTGGTTTTATTTAAACACATTAGTTTCCAGGTTTTGAAAAGTAGTTCAGAACAGTGAGATGTCCACAGAGTGTCAACATTGATGTACATATGAAGAGTTCATTTGCAAAAACCGATAAACGTGACTTTAAAAAAAAATGAGCTGATTGCCGTGCATTATTCTCCACATATAGCGCGATCTGAACACTAAACACATTTTGTCAAAAAAGCCTGTATTGTCCACTTTCAAGGCATCGCAAGTTCATGTTTTACTGCAAAAGCCGGCAAGTGCCCTTGTTGTTTTTGAACAGAAGCCGATAAATCCATTTTAGTGAATCAGCACGCTGTTTTCAGGTCAGATGACAAGGCTACTTTCACTTTGAAAAGACGCGCTAGCTGAGAAGAGTTTCATCAAAGCTGACTAAAAGTAATCGAGGATGGATAATTTCAACAAACTTGATGAACCTGTGATATCTTCTTCAGAGCATAAAAGGAAAATAAAAGCTGAAACGTTTTCACGGAACCTTTCAAAAGCAGCGCGTTACAATGGTGAGGGAAAAGCTCCATGTATTGCATGTAATCACATCCATACAGTCTATGATAACAACAACAAATGTTTTTCAGGCATCTACATTGTCATCTGAGGAGATTACAAAGATTAAACGAGTGTCTTTTTAACTCTAAAACATGAAATGTGTGGCGTTATCTGCTTTTGCCAAAAAACGACTGTTGGAGTTATCTACTTTTGCTATAAAACAAACATTTAATATATTAAAAAAAAACATACTTTCAATGAACTTTAATTTTGTAAATTACCTGTATTTGTTTAAGTTATTATTACTTAAAACAACCCATCTGCAGTTTGATTGATATTGCTTGGAATGCACAATAAAAAAAAAAAAAAAAAACGTGATTTCTGAAAAAAAAAAAATATGAAGTTATCGGTTTTTGCAAATGAACTCTTCATATGTACATAGTGTGTACATTATATTCATTAGGGCTGTGCAATTAATCGAAATACAGTTTCGATTTCGGCTTCCAATGATTATTAAAATTGAATAATTGAGATAAAACGATTATTGTGCCCCATTCCAGCAGTGTGTTTTCGTTCCTCCATAAAAGCCCAAACTTAACATGCAAATCAGTAAAATCAGTTTACCCTAAGTTACCCTAGTGCTGTGGTATTGAAAATTGTGAAATTTCGCTGGTATCTAAAATGTAGATGTCATAGAAACCTTATTTACAGAAAATGTATATATTGCTATCTTTAAATTAATCACTCATATAAAGTTTCGGTCATATGACCCACTAATAATCATATTAAATAATCGTGATTACAAAATTTACCAAAATAATCGTGATTATGATTTTTGCCATAATCGAGCAGCCCTAATATTCATTATAATTATTATATCATACATGTCAAAACTGTGGTTGGTCAATTTACATGAGGGTTTGATCACACATAATGCAGGATTAGGTTTAGTAAATCCTTATAACCCACCACAAACAGTACCAGGAACATTCCAACTGATAGAAAAATTTATCCTCAAATCATTTAGTTCATGAAAGAGTTTCTTACTTACTCCAAATCAATTACCTGAGCTTAGCTGAGAGCTAATTGCCTGTGGGAGACCTAAGTGAAGTCTTTAACCTAACTGAAGTTGAGACCTGGGATTAGCAGTTTATTTCTGAATGCTGAACAGCGGCGTATTCCAAATGACTCCATGGGAGATTTCCACAATCCACAATATCTTTGCCCCTGCCTTGTTTTTACTGCTTTCGCCATTTATGTGAAATCAGATGTATTTTTATTGTTGTTGCTTTTCAATTTTCAAATAAATTCTCTTATACATACACACTAGAGAAGTACACACACAACAAAGACTGTATACCGCAATCTCTTAATTTTCCCATAGTAAATATTTTTCTAGTGTGTGTGGATGCTTCCAGCAGCAATGAATATTGTTAATTAGCAGCAATGAATGATACAGCGACAAAGCAATGAGATGATGTGACAGACTGCAGTGTCTCCAGTGTGGCTGAGTGCCAGAACACAACACACAGTGAGGGACTTCACCGGCAGCCTGTCCCCCTGACTACACCCACACACACGCTACAATTATCTCTCACACACATCAAAGCAAGACAAGCAGAGACTAAACAGGTACAATCAAAAGTAATACATCAAAGCAGTTCTATACTCCATCTAAAAGAGTAGTTTTTATGTACATCAAGAAAACACAAAGTATTTGTACTAGTTTTGTCAAAAGTAGTTCGGAATTTAAGTAAATACTTAAATTTTAAAAACATAAATACAAATGCTCCTGTATTTGTGTGAGAGTCTGTTAAGAGCGTCAAGGGTTTCAATTTACAATGTGTTTTTGCAGTGCTGAGCAACACAGTCAATCACAGATGTGTTTGTTGAGTATGTGAACGCAATGGCCCATCAGAGGCGTGTAAGTCTGAATCGTCTGAATTTGTTCAGCTTAAGCTCTGCGCTCTCGCAAACAGTTTCGCTATATCCATCAAAGTATAAACACGATGTAAATAAGAGATTCATTGTGTAGTATAGACAGATTTTTTTATTATAACGGGAGTTTTCACTTCGTCAGTTAGCTTGTGCTGCGGCTGAACTGAACTGATATCGGCTTCGTTGATTATAAGGGAGAATCTTTGCTCACTTTCTGTGTATAACCCATTCATAATTTGCATTTTTATTTTTCATGCTAAGTACACATTGCAAAGTTTCAGGAGTGACGACTGTATTAAAATGTGGGACCGAATATGAAATTTCGATGTTTGACAACCAATCTGATGTGTCAGAATAGATCTATGCATTAAGTCTTGCAGCGTAAGTGCAATAGACCAGCCACTTGTTCTGTTACCTGTAACGTGTTTATTTTATTACTTTCATGTGATCATTTTACTACAACAATCGAAGACTTCATGCTAATGTTTTAACGTATTTACTTATAATTATTAATAGCATTACAATATTTTTTGCTATGGTACCGACCACTTATTATTTGAAGACCAAGAGGCAATAATGTTTTTTTGTTTTTTTTCCCACTATGGTATCGACATGGGTATCAAATATTGTGTAATTTTGGTGATATCAGTACCGACAACTAGATTTTTGGTATTGTGACATCCTTAATTTGTACTTTAAAAAAATACGCCATCATATTTATAGATGAACTGCCAAAAAAAGAAAAAAAAAAAAAAAGAAAATCAAAAATCAAAATTATATGTTTATTATAGATAATCAAAAAACCCTGAAAAAAATGTCACAGTTTCCACAAAAACAGTATTTCAAAACATTTACTGTATTTTTATCAAATGAATGCAGCCTTGATGAGCAGCTGGACAGTTTATGATTTGTAAGTTTAATTATGTGAAATACACAGTATGACATACCATACATAAACCAACAGGTTTCAACAAAAACATATTCCTTAATAAAACAGGGTTTTTTGCTCCAATTATGCAATTCTTGTGTGTACAGTGAGGATGAGCATACTGTAAGGTGACATAAGCCACATCCCTGCTGCATCCCTTAAACATTCTTAAGAAATGCACATTTAATGCTGGGATTATGTTCTTCTCAAATGCAAGGAGACATTCAGGGATTATGCTGAGGTTTAGGTTAAGATGAGGGCTGAGTTTTTAAATCACACTATAACCACTAAGCAAAGCTCGATACAAAAGATCCACAGCCAACAGTGCGTAAAGAACATCTCAAAATGCTAAATGCTCAATCAACTAGGATTTACACTGCTTTGTATTCTCTAATCGTAGCATCTTCATCTAATGCAGCCTTTCAGAAATAATCTTCGGAAATTAATAAAACAAAAACTGTCAGGCATTAAACTGAATTTTATACCACCTAAAAGAAGCAAAATGCTCGCTTTTTATCCATCCAAAACAATACAAAGTCACATCAAATCTTTCCCTAGATCTCCCATTTTCACAGAGGTTAAAATTACACCTGGAAATGGAGATGGTCAATTATTCAGCAGCGGCAGGGACAGCTTTCAGCTCTCTAATCAGAACTGGGCCTAAACTGGTGAAGCAGGCCTTACCCAGCGCACAGAGGCTGTCATTTCCTCTACTCATTCTCCTCTCATCCTCTGCTCACATTCAGGAGAGAGGCATTAAAATAGTGCAGTAATATTATGCATTGCTCCATGCAGACGCTGATGCAATCAATGTTCTATTTCATATGAATCCCCCTGGGAGAGAAACGATGGGGGGAGGGAGAGACGTAAGAAAAACAGAGAGAAAGATACACACAGACGCGGAGAACGCGACTGAGCCAGCAGTATTTCTCCATGCAGAGAATCTCCGTGCTGTGGTCACGGGCCCGTAGGAGCAGAGCGGTGCAGGCCTGCAGCTGATGGGCCACTGACAGCAAGGCATTTTCCCACTCTGTTTACACAAGCTGCCAAAGCACTGTGCTATAAAACCACACTGTGCACTGCCATAAAAAGCCGCTAGCTGATCTGGGAACATTTTCCATACTGATCTTTTAATTACAGCATGCTTTATAGCTAAAGTGACCAAGAAACAACACTTCCCTGTGTAAAATCAGTGTGGTAGGAAATGCAATCAACACCTATTAAACAGTATCCAAGCCTACGCAGATTCTGCACCAGGGTAGTTTAGATTGAAATTTACAGCAGCAGACTATGTAAAACTATCTCAAACAAAACTATTCTAATACTTGTATAATTCCTACAGTTTAATGCATGCACATGCATTACCCTATTAAATGCAATATCACTTGTACTTTTAAAAAGTTGACAACAGAAAAATATAGGGATAATTTCAACAATTTACAAAACACTTGAGCTAAATGAAAAAAAAACTTTGGTGAAATAAATATCCTCAAAAAAAGAAATATACAAAAATATATAAAACATACATTTATAGAAATAAACTAAATTATAGTCAAACCAAAAATTATTCAGACACCAGATATAAGTTTTGATATTTTTTTAACTACTGGGTGCAGGATACTATAGTTCATTTATGTAAGTGAGGATAGCAAAATAAAGTAAACTATGACATATTATACCCAAAAATTTTTAATACGGTGGACTACCAGTAAAACTGAAAAAAATTTGGGACCAAAAATTTGATCTGACACTTTGACCTGACCATGTTTTGTTACATACCTTTCTATCAAAGACATTATCAAGATTAATTTGACACAGTTTAACTCGTGAGTTCTTGTCATATTTTATTACCATTTTCTAAACTATAGGGAGTAAACTGTGATAATGTGAGAAATGTTGAAGGTGTCTGAATAAATTGATTTGACATACACATACATACATAAAATAAATATATATATATATATATATATATATATATATATATATATATATATATATATATATATATATATATATATATATATATATATATATATAAACACACACACACACACACACAAAATTCTACACATAAACTTATATTATTAAATATTTAAGTTAATTTCGCCCTGTTTTCAGCCACCAAAAACAGTGCCATCTTCATACAACATATTTTACATATTAAAATCTATTCTGTAAATCTAAATTAATCTATTGTGTAAATTTTCTCCCTCCTTCACAAAACTTGGCAATATCTTGGCAGGGCTAAATCAATCTGCTGTCGAAAAACAGAAACCTGATCCTAGATCAGCACTTCCTCACAGTGACAGGAAGAGTCATTATCTCAGGTGTGAATGAGCAATTAACTCATGTGCAAAGCTAGTGGTACAAACACACTAACTAACAAGTCCAAAAAAAGCATCTGAAAAGACAAAGCACGAGAAAGACAAAGAAAAGAGAACTGTCTTATCATATCACATGCCCCAAGAGATCCCCATTTTAGGATCCGCCCTGCAAACCACAGTGCCACTCTCATTTACAGCAGACCAGCGTGATGAGTGAAGCTATTCCCAGAACACAGATGCCAGAGGCTGAACAGTCTTTCACGCACAGGCCATCTCTGGGATTCACTACTTCAGTTGGCGCACATTTATAACAGTTTGGATGTGGGAAGGCCTGCGGAGATCCCTGGCAGAAGATATACTATTTCTTTTAGCACATGTGTCATAAAGATGTCATGGGATAGACCTCAGATTGATTGCATTTGTTGCAGAAAGAAAGAGAGAGAGAAAGAGAAATGTTTTTGTGTTATCGCTCTAAACACAAACCATTAAATTAAAAATGCAAACCTACACACGTACAGTCCTTCAACACTCCAGTCAAACAAAACAGTGTGGGTGTATCTATTGGCTCTGAGAAATGCATGCATGCCAAAGAAGGTCTTAAATATAAATCAAAGCCATGCTTCACTGTTATTTGGCTTGTCACACATTATCCTACAGGAAAAGAGTGCTAAATCATTATTCCGCTCATTAAAACATAAATTGAATTGAATACATCTACACAGACTGTTTTGTTCATCTTTCAGCAATAAACTGTGACTAAGCAATCTTTTACTCACTATTTGTATCTACTGTATGTACATTGGCTCAAAGTATTTTGGACAGTACATTTATTGTATATATAAAATACCAAAGCAAGTGGCATCTGCAAAAAAATGAAAGAGCTTTTCTCAGAACTTTGCAGAGTTTTTTTTTCTTTGCAATAGATCCCATGATCAGAACTAATTATCCTACTATATATTAAGTAAAACAGTGTACGTTAAATGAGTAGTATATAAGAACATGCGATATTCGTGAACTGTAGGACGAAAAATATGGCCAGATGACTAGCAGATGACATCTGCTAAGATCCTGAAGTGTGGGTTCACTTGGACGCTTTTCTATCCCATGAGGCCACATGAGCTGAGTCATTGGCAGATTGAACAAATGTGGGAAAAAATAAAAAATAAAATAATTATATATATATAAAATGAATATTTATTTATTTTTGTACTATCTTTCTTTAAAATAACTTTAATTTTATTTAACTTCAGTTTTCATTTAAATTTTCATCATTTAACTATATAAATTTGTTAACTACTGCAGTGACATAAATACATTTTTACATTGGACTTAAGTGTCCTAATACTTTTGGGGCCACTATATGACAAAAGATTACATGGGATATTCCTCTGCAAAGCTGAAAGAGAAAGGCTGAAGTGTATGACTTAAGTTGTCTTGAATGATTTATGGGTCTTTCAAAACTCATTCAAAATTGAGGCCATATTTTGGTCATCTGTAATAAGCACTTTGAATTCAGGCGTATATATTTCCTCACCTGATCTCCATTGAGTTTGGTTCCAGCCGTCGTCTGAGGTTTCTAAAACAGTTCATTTTTCATGAATAACAAAGCCGCAGCTGATGCTCTAAATCCACAGAAGTTCTCTTTTGAATCCTGTCAGAGTGGATTTTAGGTGTTGGTTAATGTGGTTTGTGTATGACTCTCGGGTCCTCCTGAACGCGGCTGCTGATCCTCCTCTCACTGTGGTAAAGACTTTTATGCTCAATACTTAATAACAGCTTGTGCTGTCATCTCCACGGTTAGCATCTGATCTCAGCACAGCTGCGGGCTCTCTCTCCGCCTGCTGACACCTCAGCAGCGGCATCCCCACATCACGCCTCCCTGAAAGAGCAATGTTGTGACATACGTACGCTGAACACACTTCAGTAGCATTTAACTACAGCAATAAGCCAAAGGAAGAGAGGAATTTATGCATCATTTTATTATATTGTACAATGTTTTGCCTAAATAAATGAGAAATAAAACTAAAATCATTTGTTTAAAATGCTGCAAGTGAATTTATGCATTGCATCATTGTATTGCAAAATATGAGAAAAAGACAGATTTTTGCTTCATTCTATAATTGATAAATGGCCGATATTACAATTTTAATACTATTTTGGAAAAATAAATGAGAATTTGAATAAAAGTGAATTTAGGTATGCACAATGAATATTAACCGTATATTTGTACAGTATGAAAAATTGATATTTTGAGATCTAAAGATAAAATTTAAAGATTAAAAAATGTAAAATTAATGTTTTTAAAGATTAACCCAGTGAGCTTTAAATGATGGCAAATGTAATCTAATTGTACAAGTAGGAAAAATACACATGCAAAATAAATGCAGATGCCAATAAAACACCTCTATATTAGCCAATAACCAATGGTCAATCAAATTAATTGTGTGTTCAATACCCTGTAACTATGGGGAAAAATGATGTGAGATATGCAAATAATCCTTTTAACATGGATCATCAAATCAGATTTCCTAATCATTACCTATTGAACAAAAAAAAAAAAAAAAAAAAAAAGTCTCAACAGATAAAAGAAGCAACAACTTAACTTTTATTCTGAAAGTATAAGCCTACAGGGAAGGAAGGGTGTGAAAAGAACCTCACAAAAAGAATACTAACACAGCTCAAGTCAATAAACACCTCATTTAAGAGCAAGCCTGAACAAAATCCAACCTACTGCCGCCTCAGAGAAATCAATATGACATACCAAAGTCGTGTTAAACGCACAGCATGACAAAAACACACAGGAAGAAAAATAAAGAGGTCTTATCTGCACTTCGCCCAAAGAAAAATCTCAATGAATAGAAGGATAAGACTTTCACAGTCTTACATCATAACAGTGTAACCTAGAGACTGATGACTGAAAGCAACACTACGAATTCAACAAGGTTGAATTTGCATTCAACAATTACAGTGACGACAAGGCCTTAATTATACATCTATGAAAAAAAAGTTTTCACACAACAAAACAGCTCTTAGACATTAAACAGAAGTGTGTGCTCACTGCACTGTCTGAATCATTTCGGTGCTTACGCATGTAAGTTCAGATCATTTCAGCTGCTTTAATAAGTCTATTCACGAGTCTTATAAAAGTGTATTGATTAATGATACAAGCGAGCTTGAAACAATCTGGGAAATGTTTGCAGGTGTCTGCTCGGATAGGCAGCATGCCAAGCAACTCTGATTCATAATCATTATCATGAATCATGCTCACAATCCCCATACTGACTACAGATAAATCAAAACAGGGAGGCCATCGGAGATGGTCAGACCTTTATTAAATAAACATTAGAAGAGCAAATATGCCATCTTCAGAGCGAAGCGTACGGAGACCAAAATGTGTGAGTGTTTACACGTGACTGGTGCAAATATTGAAAGAGCTGGAATAAAATGTCATTGTGAATGCAGCACTGTCATTGGGGAGGATGATGTGTTTTCCCACTGTAATTTAATTCTCCATTAAACTTTACAAACTGAGAGTCTATTTCACACAAATCTAACCTTAAAATCTTAAGAGAGGACTTCACCCCATCACGGCCCCATGATTCATGGGATAAACGACTGTCTCAATACACCATGATAATATTTGGACACTTTCTGGTTTGTTTTCTTCTCATCAGTCGGTTTGGTCTGCTCATGTGATTGAGCTGTCGACTGGTCTGTTGTTTATATTTCTACTCGTCTTCCCTAGAGGCCTCCTCCATGTGTCTTCCTACATTAAGTATGAGTGTGTTAACACCTCCTACTGAATCCATCACTGTCAAACTGGAGATGGAGAGGGTGTATTTTACAGTGTGAGTAAACTTCATTACGGCCTTGCGTGAAAATATTTTGCGTAAATGTGTTTAGTAAATGCTCCCAGGCCTCTGCCAGAACACTTGAGAGTTATAAAAACAGATTCATTTAATGTGAGGGTCTCAATCACAGCCGAATATGTTGTCGGCAAGGATACAAAGAAATATACAACCCTAGTGTATTAGACACAGACTCTTGGATGAAAACTGAAATGGAAAAGCAAAAACTTAGTTTTTTTTTAAGAAATGAATAATTTTATTCAACAAGAATGCATTAAATTGATCAAAAATGAAAGTAAAGACTAAATGCCTTGGAAGAGACTTTTGCGAAAAAAAATAAATAAATAAAAAACAGACATTATATATACATATACATACACACAAACACACCTCAGGAAGAAGTCTGTCCAGCTTTGGTCTAAAAGCAACAATTTTATGGTATCTACCCACATCAAGCAGATAATAGCTTGTGAATCCAGTGTAGATTGCTGTAACAGAGACAGCTGAAAATAACTCCTTATGATCAGCGCAGGCCTTAACCTCAGCTAGATACATTTGACCTCACACTGCAAACTCTTCCTCCAACAGAGGGCTGAACTCAAGCCGGAAAGGAAAAAAACAGATCTGATGGAACAAATAAGGCTGTCTGCAGGGAGCCATACAGCAGAGACAGAGAGAGTTTGTGTGTCTCTGAATGACAGTGGACCTCATCTCTTGAACCCTGAGCGCAGTAGTTTTAAATGTCTCCTCGACAGACCTCTTACCTACACACTCCAATGACCTGCATTCAGCAGCCATCCACAAGCACAAGCAATCCTCTAGTAAACATATCACCCTGTACCCGTACTAGGGCTGGGCGATTTTTTCGATTTTATCAATTAATTCGAATTTAATGTTTTGCCACAATTTTATTTTTTATAAATCGAGGAATCCCGATTTTGAATAGAAATATTACCAAACGTTAGAATTAGACACTATGACAATATGCCAATGATCCAACCGCATGTCAGTGCATGTGATTAACCGCACATGTGAGACACGCTCTGTAAAGGACCATAATATTTCGCTAAGAGCTGTTCACACAGAATGCGCTTTTGTGTTGACAAAGATGCGACGCAGGCAGTGGAATAGGAAAAAATGCAAAAAGATTGGAGTTGAACTTCTTTTAACTTGAGCGCCGCATTTCTGGAATGCCATTTCATGCATGAGACGCTGCAAGAGATGCAAGTGCAACAGTCAAACGCGTCCATGTTTACATAGAAAAAATTATGGAAAAGCAGCTAAATCAAATAAAAAAACCTTTAAAGAACTATTACTGTGTGTCTGATATTACTTTTGCATCATGGTGACAGGCTGAAAGCTGCTGTTCACTGTTTAACAGAACATTTATAGTTGTTAATAGTCTACCAATGTTATACCTTCAGTCATTTTGAATTTGAATTATACCTTCAGCATTTTCCTTGTATTATTTCTGAGCATTTAATATGTATAAGACAAGTTTGTACAAGATTTAATTTTTTTTTTTTTTATTTGATTTTATTTTATTTTTGATTTGATTTTATTTATGATTTTATTTTTTATTTTTTTGCCATATCGCCCAGCCCTAACCTGTACCATCTGAATACAAAGCACATAAATGCACAAAAGTCTCCTATGAATCAGTGAAATCAATTTAAATTGGTAACTTGGAATACATTAGTAGTTTTTTGGGGTTAGACACCACATCTGACAAAGACACGATGTAAATTGATTCCTGCAACTTTTTATAATTAAATTTTATGTCTATCCATGATAAATGAAATTTCTATTAAATTAAATTTCCCTTCATTTTAATAAAAATTAAATAAACTACTACTAAATTACAATACTGCTGCATTCCTTGTTTCTCGCTACATGTCAGAAAAAATAAAAATACAAATTTGAATGCATATGCCATTTGATCTACATCATTCTGTACTGAAAACACCACTGAGAGCCAGCAGAAGGTCAGGGACGAGCTCCAGCGCTCCAGAGTCGAGGGTCTGCTAACAGACAGACAGCCTGCAGGCAAGCATGGCATGTTGTGACACGGTAGAAAAAAAAAAAAAAAAAAATCACTTAAGAGATTTCAGTGGAGCAAACACCCAAACAATGGAGTGTGGAATCGGTGTGTGCCAAAATAAGCAAATACGGGAGAAAACCGTGACAAACGATTTGAATAAAGCTTGATTAGGATGATCAGGACAACAAAACAAAACAGTTGCTTATCCAATGCAATATGCAACAGATTTGATCCACTGTAGATCAAGTTGGAAATAGACAAATCATAAGTGAGGTTTGTCATTAGGAGAGTGGTTAATATATAGCTGTAATACAAAGAGTGTCAACTAGTATGATGGAGTTGTTGGATAAACGTTGCAGAACAGACTCCGTATGAACACCCCTTAATGCATTCTATTATGTTTCAGGCTCCTTTTATGTTCTCAGTCACACAAAATCACACTCACACATCCGCATATCTCTAGTCACAACACTACATCATCTCAAATGACTCCAAAATGTTCCTCAGTTCTGCGATTCAATTAGCACATAAAACATCTTGCCAAGCCAAATCCTGCCATTAGAAACAAGGCTTCCTCATTACTCTCCCACCAAGCACAAACTCACTAGGCCTCTAAACTGCTCCTCATGCATAATTCAGCAGCCACAAATATGGCATTTAGGCAAGATGGCTGTTATGCATCGAACAGCAAGGGTCGGGTAAAAAACAGGAGGCTAACTGCAAAACGCTAATTCAGAAATGAGTCAGAGAAAACAGAGGCAGAAACAGCAGCAGTGATTTTGGTGGAAGGGTTTTTTTCTGTCCAAAAAAAAAAAAAGCTCCAGTGAGACCTTTGCAGAGTAAGATCTTGACTAGATTTGCATTTTTTGAAGGATATACCAGTGTAAGTCATTGGAAGATTTTAAAACTCAAGCTCTGTAATTCTGTCCTTATTAAATTCATGTAAATTTACATGTGACGAAGACTACAGTATCAGTAGCCTAATCATAGTTGTTTTATTTTAAATACACTCTTAAAAATAAGGTTACTCATTGGCATTGAAGATTCCACGAAGAAGCTTTTGCACAAAATTGTCTTAAAAAGGTTATGTTATTAAAATGTTCTTCACAGTAGGAAAAAAAACGTTTTTAGTAACTAATCAGAGAAAGGTTAACAAATAATAAAAACCCTTTATTTTGAAGAGTGTAGAGCGTCACCAACTTTCGCTCAAGGACTACAATAACAATGGTCAACTACAGAAGTGTATTTCTACAATGCCATGTGCAAATGAACTACCACAGCCCTGTCTGTGAATACATGCCCTTGCATTGTCCTCCTGTGTCTTCAGACATCAGCTGGACCCACACTTGACCCCAAACACTTCCTCTGACCAGCAAGCTGTTCCACACACACCTAATCAGTCACTTCAAGATAAACAGAAGAGACTTGGAATGGAACAACACATTCTCCTCACGCTCCAAAAGCGACAACCTAAACAATTACTTGGCATGTGTATAAATTAACTTGGCATTTACAGGCTAAAGTTTGGTTACCATGAAAGTGGGAGGCGGAGGGATTTTTGGCCAAGTCCTTGGCCACAAATTCTTCTCATAATCTGAATTCACTTCAGATTGAAATATGTTTACACTTAGCAAAGAGAACAATGTGCCACACAATGTGAATTACTATTGCTCATACTTAAGTTTATGGATTTCAACAAACTCCCGCACCATTTCATGCATCATAAAAGCATGGCAAAACCAACAGACTGCGAATGTAAATCTAATACGTGGGCTCCTTGATCACAATCATGCATTTTCCCAGTCAATGCAGCCAATGCAAACAGTTACAATCTGGGTCTACGTACCTAAATCTGCAATGTAAGGTACATTAAAATGACACATTCTTGGATATATTAAATAATTATTTATTACAGGCAGGTGAACACCACTTTTTAATAAAGAGTTCACAAAACGGTTCATCTTTTTTTCCTTGAGGCTTTTATGAATTCAGACACTTGACACACACTGAAATGAGATTGACAGTTTAACACCACTTTGCGGAACACAAACTCTGTTGTTGGAAGATCTTGATGAATAGCTACAGGATGTAAAATCAAGCCAAACGGCGTCACTGCATATGGCGTGTAGGGGGAAAAAAACAGCTCTATCCCGGCCAACAACAACATACAACCCAAAAGAAGGAAATTACAGGGCGCCACTTGTATCCCTTATAAAAATTACTTTCATAATAATTACTTTATAAATGAATAGCTAATGCCAACTTTTACTATGTTACATTAGACATATCTAAACACAACAAAAATCCAGTAACTATTTTGTGTGGGTTTTTTATTACTTTACGTCTTACAAGATTGCCTTTTTTGGCGTGTCACACTGTACCTTTTCCTTGCTTTATTAGGAATTTGAAAACAAAATGTGCAAATAAATAATAAACATATTCATGAGTACTGTTAGGGGCCATTCACACAAAATGCATTTTGGCTTTTAAAATGCGAAATAGCCAATGGAATGGGTGAAAAACAATGTAAAGTAGCACAATGGAATGAAAAACTGTGTTCAGTTTCAATGGCCCCTTGTGCATATTTTCTCTTTTTTAAAGCATTAAGCAGGTCCATAAGTAAAAAAAGAACTTTCATTAGTGAACTCTTTAAGGACAAGCCAGTCTCTCGTTTTTGAATCACTTTTTTAGGCTTGTCAATAAGGGACAATCTTAAAATGTCAACTATGATTTTGTACAGTAAACAACTGATCACTAAAATGTCTGTATAAACATCGACATTACAGTCTATTTAATTAAAGTCTTATTTACTTAAAAAAAAATCACTTTATCAAACTGCCTCATGGGTGCCTGTTTCACAGAAGGACATTTAAGCCTTTAGGAGTAGAGAAAGGAGCTCTTCTCACCTCCGCTTGTCCTGTCTCGACCTGACTTTGTCTCACACAAAGATAGATCAAGTTGCTTTTGGGTGTGTGTGTGAAGCAGAGTTAGAAAGGTGTGAAGAGAAGGGTATAAGAAAATGAAGAGGGCTCTGACACCGTCTCCAACACGAAGCTGCTTTGGAAATGCAATGAGATCACTTGCTGCCAGGTGTTGGCAGGTGGAGAGCCAGAAGTTTCAACTTCATCAAGGTCTATGCGAACCTTCAACCTCTCACGACCCTGCTGTCGACAACCAAAGACAAGAACAAGAAAATGAACGGAGGGCTGTTCGCAGCAGTTGCTTCTCACTGATGCCATTTTCAATTCAGCTTTTGCAAACATTTTCCTTTTTTTTTTTCTATTCCTCCACACAAGAGAACAGAGATAATGAATGAGTTGTATCCCACCAGATACTAACTCTCAGACATGCCAGATGTATTATTATAAACCTACTCAGGCAAGCCAGTTGTATTTGAATAAAAATGTAATTTGCCTAAGCATTAGCGGTGCGAGTTGGAGCAGCATATCTTCTCTTTGCAGACTAGCATTTTTACAGATACACCTAGAAGCATATGGGATAGACTTCGGGCTACACTTAACACTGCTGTTTGATACATTATTTACATCTACACAAAAGCAGAGAGCTCAGCGTATGCTCTCTGAGAGTGTCTCTGCTAAGGCAAGCATTACTAGTACAACAGTTCATTTTGGAAGAAAGAATTATTAACCTTTAAGGAATAATTCTGTGTTCAGTATACAAGTTAAGGTGCGGTCACATTTACCATCTCAATAGGAATCTGTGCAATCGTGAGTAAGGGCGAAAGAGTTCCCCATGTAGATTTTACTTCACGTTACCATGCCCACACTTGCAGCATTTTTTAAAACTATGGTGAGAACTAACTGGTACTTAAACAGGGGGTTTCATGATTCTTTAATGAAAAATAAATGTTGCATTCAACCATATTCTTATATTAAACTTCCTTTAAGCCTTAGACTTCAGAATAGTGACCCCGTTTCAGAAACATGGAAGAAAATGCTGTGTAAACTCCAGAGAGTGAGTTTTCTTTCTCAGAAGCACAGGTTTTTTAACAATCACTACAGCAGCCAGTGAGACAATTTTGTTCTCAACGCTTCATTTAGGAAGGTCATTGGGGTAAAGAACATCTAACACAAAAGAAAGAGTGTCAAACCTTGATCAGGAGGAAAAACCAAACAGAGATCCACAGTGGTCTTTCAAAAATCTCTAACTTTACTGATCTATTAAAACCATAAATAGAGGTTGTGTATGATTATCTGCATTAATCTCCGAGTCCTGCCAACCGTGAATGGCATCTGCCCCACCTGAGACCATTGAGGATCATAGGAAATAAATTACAAGGTGTCCTTCATTCACAAAACACATTCAACATTCCCATTACAACATGTTTGCAAACTCAAAACCATTTTTGTAGTTTTGAATCCAATTTCACACACATAGGTGAATACAGAGATCAAATACACATTAAACTCATCTACATGGACCCATACACCATTTAATTTCAAAACTGTTAACATCTTAACCATTTTTGTCATTTTTAATTAAAAGCTACGAAGGCATCAGTGCATATCAGTGAACAGATGTTTGGAGGGAATGCTGACTCTCTCTCTCACACATCACACACACACTATCCCCTCTGCACACCCTCACAGGGTCATTAATGATATTCTTGCCACACCATTTAAACATGAGAGCAAACATTTACTCTGGTTAACAGCCCTCCTGCAACACCCAGGCTATTACCACAGCTGCTGCTTAAAGTGTGTGTGTGTGTGTGTGTGTGTGTGTGTGTGTCATGGCACCTGAATATGACCACAAAATGATGATTTACATATGATTGTCTGTATGTGCGAATCGATATTCATGTGTGCGTCGGGTGTCCCGCTTGGATATGTCAACGGCACCATTACATTGCAGCTGTCGCACGACACTTGCGCCGGCACTGAATTAAAGCTCTTACAACAATTAACCTTCGTCACACCTGTACTTGTCGTGCCTTTTAACCAATTACCTGTCACAACCAAGCACATCTTTGTTTTTCGTTTCTCCTTTAACAAGTACACAGTGTTATTTTCCTTTCGAAATGCCTCTAAAGATCAAATAAATGTCAGGTCATGGCTAATATTGTCAGTGATTGGATGATTGCTTTTAATAGAGCCAAAATGAGAGAAATCACGTTCGAACAACACTGCTAATTAATGAGCTATTTTGAACGATTTTAATCATGCAGTAAGCAGACAAATCCCGCTGGGCAAAGATTATTCAGTATTGATGCTAGCTTGATATTTAGTTTAATTGTAGACACCTGTGCATTAATTTTAGACAATATATTGTGTTCTGGGTCTACAAATAACATCCATTTGACAGTTTTGACAGTTTGAAAATTAACAATTTTGACAATTTTTCAGTTTTGACAGTTTTTCACATTAGCATCATGTGGTGGTGACTTGATTCAGAAGTTTATACTACATCCGAATTTGTATAATATATATTGTAAATAGCATTAGGGATTAAAAGTGCACATCCATTTGCATTATTTGGGATGACTTCCTCTTCAAGATTTTTTAAATGTGTAAGTTGAAGAGTAAAGTTAACAACCAATAATTTATTTCTAAGTCAATAATTAATCATTAACGTTTACAATTTCACAACGAGACAGCAATACTACAAAGTAATACTACGCCTAGGCCACCTTAATTTTAACGTAAGAATGGTTTCAGCCATTTGTAACTTGAATGTGCAAGTGTCTGGTGTACAAAACCAGTCCATTACGCTGCTTGAAATTGCAAACTGGTATTTATCACATTATTTAAATTCAGCATCGTAACCATGAACACATTGGTTTGTAGTGCAAGTTGTTTTACCGTTAACTGCACTTCGTTATTCTTCTAGTCATTTACACAGTGGCCAATAAAATAGAATTTTTGCACATTCACAGAAAATAGCTTCTGCGTTGCAAAATAAGGTAGATACTAACTTTTAAAATGGTATACTTTACCATCATCAGTACTGTATAAAGAAAGAGACTGCCTTAACTCCACATTTAGCTGAACTTGAATTGCTCTCAGCATGTTTCGTATCTCAAATAAATGGTACACTCTTTTTGCCCAGTAGCTTCAATTGCAATCCCATATCATGCATTAATAACCCAACTACAGTAAAAGTATTGCTACACGTTTATGATCCAAAACTTGATACAAAAGAGACACGATTTAAGTAGGAAGGAATGTAAAAGCCTAACAACAGTATGATCCATCGGCTGCATTTAGCATGCCTTGGAGTGACAGGACGGTATATTTGATGTGTCAGTCATGCCTCCTACAGCGCTGTATTAATGCATATCACACATCATATTGTGACAGTTTCAAATGAGGTCTAAATGAATTTCAGTTGTCACTGCCATGAGTAGATATAAGCACTGTTAGGGAGGAAATTAATTGATGGCTTAAAAAAAAGTGGCATTTGTCATGCATGGAAATATTCAGAGCATGCCTCAAACAAAATCACCAGCAATTTTCAGTACTAAAGAAATTAGTGTTTTTATTTATTTCACAAGCCAAGTGTTCTTTCTTTATTCTGACATAATTATTGACAGATTTTGTACGTGTTTTAACTAGGCACACGTGCAATGTCAATAGACGCAGTGCAGCAATATTCTTCTCAATGAAGAGTGTAATCAATTCCTCACTCTTTCTCTATCTGTCTCTCTCTCTCTCTCCATCTTTCGATTTGTCTGCTAAACAGCAAAGAGACATCTACAGCTCAGAAAATCTATAGCCTGTCTCACAATTCTGCCAAGAACACATTTCTGTCATAGCGCATTTGACACGATTACATCACAATAGACAAAATAAACACTTTGCGCATTTCCTCATAAATACCAGACAATTTACACGCACACTGTCAGGGAGAAGTGTTTAAAACTGAAGTGTGTAATTTTTTGGATGTCAACACACTTTCTGCTATCCCAGCTTAATTTGTAGAGACTACTATAAGTAAGACTTTTGTAGGTTTATTTCCCTTACTATTTATACACTTCAGCTTAATGGAATATTCCAGGTTCAAGTTAACCTCAATTGACAACACTTTTCTTTAAAGGAAAAATCTAGGTTACAGTAAAGCACTTAAAATGGAAATAAATGGGCCAATTTTGTATTATTTTAAAGTACTTACACATTCAATAGAACAGCCATGAGACAAACAATGTTATGATTTTAGTGTAAAAAGTGGTCATGATAAATGTAAACATTAAAGCCCTAAAACCACTGAATCACTGACAAAAATAATATACAATTTAAATGGAAGAATTAATGTAAGTGTTTTCATTGGAAAAAAAAGGGAGAAGCTTTACATTTTTGCTTTTAAGTCCTACAAAATAATGAACCGCATTTACTTCTATTGTAAGTTCCCCATTGTAATCTTTTTGAAGAAAACATTGTAATTTTTTTAAAGAAAACAAAAGACAAGTTGAAATTGTAATTTTTTAGTAATTAACATTATACCACAAAAGCTGAGCTGGTACTGAATGCTGAATATTCCTTTAATGACTTTTATCCAAAACAATTTACATTATGAAGACAAGTCACACTTATGCAACTAAACACGTGCCCATTTGTAACCCTTCATGAACGCATAACACTTCTGAAATTGAGTTCATTCACATATCAAATGAATTACAAGTTGTCAGGGTGCTTTTTGTCTTGCTGTGGCATTAGGCGATTACAGACGAAAGATGTGCCCCTCTGGGCCGCGTGCCAACCCCTCCTCCGGCCATGACCTAATTTCCTCTTTGAACCATCTACTGTCTGACATGATGGGTCCCCGCTCTGTCTTTTTCCTGTCTCTTTCTGAAATGCTAATCTGACGTCAAATCTGACATTATTTTTTTTCCAGAGCTGCATTTGAGTTATTGCAGGCAGTGTAAATATTTATAAATGATAAAAGTGCAGTCTGAAATCATTAACATGCCACTTAGACTCATCACCTTAGCTAAAGAAGAGAACATAATGGCGTCGAAGACAAAAAAGAAACACTTGATTTGTTCGCATTAAGATCTGAAAAGCCATTTTGAATGTCAGCTGAAAGAAAAAAGCCATTGTGATGAATAAACGCTTTGTTTTGCACCAGGCACATGCTAGCACATTAGTATTATTTACATTGACTTAACCATTTTCTTATGAGTGGATCAATGGAGTGGGGAACGCGAGTGACTGCTGTTTTCAATCAAATGAGCTTGGAGCTTTACAACACAATGATCACATAAAGTGGTTTAAGGGCACCAGTGGTGCAGGCATTAAGTAATATTGAATTGGGGATGCAGGGGCAGGCAAGGGGGAGGAGGTTGAAACGATTACGTGGCAACTTTGTGCTCAGGGACCAAGGGGGACGAGGTTTGTTGAGGCGGCCCAGGCCTGATCATTTAGTAATTTCTCAAAGTGGTGTAACACACTGCCTCTCAGGCCTGTCGTTCCAGCACTAAGCAGCATTAATAAACACCCGCTGCTGATGGCTCACTTCTGTATGAGCGAGTCTGTCCACTGGAGTGGAACAAGTTTGATTTCAATGTGTCATTTGGGAATACCTGTACGAATTCTTCAAGCACCTCCTGGCAAATTGAGGACAAATTCCTTCTCAAATAGAAACCATTAAGGGATTGTTGTAAAGGAAGGACAAGAAATAGAAATGGTGAGGCAGAGGAAGAGAGAGAGAGGGACCGTTTAAATGAAATTGGATAAAGAGAGAATAGGTGTATTGGATAAAAAGTAAAATGGCTCTGACATATTGTAAACGTTGATGCATATGGACATACAAACACTGCTACATTTAAGGGCCAAAATCACAACAGCAAACAATCAGTGCAAAATGGATATAAATTCATGTGGAAAAAATGGTTTGCATTGATACGCTTACCTCAAGTGTTAATGTAGAAAATGTGATTCCTGCTTCTGTCATCTCTCCTTCTAGTTTCTCATCTTCCTCATTGTTTCCAAACCTTTTCTATATTCAATATTTATTATAAATGGCAAAAGCAAAATACAAAAAACCAATACAATACAAAAAACAACACAAAACACCATAACACAAAAGACAAATAATAACAAAAAACAACTAAAACACAAAACAAACAAAAAAAAAACATCACAACACAAAACAAAACAAAAAAACACCATAAAAAACACCACAACACAAAAAAACTAAACAAAAAAAACACCACAATAAAAAAAAAAAAAAAAAAAAAAAACTAAAACTAAGCAAAAAAAACCCCAACAAAAACTAAACAAAAAACAGCATAAAAACAAACAAAAAAAAAACAACTAAACAAAAAAAATACAACACAAAACACAACAAAAACTAAACGTTTGATTTGGCTAGCTGCACTGGCTCATTAAATCCTATGACCATCTCAGTTGCATGAATGAGAATGGAGCTGATCGTTGACATGCAGGATCTAGTCTAGGGTCTCCTGCTCTGTGGGGTTCTAAATGGAGCAAGACGAGAGAGCATGGAGGGGACGGCTATGAGTCACAGATCCCAGAACAGTGAAGAGCGGTGAATGGGGATGTCACCCCTGGAGAACTGTGCCTGCGGTTCACAGCGCTAGAGTGACAGCGTAAGCTGCTGACGGGCTCCTTTCACAGATTACTGTAGTGAACATCCAACACAATGCAACAACATCTGTAGGGGATGTGAGGGTAAAGTGTGCAAAGCTTTGTCGTGTCACACTGTTGGGCTTTTAACAGCAAGAGCGACGCTGAAAGTCAGGATGACACTCTACAGACGTCCTGTCAAGACTGACAAATGAAACAATGGCGAAGGCCAATGATGCCTTCAAGTGCTCCTGGGAAGCACCTACGAAATGACACATCAAAGTCATAAACAATATGGAAGTAACAGTGAACGACGGAAAAAAAATAAATAAATAAAATTGTACTCATAAGTAAATACACCTGCATACCCAATCTATGTTTTATTTATATATAATTGTATATTATTTATTTTATAATATTTAGATTAGTTTTCATTATACAAAGCATTATTAATTAAAAATGTAAATAATATAGAAATACAGCACCTGCTTAAGAGTTATACCTGCAGATATGTATAGAATACCTGAAGAAAGCTATTTGCTAGCAGAACCTCAAGCATAAACTTGATCTTTCCAATATCAAAACAGGTATAATTACAAAATTCCCACTGGTAAAAATTATTTCATTTTATCATTTCTGTGCACGTAACACATAATGACTATATTTCCAACTCCATTTGAAGGCTTTATACAGCCTTAAACTCATTCAGCAGTTTTACTAATAAACAGAACAATAATAAACATCCGCACAGTATGTTTGATCAATATGCCTAGATTATATGTAACAGACTAAAGCAGCTTGTTTAGATTCAGTAAGGAGGCTGACTGTAAAAATGAGTTAGAGATGCCTTAGCTGTAGCTAACTTGGCCGGTACTTCCAACCCTTATTTCAAACATCTGAAGTTTGAAATTTCACTTCCAGCCATGTAGGACTTTCTACATATAATTACATATGAAGTCGATAATATACACTTACATATAATTCTGTAGTCAAAATGAGAATAATGCAAAATTGATTTCTATAGAAGTACAGCTAAACTTAAAACCTAGATCAGCTGAAATTATCCTTTCTACTGCAGGTATTATTTTTCATTTTTCCATCTCAAAATGAGACAAGGGTTTGCTCCAGCTGTGTGACTGAAAATAAATATATGACTGAAATCTGTGACCTGAACATCTTCAGTAGCTACATTATGACATCATTTCTATATATGAAGATTTCTAAACATTTCTATTAGATTCTTTAAGTCATTAACCTTCTCAAACCAGCATCTTAAAGCAGTACCACATTACATGAGACAGTTGTCTCCTAAATGACACAATATATACACTTAACTGTCTAGTGTATGAATTTTATAAGGTTATTTTATCATCCACATCAGAGTCTGAGTCCCTTTTATTCTTCTACATAAGGAAAGCTGCAACAGATGAGTGCATGAAGTGTCCAAGATTCCACACCGTTTTTTTTTTTTTTTCAATTAAATAAGTGCACTTCATGTTGGAATTTTCAGTCTGAACACACCACTCACACCATTTATACTACAAAATGACACAGAATAGTGCATAAGCAAGCAAATTTGGACACACTTTACATCTTTGGCAGAAAAACAACAACCTATAAAGCCACATCTACTTGAATCACAAACACACTCACAGAGGAACAACAGAAAATCCAATACTGTGCAAACAGAGCCAGGCAATTAGAGTCCAGAAAGAAGCAGTCTACAGACAATAATAAACCAGTCATTATGCCGCCACTGAGCTTTTCACAGCCAAACCAAACAAGCAGTTCCAAAAAACAGCAGTTAAAAATACATTCACGCAAAGGCCGCAGTACAAGGCTACCCTGGTCTCTTACCTCGAGAGCTTCCAGCGTCATAAATCCCGATATTGAGAATCCGTCAATGATGTCCTCCTCAGCAGAGGTGGACTCCTTTCTCTTCCTCCTCGGTGGCCTGGGTCGTGAGGAAGAGGAGGGGTTGGTGCTGTCTTCCCTCTCCGAATCCGAGGAGAATCGAAGCACGGAGCCCCGGACATGGTTATTCCTGATCCCGTTAGACACGCGCTCCCGGTCTCGAACCAACCGAGACTTCCGCTTTTTCCGGATCCCGCTGCACCGCGGGGCATCCATTTCACCAGATGACACACTCAAACGAACACTTCCTGTTAGGAGGCTCTTGGCCCGCGCTCAGAGGTGGATGCAGAACGATTCCCAAAAAAACACCTGTAATGGAAAGCTCACTAACTGTACTCCAGTGAGGGTTGCGCAATTATCCAAATTCCAAAACCGGCTGAAGTTGTGTGACTTTGCTTGGATTGCGATACACACATGAGATTCCAGATGGATAAATGCATATATCCACAAGCACAGAAATCCAAAATCGAATCCTGTTAAGGGTTGCCAAACCAGAAAGTATCCAAACTCAGCCCACGTTTAAGGGAAACAAACTGGCAGATCACTTGAAGTGTCTTCCAACGAAGCTGTAACAGGTCTCCGCATGGCTGTCCTCACGGACCCAACACTCTGTTTAAGTGCAGTCTGACACCTTCCCATCCTACAATTCAAAGAGATAGAGAACAGACGTTTGAAATGTTCTCTCTGAGAGGCTTCCCAGAATCCCCACCCTTAGCTATACATAGGAAAATATCATGCAGGCATATGAATAAAGCAATTTTCACAACACATCATCTTAAGATGCCTTCCTTTTGATCTAATTCCACAATGGCTACAGTCACTTTCACATTCCCTTCTTCCCAGATCTTACAGTTTCCTGAAAGAAAACAAAATCTATTGTAGGAAATTATTCAGAATGTGTTCTTGCAGATTAAATACATCATATAATGAGCTATTTACAGAGCTGGGTCTAGATCTTCAGTATTACACATTCAAGAGCTTATATTTCTCCTCCTGCACACTGTCATTATTCTGAGACTGCTATAACCTGAGACAGGAGGGGGAAAATTATTCATTTTTCTTAGAGCTGTGGGTTAAGAAAAAAAAAAAAAAAGTTATTTTCTCACAGCAAATTTCAGTTGATTACACTGACAGAACATTTATGGCTGACTTCCAGTCATCTTCTGTACACAGTTACATCTATGTACTTAAAACACCAACAGCCACAATCATTCTACACTCTACTGATAATCTCTACTCAGGGTTCCTCTGTTTATTTCTCAATGTCACAAACTATAGATAAAACTCTGAAAACCTTGCTAAATCTGCCACACTCAGGGTTGGTGGTAAAAGAGGCGTTTTATCAGAATAGCAACATCAATACATTACTAACATCAGCTGAAATTATTCATGCTAGGCATTATTTTTGATTAATCTCAAAATAAAACAAGACATTGCTCAAAATATTAAATAATTCTGTCACAAGTTCTGTCAAGTTGTGTGCTGAAGTTTGTAGCAGTATCATCTCCAGTCTGTCTCTGATATTTAAATATATGTAACCTCAACATTTACAATAGCTGCATTATGACATGATCATCAATCTTGAAATTCGCCAAAAGACATGAACACCTTTAGTAGCTACACTACAACATCATAATCAGCTATAAGCTTCAAATTAAATCACATGAACACGTACAGCATGTACATTATGACATCATAATCAAGCATTAACTTAAACACCATTAGACAACATCAACACCTACATTATGCCAAAAATGCAAACTTTACAAGATAACATGAACATTTAGTGTAGCAACAATGACATCATAATCAATCAGCTTTACCAAATCCGCAACTACATTATGACATCATAATCATCCATCAACTTAAACATCATCTGATGACATTACATCACAACTAGCCATAAATGTAAGTGTCTTATCTATTGAAATTTACACCAGATACACTGACAACATAATCAAGCATCAACGTGAACTTCACAAGATGACATGAACATCTACAGCAGCTACAGTATGACATCATAGACACCCATCAACTTAAACTTCACTAGCAACCAACCCTCTTCTGCCAGAAAATCCACCACAACCAAACCACTGAATATCAGCATTGCAATCTGACTTTTTCGAATAAATTACGCATTCCAGAAACATTTTACCAACAGCAATGACCAATAGTCCAGGTGGGCTATTATTACAAAGCTATTCCCAACCACATATCCCTTTAACCTGATGATGCCCTGTGCTGGCACTCCTGTCACACACGCGCGCACGCTCACACACACACCCCAAATATATATATATATGGTTTTAATGTATTTACACTCCCTGCCAGCCCTCCCTTCACTCTCGCTGTCTTCCATGAGTCCTTTTTGTCTCTCTCTCTCTCTTTCTCTCTCCGTCAGTAAATCTCACGCACCGTGGCCGGTCCAGCCCACAGCAGCAGCAGCAGCAGCAGCAGCGCCTGGCACTGCCTCCTTCAGCTCTAGATCCACCAAAACACAAAGCCTGCCTTCTCTCCTGCAGGACAAAAGCAACACATGCAAAGCCTGGCGAGTGGAGGAGGGCCGTCCGAGCGAGTCGTAGGCATTCGGAAAGCGCGCTGCTCTAGAACGGAAAACAAAAGAGAAATTTTTCCACAAACAAATAAATCCTGCAAGGAAGCGACGCTGCTCCTCTCCGCGAGTCCGTGCTTCAGGATCCCGGAGCGAGCGGGGACCGGCGCATTGATACAGTACTGCCGCAGTGCCGCTTTACAGGCGATCCGCTTCCTCAGCGCATATAGTGCTGCGCTCTTTATACAGAATACTCGGTTTAAATGCATGAGATATTCCTTTTAGTTACTATATCTTATTAGACACTATAAACGTACTTCAACATACCATCCGCTTCCATTACACTGCCATCTGCGCTGATTATCAAAATAATGAAAGCCACTGTATTCTGTACGGCACTGATTACTTGATTGATGCCTTCAATGAGGGTACGAATTAGCGTTTGACCGCCTCTATTTAAAGGCTTAAACACAACAGAAGTATGTCTTAAGACGTTTTAATTCAGTATTAATTCTACACATACTATAAAGAACGTTGAGTAGCGTTTTCAAACGTTTAAGAAACCACAAAAGTTCGATTGTAGGAAAGTAGCATACCTTTCACCTATTTACCTGAAGCGGCAACCGTGTAGAAAGTTTGAGTACTTTCCGTTTTCATATATTAAAATCTACGTACGGTCATAACTGGACGCTATATACATTAGATTTATTTATTACAAGAATATCATTTTAAAAACTATTTTTGTTTGTTTGTTTAAAACAGTTGTTTAAAAAGCAACCATACTTGTCGCTAATGGCGCCAAAGCAAAGATCAGTTGCGTCAGACGAACCTTAAACTGCATGTGTTCCTCCAAAATTACAAAATTATATGTAAAGTAGCCTATAGGCTACGTAATTATACATTACCACAAAAAATCCCAGCAGGCACAAAACAGGCACACAACGTCATAAGACGTTGATATTTGGTTAAATTTTGGTTGCGACGTCGGGTGACCAAAATTCAACGTAAATTCAACATCTAATGTCAATGTTAAATTGATGTCCAATACCGACGTCAGCTGACGTTGAGATTTTGTTGTTTTTAGGTTGTGCAACCAAAATCCAACGTTAAGTCAACGTCAAATTGACGTCAAATATTGACGTCAACCCGATTTTCATTTTCAACCAAAATGCAACGTCTGTCCGACGTCATGTCCAACGTCAACCTGACGTTACATAGACGTCTGGTGACTGCTGGGTTACAACACACTTATGACCAATAATTCAATACGTAAATTGAATAGCCAGATTAACTCTTAATAGATGTTTTGTTCCACTCTAAAATGTCCTCAACATTCCATCCGTTCCCATTACACTGCCATTTTTCATGGATTACGACAATGCAAACCATTAAATATTGTATTGCTCTGATTACTTGACTTATGTATTAAATGTGAACCAATTAAAGGCATTTGAGTTTAAAACATGCAGCAGGGAACATTCTTTAAATAGCCTACCAAAAGAACATTTGATTCTAGACTTACAATACACTAACATGACAAAAATTCAAAACACTCTGCACAATCACCACATAGTCAGTCAGTTATTTTACATGTAGACTAGAAAATAATTTGACATATTAAGAAAACTTGCAGCCGATTTGTGGTTTATAAAGCCTGTTGTCCCTTTAGGTTCTTCCATCTGTCCAACCACATTGTGTTGATTCAGGCCTCATCAGCACCAATGAATCAGTGAAAACAATCCTGAAATTTACAGCGTCTAAACTCACTGGCTGCTAATCAGACTTAGTAATTGCACAGGCTATTAAATCTTCATTTGGCATCGCATGGGTTTTCAACCAGAACATCCAGTTAAAAAGCAGCATAAGTTTCTTTTCAACCATGGCATCTGGCACAATGCATATATATATATATATATATATATATATATATATATATATATATATATATATATATATAAAACAATTCACCGCATAATCAAACACTTGTTCCCCTTTAACATTTTCATTTTTGTATCTACTCCTGTATTGCCCTCAGGCTGTGCATGACTTTCTATGCCTCTAACATGCAGCTATTTGGCAATTAGTAAATGCTATTAGGCAAAATGTACAATCAATTAAGCCTTCAAACAAATCATTCATGCTTACACATTTTGAATGAGTCAGATGTTGTTTCTCATTCTTTTATACTATTTGTATTGCTCTTGTTATGTAACATGAAGAGGTTTTCCCTTTAGGCCAACCCTGGGGTGACCTTATGCACCCCTGCTATCAAACCACACTGAAACCAGAGCCTAACTTTATTTATTCAAAATATTTGTGTGGTCAGGAGAGGCACAGCAGATGAACTGGTGGCAGATGGAGAAAAATGCAATGTGGGAGACAGCAGTTTTGATATGTGATTTAGTCTGGTTTCTGCAGGTTTTATGAAGGTAAATTTAAGACCTTTTTTAAAACCAAGTAAATGAAATTAAATCGAAGGGAACATCAATATGTTATCTAAAAACAAATGTATGGGGAGTACACAATGAGATGCATTAGCAACACTTCAAAGTTTGAGAAAACATTTAAAATTAATTCACTTAAAAAAAGGCTTGAATACCTTAAACACTAGAATATGGAAACAACTTTTACTGTTGTAATTTGTCTCATTTTAGCAGTTCAAAAACATTCTAAAATCAAGATCAATTTAATTTAGAAGCAAAATGACATAAGATGATAAATCTTGTTTTCTCTGAAATTAATCAAAATGAAGTCAGTTTATGATTAAAACAAGAACAAGTATGTGCCTGTGGGCTCAGAGAAATCTCTTAATTCAAAGGCAAAACAGATATTTGTTTTTTTCCCCTCAATTTTATTCAATTTCTCAGAAAATAATACTTAATTTCTTCATTTGGCATTTCAATATGTGTTTATATTTGTATCAGAAAAAAATACTGAGGAAGATGATTTTTTTGCAGCATTTAATCCTGCTGTATGAATTTAAGACTTTTTAAGGCCTTCAATTCTGGAAGAGCAAATTAAGACTTTTTTAGACCCGCAGAAACCCTGTTTACAAACACAGAATGAAATCTCTGTCTACAAGGAGCTATTCAGCTTAGCATGAGTGATATCACCCACTTGATGTGTTTAATCCATCTCACACTCACCCCCCTTTTACGCATCCTGATAGAAAACACAATTTATTCACGCCACATTCACGCCTCATTAAAAAGAGCACAATGCAATGCTTCAAGCAAGTATGACTCTGCAACACTTTCCACCATGTAAAGCATCAAGATATGGATTTTTTACAAGAGGTCCTGCAGTCCTGGGAATTTATTCAGCTAATACAGTGTGTTCTAAAGAGTGGGACGGTACAATAACGGGAATATTTATACAGCATATAGATCTATGACTCTACGCTCCTCTGCCTGTGATTAATAGACCAATACACAAGCATAATAATGGGACTGTATCAAGTAAATGTGCGCGAGAAGAGAGGGAAAAGAATGTTCCTTTTTAAAATCGCAGCATTCCGCATCTCTATAAAATTGATTTTTAAAGCAACAATTGTCTCAGAGCATAACACGCATTACTTAATTCATTTTCGTGCAATCAGGCCAATATTGTCCTCACCCCATCATTAACCAAATGCCTCATTTGCAGTTTCATTAGCTATAAAGATTTTTCATTCTTTCTGGCACCTGATCGAGAGTCACTGTAACGATTTGCATGCTGTGTATCCATAGTGTTTTTATCGATGTTGTCTGAAATAACAGAGCGAGCTCTTCTATCTGCTCCCCAGGAGAGAAGGGATGTAACAGCTGTCTCCTTGACACCAGATGGGCGGGACGGATTTTGTCGTCCGTTTGTGAGCTTTTAATTACTCAGTAAAACACTCTAAAAAGGCTAATGAAAAAAAGCAGATGATGAAAGGAAGCCATTCCCTGTTACATTCAAATATTAATCCATTTATAATGGTTTAATATTTTGATTCCATCAGCATTATAGGATGTGGACTGGCAACACTATTTATGTGGAAAAAAGGTATAATATTGTATAAAAAGCCATGATTTTACAATATTTTACACTCATATAGTACAATAAAATTTTGTATAATTGCAATATTTCATATAGCACATTCAGATCCTTGTCAGCTACTATTTTTTTCCCCTTTTTGAGACATTGTCATATTGCAAACACACAGGCTTATCACATATATACACACACTATGTCAACATATGTTTATTTAAAGTGGCGGATATGCTTGCCTTTGGAAAGCTTGTTTATTTTTAGCCCTAATGTAGTCTTAACAACTGCAGAGCATAACAAGTGCATGTGAAAGAGAAGTTATTTTATTCCCCAGCCCCTACGGACAAAATAATTACCAGTTTTCAAACTCAAAGTAACAATAATGCTTCAGTGATGTTAGCATTTCCTCATATTTATATGACACAGGAAGCGGAGTACTGAGTACAGTTCATAATACACAGTGTTTACATCTGATGGACCATTTACACTTGATAAAACATCCAAAGCCAGCTGCTTACTAACAAAACAACTGTCAACTTTTAACAGAACTAACTTCTACAAGAAGAACTGTCTACTTTTCAAACCCACAGACCATCCAAGATTTAGATGTTTCTTCATCGGAACAGATTTGAAGGAATTTAACATTATATCACTTCATCACCAAAGGATCCTCTGTAGTAAATGGGTGCCGTCAGAATGAGAGTCTAAATAGCTGATAAAAATATCACAATAATTCACAAGTAATCCACAGCACTCCAGTCCATTAATTAACATCTTGTGAGGCAAAAAAGCTTTATGTTTTTAAATAAATAAATCCATCAAGATGTTTTAACTTCAAACCATTGAGTCAAGTCCTAATATTGCTTTAGAAATATGCTCAGATCAAGCACCATTTACAAATGAAAACAAATGTTGGTAAAGAGGGAATGGACTTTTTCACTGGAGGAAACATTTTGTCAGAAGCTAAGTTAAAATGGCTTGATGGATTTGTTTCTTACAAACATACAGCTTATTGCTTTACAAGATGATACAGTAATTGATTGAGTCGTGTGGATTACTTGCGGATTATCGTGATGTTTTAATCAGCTGTTTGGACTCTCATTCTGACGGCACCCATTCACTGCAGAGGATCCACTGGTGAGGAAGTGATGTAATGCTAAATTTCTAAAAATCTGTTCTGATGAGGGGGAAAAAAAAGCATCTTGGGTGGCCTGAAAGTTACATTTCCTGCTAATTTTCATTTTTATTGCTATAAGACTGTTTATTTCTTTAAACATAATAGCAAAGGCTACTAAAACAAAAACAACTAAAAGACCTGGAGTACTGATGAGGAAAGACTGTTAAAATAAAAAAAACTGAAACCACAACCATAAGAGAGAGTAAACTGAACAAATGTCCATCCTCTAGAAGAAAAAAACTATTCAAGCAGCTGCAGCTAAATAAAAATCCTCAAGAATCAGTGATTCTACTGCGGTCCCTCGGCTCAGAATCTTCCAGACACCTATCAAACACACTGACAGTGCAGATGAAGTCTCTACAGCCCAGAGGAAAACATCACATTGCAGGCAATTAAAGGTCTACCACACACACACATAACAGCACCATTCAAAAGCTTTTTTTAAAAACCCAACTCATGTAAAACCTTATCCAAAAAAAATGAAAATTCTGTCATTTACTCAACCTCATGTCATTTCAATCCCAAACTATCCCTTTAAAATCTGTCATTATGGTTTAAATGCCACTCATTCCTCTTGTTCTGATCCCTGCCTGTGCTGACAGTCACACTGTAACACATGGACCTCTGCCAGCATATTATTACCAACTTAAACAGCCATCTGTGTCTCTGACTCAGGGGATGAGGTTTTGATAACTCCCCTGTCATTCCTTCTCATTCTCTCCACCGTGACAAATACATGAATATATGTGCTGTATGTAGAGACGTGTGGGCATAAAAACTATCACTGTAGCATTTATATCAACAAAGCAATATTAGTACAGTTTTCAAAAACAGTTTTCAGAATGCAAACAACAAATTGCTATTTATGTGGATCACACCACTCTAAAGTGACATGTGGCACAAAGGTGTAAAATCTCCCAACACCAAACGTGTTTGTACGAAATCAAACCTTTAAGTGAATAAAACAAGACTGTAAGACTACTTGCCTCACATAAACATGTCAGTTTTTTTTTTGGTTTGCACGATATTCATGCGAATAAACACAATCCATCACCTCTTTCTCTGAAGTGTCTTGTCTGTATATTCTGTGGAATACAAGCACACACATACACATACAGAGATAGAGAAACAAGCATGAATGAAAGAAATAACTATATATTACATATGCATGCTGAACATGATTTGTTGCCATATGTTGCAAAAATCAGCAAAATGCCATGACAAATTATTTTTAGTGCAGTTTACATAAATTTAACTAGAATTTATAAAGAAAATGTGAGTAGTGCTTGCTCATGCAAAACTCATCATAGCTGGGCGGTTGCCAAGACTTGCTATGCATTTGCTAGAGCATTCTGGGTCAAACTTTGAATGCTTGCTTGACAACAGCCTTGTTCAAATTTTTTTTTTTTTTTTTTTTTTTTAAATAAACATTTAATATCTTTTAAATAGACTTTCTTTTTAAGTCTATTTAAAAGATTCACTATCTTTTTAATAGATAGATGAATATAATAGATAGAACAGAATGACTGACATAATGACAGATGGACGGATGGATGGATGGAGAAAGAACAGAAATAAAGGACAGATGGATGGACAGATGAGCAAGTTGACAGATATAGAAAAGATAGATGGATAGATAAAAGATGGATGAATAGATGAATAGAATAGATAGAACAGAACAACTGACAGAATGATGGATGGATGGATGGATGGATTAACGAGCAGGTTGACAGATATAGAATAGATAAATGGATGGATGGATGGATGGATGGATAAGCAGGTCAGATACTGGATTGATGGATGGATGAGAAAGAAGAAAATGCTGGATGGATGGGCAGGTTAATAGATATTGAATAGATGAAGGATTGAATAGATCAACAGATCGATGGACAGATAGAATGATGGATGTATGTATGGATTAAATTCAATGATATATTGATAGCACAATAGATTGATTAATTAGATTGATAGAATAGATTAAATAGATAGATACAACAACTGACAGAACAATATAGAACGACAGAAAGAACAAAATGATACCAACTTCCTGTGAGGCGTGGCCAATCAATCCGACACAATTAAGAAATTCTACTGCTACATCTTTGATGCCCCTATTTAGTTTGGCTGTATTAAATCAGCACAGACCTCCAACATGTCTTCTTGACTAGAAATTTGGGTTGACGGGTGATCTATAAAAGCCCGCCTTTGTTTCACTGAGTAAAAGACAAAAAGTTAAATGGGTAAAACCGCTTCCCCAAAACAGTGTCAAGGGGTGAACATGAAACATTCCGTGACCCTACTGCGAGGCTGTCATTCAGCAAATCAACACAGCTCCATGACCTCCTGCACCCTCTTGTCAAGATCACAAAAAAGCTTTTACTTCAAATGCATGTTTAAGAGTTTTCCTCGCAGGGCTTTGGGAGGGATAAGTGGAGAGGGGAAGCTGGGGGAGGAGAGGATAGGATGGATTGTGGAAGAGAGGTACAAGTGCTGTGTTTTTTGTGTTTTTTTTTTGCCATTTTCCGGCATGGCAGGAAGTTTGCATCACTCTGCTTCCTGTCGTACATGCTGCACTGGATCTGCTGAATGTCCAATAACAGAAGGGCCATTAGCTCAAAGCATGTGTCGGGGGGCCGTGCACATGCAGGCGAGTTGAAAAAGACACAGATGAGTCTCCGAAAACTATTCCTCTTCCCTGGCACTGCGACATTCAGCCATCTGAATACATAATTTACAGAGAGATATGTAAATATGCCATGTTCTCTCAGCCCCCATCTTGAAAGCACACACACACACGTACCCGAAGCAGGCTAATTGTTCCTTTTAAGAGGCAAAATGAGAACAGTATCTCATTGTGCAGGCAGAAGATGGAGAGAGAGAGAGAGAGAGAGAGAGAAACGCAGAGAAATAGAGGGATCTCTCTGGAATAGGAGGCAGGGATATTTTCCAATTATTCAGCCTTTCTCTGCTATCCCAGAGGGCAAGCTCTGGAGCGCGAGAGAGGCAAAGAGAAAGTCGCACTCGTTTATTAGTATTAGGGGCCTCTTCTGTTTTTCCTCCCAGGCCTGTGGTCCCTACACACAGTGGCAGAACACACACATGCACACACAGGAAAACTTAGAGAAGTGCAGGGTGGCAAAGGAAAATGGAAAGACATTAGGGAAAATTAGGAAAACCACAGAGGTACACTGGCCCCCAAAAAGTAATTGGACACTTAAGTTACACTCAAAATGTATGAATTTCTTCAGACAATAAAATCAAATCAAGAGACTTATTTTAAATAAGTAAATTCACAATAGAAGTACACTATACTGTATATATATTTTCCTTGAGCTTTTGGATATACTGGAATAAAAAAAAAAATACAAATGTATATATTTAGTTTTTAAAGAAAATAAATATATATTTTATTATTATTATTATAGAAAAACTAATCTTTAGATGATAGAAGTGCACTGTACTGTATATATAGTTTCCTTTTTCCTTGAGAAAAGATACATTACACTAAGAAAACTAATATTTATTTTTTTAAATCAAAAATGCTAATAAGAGATTATTTTTAATAAAAAATAAAACAATTTATTATCTATCATCATCATCATCATCATCATCATCATCATCATAGTAATAACAGAAAAACTCAGACATCTTTATATAATAAAATTCTTTAGATAATAGAAGTACACTATACTTGTCACAACACAGGCGAGGAGACACAGAGGTAAGTGATGCACAACAACAGGTTTATTGAATTAAGATGGAGGGAAACCAGGGGACCTGAGAGTCCAGGTGAGTGAGCAGAGAATGGAGAAGTAGCAAGAGTCTTATCTGGTGGTGATAGCTCGTTTCCTTTTCCAGGGGTCCGTGGGAGCAAAGGAGCGGGGAGACCGCGGAGATTCATGGATGTGAGCAGTAGACCCGACGAGAAGGGAGTGTGGAGAGTGAGCAGATATAGTGGAGCTGATGAGCATACGGCAGGTGCAGGTGATCGTGACTGATGACTGACTGAAACCAGGTGTGAGCAGGGAAGGATTCTGGGGTTTGGAGTCAGGGCAGGTGACTGGTGACAGGGAACTCGTGACAATACTGTATATATAGTTACCTTTTTCCTTGAGCTTTTCAAAGATACTTCACACTGTAAGAAAAATAATATTGTCAGACCTGTGTCCTGTCACCTTCTGGTTTTCTGTCTCGTGCTCCCCTTGACTTAGTTTTCCCTCTTGTATGACCATATTTGGTTATTTTCCTGTTCCTGTCGTTATTAGTTCATTTGGTACCAGCTGTGTTTATTAATTATCTCGTTTAGTTTGATTATTTAAGCCCTGTGTTTCCCTGAGTCTAGCGTCTGGTATTAACGTCGATGTCCTGTTTCTTGTGTGTCTGCCTGCCTTGTGTTCCCCTTTTTGGATTTTATTAAAGACTGGTATTTTGAGTTACTCCTCGTCTCCTCGCTTCCCTTGTGTGTGCTAATCGTGACAGAATACCGGACCAAATACAGTAAGCGGCGGCCATTCACCCCGTTTGTTTTCCGGTTTTTAAAGTCTTTTGTTTTTCTGTTTTGTATTGTTTCCCCCTCCCGCGGCATGGAAGTCGCTGCTCGTCATTCCGCCCAAGCCCGCTAAAGCTAAGCGTGGGAGTTCGGCGGGATCGCCGTAAGCGCTGCGAGTCCACTGGCCGCTCGTTAGTCAGATTCGCCGGCCATTCATCTGTCCAGCCCCCCGGCTGCAGCTTACCCAAGCCCGCCGGCCGCTCATTAGTTAAGTTCACTGGCCGTTCATCTGTCCAGCCCGCCAGCTGCGGATAACCCAAGCCCGCTGGCCGCTCATCAGTCAAGTTCGCCGGTCATTCATCTGTCCAGCCCACTGGCTGCGGCTAACCCAAGTCCGCCGGCCGATCCTCAGTCAAGTTCGCTGGCCGATCCAAAATCAAGTTCGCGGGCAAATGTATATAATGCCGGCCGTTTCGAAGTCAAGCTGCCGGCTGCGGCTCCCTCAAGCCCGCCGGCCGATCTGAAGTCTAGCCCGCCGGCCGCTCCAATGTCAAGCCCGCCAGCTGCGGCTCACTTCAGTACCAAAGTTCGCTCCAGTGTCCTGACCAAGCGTCCAGTGCAGGCTCCAGCCCCTGACCAAGAGTCCAGTGCAGGCTCCAGCCCCTGACCAGAGTCATGTCATGTCCCCTAAAGTATTGTCCACAGGAACATTTTTAATCAGCCTTGTCTTGTCGGTCTTGTCTTGTCTGTTGGGGTTCTCTTGTTGCCTCAACGGAAGCGGTTCCTGAGATCACCCCTGAGAGGGCCCCTGACTCCACATCCAGCCCAAGGAGAGCTGTTGTGCTCTCGTCATGCCCAGAGAGGGCCTCAGATTCTGAGCCTAGCCCTAAATGGGCTCCTGTTCCTGTGGATTGCCCTGAGGAGGGCTCCTGTTCCTGAGTTTAGACCACGGAGGGCTCCCGTTCCTGAGTTTAGCCCAAGGAGGGCTCCCGTTCCTGAGTTCAGCCCACGGAGGAGGAGGAGGAGGAGGAGGAGGAGGAGGAGGAGGGGGGGAGGCTGGGGAGGCTGGGGCAAAGGATGAGGCCACGGCCATGAAGACCGCCTGCCATGGCCTCCAGAGCTCCCTGCCTAGTCATGGCTCCAGGAGTCCCCTGACCCGTCCTGGAGGCCTCCCCCGTGTCTGTCCTGAGGGGCCTCCAGAGTGCCCACGGGGGGCGCGCCTTCCGGGAGGTGGGGGAGTACTGTCAGACCTGTGTCCTATCTTGTCTTGTGGTTTTCTGTCTCGTGCTCCCTTTGACTTAGTTTTCCCTCTTGTATGCCCATATTTGGTTATTTTCCTGTTCCTGTCGTTATTAGTTCATTTGGTACCACCTGTGTTTATTAATTATCTCGTTTAGTTTGATTATTTAAGCCCTGTGTTTCCCTGAGTCTAGCATCTGGTATTAACGTCGATGTCCTGTTTCTTGTGTGTCTGCCTGCCTTGTGTTCCCTGCCTTGTGTTACCCTTTTTGGATTTTATTAAAGGCTGTTTTTTTTGAGTTACTCCTCGTCTCCTCGCTTCCCTTGTGTGCTAATCGTGACAAATATTTAGATTTATTTATATATATATATATATATATATATATATATATATATATATATATATATATATATATATAATTTATATAATGAATAATAAATTACATTTAAACAATAGTATGATTATAAATAATAATAATATGTTCAAAATTTAGACAATGACTGGTAAAAAGTCATCACATAAAGAGCTCAGAATTATTGGCAGATGTCACTTGGTTTGCTAATATTTATACACTGAAATTTATTTGTAAGTATGGTGTAAGTTTCCAAGTACTTTTTTGGAGCCACTGAGAAATACAGTTAAAGAATCTCAGTACAGTGTTAAAACGCAACAATAGCCTCACACTCAAAGCTACAGCACTGTTATTTGTCATTTGGCAATGTGTGACCTGCTTATTACCGAGTAGCATTAACACTCATGCTAGCAGCCAGCTGCTTGAATACTGAAGACACACTGTTCACATTCAGATTAGCGAACACAATAAGTATACAACATGCCGTTGACATTCACAGTTTGTTTTCACCATCCGTTCATCCATTCATGCCGTCATCCTTATTAGTTTTTGTGCCTCTTGGAAAGCTGTTGCATTCAGTGGTGCTTTCAATGTGCCCAATAATAAGCATTAAAAAATGACAGGCGTGAATGTGAATTAATCCTCCACACAGGAAAGAAAAGGAAAACGATTACCTGTCGCTAAACGATAACTGCTTTAGAATATTAAAAAATGTATTAGAAAATACTGGTAAATACAGCACTTCATCCATGCCAATATGCACAATATAGTAACCACTATGACGTAAAATGCATGTTCATGTCACAACTGTGTAGGATATATTAGAGATTGGTCTGTGGGCCTGTACGGACTCATCTGACTGTATTCAGTGCCATCTCTAGCACTGCATGTTGGCATGACTGTGATGTAGGTTATTACATTACCTCAACGACTGCAGCAGCTGCTGTACAAAGATGAAGCCATACATCAAAACTCCACACACATCACACCAGACCTGCAGCTCACAGACCACTTCCTTGATTTTCAGCGCTCGGCCTGTCTATCTGTGTAGACATGCATCCATCCATTCATCAGCCTGTCCATCTGTACATCCATTCAAATAGCCCTTCTGAAAAAGAGAATTTGCATCTTTGGGTAAACTAGTTCCTGTAGTTAATTTTTCTCACCACATTGGTATTTTTTTAAACAAAGAATATTAGATTTAAGCTTAATAAAATAAAATAAAAAATAAATGGTAAAAAATAAAAATGTAATTTAATAAATTGCCTTTTTTAGATAGATAGATAGATAGATAGATAAATAGATGCAGTAAATCACAGGGTTTGAATGACGTATCATCTATCAATTTACATTTTCTATGTTTAAATAGAAATTGAACTCGCTGCATTGAAAACTAACCAAGTACAAATGACACACAATTGTGTTTTCTGAGAATCATGTTCCTTCTTGAAATAAACATTCAGTGTGTGCTGGACAAAGACGGCATTCAGTTATTTCTTCATTTCCTCATGTCTCACAGATCATACCTCATCTATAAATAGAGACAGTAAAGGAAACAGCAATAGGAGAAAAGAATAAACAAAGCACCTTGTAGAGAAGAGGTGACATCCTGATACAAGACTCATTTCTGCAGGTAAATAATTTTCCAGAGAAAAATGTGTGTCGCTGTCATTGGCTTGTCAGGCCTATTGTCCTTGAGCAATGATGCTGCCTACTAGCACGTCTGAGGGAAAAAACACTCATATCACGACGAGAAACAAATTGCACTGTCGCTCGGAATGAATTGAGTGGACAGAAATCACAGGTTTCCTTGACTAAACCTTTGACTGAGCTGCGGCTGTGAATTGCTTTGATACATGCCGTAAATCCACGAGTGGGATGGGTTTTTGCATCCAGAAAAAATGGAGAGAAGACCCGGCACATTTCAGCAGTAGTTTCCACCCGAGAGAGTGCACTCTATGTGTGCCTGCCGAGGAGGAGTTCAGGAAGAGTCAGAGAATTACAGGCTATCATAGCCAAGTGGGTGTCAAATTATCCTTTCAGCGCATTTACACCATCACATGTTCCTCTGTGTGAGTGCGTGAGAGAGTGTGTGGCCCCTAACCCAGCTGCATCTCCACAGTAATGAGCTTCACTCAAGATGGAGAGAGGGTGTGAGAGAAAGACAAAATCTGTGTATGTGTGTGTGTGTGGGAGAAGAGTGAGAAGAATGATAGCACAACACCAGCATGTCAATAAGCACCAGCTATGAACATGTATTTTAATGGCCAACTTGCTACTCTGACAAGTGACTATACTTTATACATACCCAATTTTGTTTTATTTAAATGTATATATTTGAAAAAGAAAAATCAATTCTAAAATAATTAGTTTTTAAATAATAATACTGAAAAATCACTTAATTCCCTTTATTATCTCCTTCAATACAATATTCACTTTGGAAACACTGTCAATGCAGATAATAATTTGAACAGCCAATTTATTACATTGACAAGTGATTATACATTGTACATAACTAATATTATTTAAATGTATATATTATTGGAATAATAAAAATAAAAATTTAATTTGTTAATTTTTTAAAATTAAATCAAATCCATTTTACTTTTTAAAAAATATTTTTAAAATATAAAGTAATTTTAATTAATTCATTAATAATAATAACTTGTTTTAATGTTTTATATACACTACAAAATGTGTGTGTATATGTGTATATATATATATATATATATATATATATATATATACATACACACACATATACAGTATCATACACAATAATATACAACATGCACAATATAATATATATAACACACTTTGGCAATACTGTAAACGGCAATGCTGATATTCATGCTAATAAAGCTGTGTTGACTGTGTGTATGTGTCGAAGAGAGAAAAAGTGAGAGTATAACACTTGTCTGTGACCACATTAACATCTCTGTGTTCACTGTTGGCTTCCCTTGCATCATGCGTCAGGGCCCTGTGTGCGAGTATCTCCAACAGCCCTGTTCAACAAACAGAGTATGTGTTACTGCTGAGGAAAGATGAATTCAATAAAGAATTTTCTATTAGAACAAAGAAACAGAGAGAGAATAAAAAGAAGCCTGTAAAACAATACAACATAAATGTGTATAGAACAACTACAACTGTATGATGATGATATTTTGACAATAAGGAGTGAAACCTACAGTAAGTGTGTGTGTGTGTGTGTGTGTGTCTCCTGATGTTCTGTGGTCTTAGATGTCATTGGATTCTGAATAACGTCTGTGACTCAGCAACCAAACACAAAACAATAGGCAAATTCTGTTGCCATTAAAACCATGTCTGTGCAAACATATGCAAAGACATTTGCCTCTTATGGGTCCTTTTCCCTCATTGGTTTCAGTAAAACTACATGTAGTTTATTCAGCATCAATATTTGAAGTCACTTAAATTATATCTAATGATTTTCTGTATATAACTACAAAAAATAACCGTTGTCCATTTTTTAATGGTATTATAGGGAATTTAAAAATGATTATCCCTTTCTCCACAGCCTCCATTAAAAAATGGCCAAACTAGCCAACATGGTTGTTCAATTCATACTGAGGTAATGAACTGAAAAATTGATCCAATTTTCATAATGGTTTTCAATGAATTTCACTTCTCTGTTATATAGCGTCATATTAAACAGTTCAGCTTTTAATGCTGACCTTACACGGCCATAAAGAATCATTTAAGATGATGGCATGACATAAGGGAGAGCAAACTATAAAGTTCAAAAGCGGAAACATATGGTTATCTGAAATTTAATGTGTATTCATAAGATAAATGAAGCAGAGTGGTAAAGCAGGACCGTGGCCTTTAAAGAAAATGGAAGTATACTGCTCGTATAATTTTAAGGATTTGGCATTTAAAATTAAACGCACCGCTAGTAGTGTATGTTAGATCAAACTTTTTTGTAGGTGGAACTTATTTTAGTTTCAATAGGGTGATCATTTTATTTAATATGAAAGGAGTCCTCAAATATTTTTGTTGTCACAGCTTTTTTTTTTTTACAGCCAGGTTTTCTTGCTTTTCTGTTTTAGTGAGATTGGTTTGCAGGCCCAATAAATTTATTAGTGACTTCATAGAAGGCAGAGCAGTGTTTGTTTTATAAAACAGGTGAGAAACTTAACCTCCTGCCAGTATAAAAGGTGCCCTTAAAAGGGAGGCAGTCACATTTGTGTCAGCTCTCATTTGAAGCATGGGATACATCTGAAGGCTTTTATTGTTATCTTTTAAAAGGCCATTGTCCTCTCTCTCCAGGCCTCCATCAGCACTATAAAAATGACAGCAAGTTGACGTTACAGAGATTTAGGGCAGACGCAGCAGGCTCGGTTTGCCTTCTCTTCCCCTCTAATGAGTACAGTTTGTAGTCTCAGAGCTCCGGGCACACGAAGGCTGTGATAATGAGAGAAACAGCCGCTGGGGAAATCCCGTCTCGCGCAGTGTCATTCAGGTCTGCCTCGTGCATTTCCCAGCTATGCTCTCTGAGGGCGCACTTCAAATTACTTTATTCTTTATAGACTCATTGGTGATGTTTGCTAAGGCAAGTATCATAATTGCTAGGAATTTGAATAAATCACTAAGTATTAAACTTTAGGGTGTAACTTGTGCCACATCATTTGTTCTACAGGCATGAATAACATCTCAAATCATACGGTTTGTTGAGGAGAAGTGAGCTAGTACTTGCCTGGCAGATGATAAACCAGACAAACAAAACAAAAAACAAAAACAAAGCAAAACAGAGTAAAAAATAAAAAAATAAATAAAAAAATAAAACAGAGCAAAAACAAAACAAAAAGCAATGCAAAATAGAGTTAAAAAAACAAACAAACAAACAAACAAAAACAAAAAACAGAGCAAAAACAAAAAGCAAAGCAAAGCAAAACAAAACAGCCTAGTCTTAAATTGGAAAATACTTACCAAAGAGGTTTTTTTTTTTTGCTCAAGCATGACCACCAAACTCCAGTTACTGTAATCAGCATCCCTCTGTCAAAGTTGCATTCAAGGTCCTCAGAGGTCATGCTTCCTCCAGACATAAAGATGGTTAAATTGGCTGCACCTTCAAGACGCTCGAGGAATGACATACAATCTCAGCCACCCTGCAGTTGCAGGAAGGTTAAAGAAAACAATGAGTCGTAACTGTGAAAACAACTTTCAAGATACTGTATATACTCTATATGTTCTCTCTATGCTTCTCCTATACATTTAAACTGGTAAGTTAATAAGCATTATAAAAAAAACAATGTTCTGAGAGAATAGCTCATTAAAAGTTTACCTAGATAGTCAATTGCTTGCAGACGCCATAAATGGTATCTATTAAACCGTGCTGAGCATCATCTTCGCTGCTGTAACTGAAAATATTACTTTACTGGGCTTTGAGATGTTGTTCAGGTGTCTTTATACATAAAGCATATACATTTTATCAGAAAAATAAATAAAAACACTTTTTTCCATTTAAAGTTTAATTCAAAGTCTATAGACAGGGTCTTTAACAATGTGATAAAATGTTATTTTTATATTTAAAAAATTTTCACACATTTGGCCACGAATGTAAATCTTACAGGGCTCTTTGCTGAAGGCACTGTGTGTGTCTTGCGGGAATATTTAGGTCCGACTCTGAGACAGGCACTCATTAGTAAGGGCAGTGAAATGAAAGAATAGCACCTCTCTCTATCTCCTCTTCTCTTGCAATGATCATTAGTGGAGCGCAAGAGAGGAGGAAAGCGGAATTGGTGCCGAGTCGTGAGTGGAGCTGTCACAATAGTGTCAAAGCAGCTCTCTACTCTGAGACCATCTCCTGCTAAATCGGTAAGAGTGCTAAACTGGGCTGAGAAAAGACACCAGGACACACACTTGCTCAAAGCATGCATTCATTCAAAAATGAGTTCTATATGCATATAGGGTTTGGCTCATATAGTGTACTTTTATAATGCTTTAGGGTTCTTTATTAAAGGGCATATTCCAGGTTAGAGACTCCAGTGAGTCGATGTATAGAAAAATAATGTAGGAACTAGATTTTCTTTAAAATATACTTTAAAATACGCTATTAGGGCTTCTGGAGTCATTTTTGTGAGAGAATTTTACTTCTGCATCTGAAAACTGCCAAAATCGTAAGTGACGTAACAAGAGGGAGAGCGGTCCATTTTAACCAGAGGAAAACAATGGATCGCAATGACAGTTCGGATGCTGAGGAAATTTTAAATGTTTATTTACACTTGTATGATGGACCACAGATAAAATTATGAGCCTGCTATGCGGCCAAGAGAGCAGAGACAGGCCAGGATTAGACAGAACAACAGTCAGAGGAGACAAATTGAGTTGATGTGTGAGAACAGGGCAGGTGTCTTTGTGAGAGACCAGAGCTTACAGATATACACACGTTAGCTAACAATATGTAATCAGGCAATAGCAAAGCTAGTATTGGTCATCTATGAGTATTGATACTTACCAGTAACAGAAACTAATAAGCGTTGATCAGGCGTCACGCTCGTTAATATCCAACACTAACGTTACGTGATATAGCGGTTTCTCATCACCACAGGAGAGAGAGATAAACACGTTTTTGTTTCATTAAGTGTTTGTGTGGTAAATGCGAGGCCATGGTCACAGCTGAGGAAAGTCAGTGCTGCAGGGAGTTAAATGCATACCAGGTCTTCGTGGAGAATGTGACCCCCACACTGTCTGAGTCTGCACCCAGGCTTTGAGGCTTGCTTTCTGAACCCTTATGTGCTACAGATAGACTATATGCACTTCAGACAGGAGCACAGACCTCTCCAGGCCAGCAGACATGAGTGTGTTTAGGGCAGAGATCATTTATTACTCTGAGCTAAATACTTGTATGTATAAATACATAGTAAATTAAAGATTTGAATATTAAAACCATCTGAATAATTTTGTTTTTTCAATTACAAGTTGCCTATATTTAGGTAGGTCACAACTACCTGTAAGTCACACTTTTTGATGTCATTGGTATAAGACAATCAATATTGACAGCATACAGACAAGTTGTCTGCTGGGCCTATGGCATTCTTGGCAGCCCTTGCCTGCATGTGTTGTGTCAGCCATTAGAAGACAGTTTCCAAGGAAGGAGGACTTTATAAAGGTTTTGAATGGCCCCATTTTGGTGACAATCAATACAAAATAATCACAATCACAAATTGTCTTACTGTATAAAAACTTGTTTATGAAGTTTACATCAGATATATATCAAGCAGATCTGCATTTATGGTTAATTCAATTCAGTTTTATTTATATAGCACTAAATCATAAATATTATTTCATAGCACTGTTAATACCTAACTCAAAACACAACATTGCAATTGTTAATTAATAAATTATATATATATATATATATATATATATATATATATATATATATATATATGATGTGCCAAACATATACTACCGAAAGAAAAATATACCAACTGACCCATTTAAAAACATTTAACAATCTTTCAGTCTGGGTATCACACTAATGTGTCATTAACGTGTGTTAAATCGTGAATGCTGTGCTAGATACACACCAACAGCCTCATCTTGTTGATCCTCTGGAGGGATCTGGAAAGAGGAGCAGGTGTAGTGGAAGACAAGACAGTGCTGCGTTCTCGCGGAGCCTGTGGTGACCTGCAGTATTCCTCTCTCGGACTGATGCATATGCTGGGAGAAGCAAACACAAGTTTAGAACAGATTCACTGCTGACTATGCTTTTCCACTTGGCCTCCATCACATCTGCATCTCCATTAGGAGTGGAAGCTGCAGTCCAGTAGAGGTGGTTCATAACAGCTGGCCTTCACTGCTTCAGATCTTCACACTCCCATCTTCCAAAGCCTTATAAACACACCACATGACAAAAAAATTACCAATTATCTGTGCAAACAATGTCACTAAGCTGTCACTAGACTTGATGGTTATAATATTAGCAAACTGAGGTCAACTTACCAGTTATGCCTTCTCATATGGTAACGTTTTTACACGTTTTTTCAAAATATAATGATATTGCTAATGCTTACAAGCTAGCTGTGGTGCTTTACAACAACTTATATACATCTTGTTGTGTCTCATTATTTAAATAATTATGTTCACTGATTTGATAGTTAGAAAATGTTAAAAATCAAGACTTACAGTGCACAGTTGACATTTTCGTGGAGCAGCATCTCTGTCGGATCCGTGAGCATCATGTCTGACCAGGACCCGATGAAGCTGCTGTGTGCACCGAAGGAACCGCACCAGCTCTGAGTCTCACTCGCTTCTTGCTTCGGCATCCCATGTTGAACTGCATCATATCGCCGGGATGATTATCCTCTGGTGTAAGTGATCGCTAAGTTACACAACACTGTGTTGTTTGATGCAGATGCATTAGTGAAGTCCCGTCTCTTCAGCTGCACAAACGCACATAGGCCGGAAGATACTGTCCTATTTCTTGTTAGGAAACCTGTTGACTCGATGTCCTGACAGGCTGGAGTTAGTGCAACCTCCACAAACACTATAATTTACAATGACGGTGATAAATTGAAATAAAAATAACTACCGAAAACACACTGACTCACGCCCACTCCCACTTTTTCTTTTTTTTTTTTTATTGCAAAACTTGTATAAACATACAGAAACAGGGAGCAAGACATGAATATATTCCAACAAAGAGCAATCATAAAAATAAGAACAGAAAACAAATATTTTGGATTTGCGTGCATCAAATTATGGTATTATGCCCGCTCCCACTGAATACTGAATACACACGACTCCCTCTCGTGACGTAATATGACGCAATGTTGAAAAAAAAAAAAGGTTTTTGAGAACTGTCAAGGAAAGCGTCACTTTTTCTTCAAAATTTGTGCCCTCACGTCTTGTAAAACATTTTCAAATCCTGCATTAACGTTCATATGGTATTTTCATACAAGGTTATATATTTACAGCCACTAGTCCACATTCACTTTACTTTATGGATGAGAGCAGCGTGAACATTCATCAAAGTATCTCCTTTTGTGTTCTACCGAGGAAAGAAAGGGTTTGGAACAACATGAGGCTGAATAAACAATGACTGAATTTTAATTTCTGAGTAAACTGCTGTTGTGAGCGTTTCTGAGAGAAAGGGCACCTCCATAGACATGTTCTCGAATGGCTACCGCCTGATCAGATAGAGAGAAATTTCTATTCACAACACCAGTTGGCAAACACGCAACACTATTTTCTAGGCCTTCCAGTCAAAATTAAAATGTTCCTGAAGTTTCATCCCCAAAAATGTAATACAAATGCTGTCTCAAAATCTCATTTGACACACGATTCAATGCAGTTGTACGCTGACAAATGGACAAGCCGATCAGATTTGGTGACAGACGGATTTTTCCTCCCCTCAGTAGCTTTGATTTCATTTCACAGTGCTGAATGAAATGTGAGTCAGACGCTTGAACATCATCTATCACAATTCAGTATGTCAACGGCGGCCTGACACAAATTCTCATTTGTTTGATGGCCACGAGCAAATGCATTCAATTAGTCGCAATGAATGGTGGGGCTGACTCTGTGCCGCTCACACGCTGGGTTGTCTGAGCGACAGTCTCTCACAATGGTTATCACAGAACCTTCCTTCCTGCCCTTTTTATGTCAGGCTTTGAACCAGACATCGGCCTACTCTTTTGAAATTATTTGAGATATATTCACACAGCTATGCCACTTTTTCAAGCAGTATTTTAGGGAAAAAACATCTTATTCAGTTACCACCTACAATCTGCACGGTTTAACCAACAAATGTGCAAAAAATTTACTTTTAGGGGTACAACAGCTTGTCACTTGGGCATCAATGCGTCATCTTTGTACCTTTTAAAGATTAATATAATATAATAAGTGAATAATCAAAGAAAAAATCTTGACCGCATCAGGTACTCGCAGGCAAAACTATGGGTGCTCCAGAGAGGGAACAAAATGTGAAAAATAAAAAAGTGGATCCTGTTGCAAAATACAAAAAAATAAAAAATAAAAAATAAAAAAATAAATCCACACCCAGACATTCACATAGTAAGCAAAGTAAAAAGCCTTTATTTTAAGACACGGCTACATAAAAGTGAAGAAGGATACTAAATGAGCACATGCAAAAAAAATAAATTGTGCTATTATTAGGCACAATTTATTCGTACTAAATGAACAGCCTATTTTGGTTTCGCACATATGGTTTCTTTTCTACACATATTCCCTAGTAAACTCTAGATGACCCAGGAGACGTCCCTGCGGAACACCACCATCATATCTATTATTTATGACAATGGTTGTGTAAGGATGTTATTGCAGGATATGGAATAAACTACGAGGTAGTATTTAGAACATATTGTTCAGCTAAGCCATAGTGTATGTGTGTTAAATCTCCTGCTTTCTTTTATTCTCTCGCTTCTTGATCAGGCCCTCACAGGTATCAGTTATACAATCACTGTGGAATTTGACTTCGAAGCAGTTTAATGGAAATGCTGACCCAAAGCAGTACCCTGAGAGGTGAGTAAAACAAAACCTTGTTCCATTTGAAGTCAAAGCACAAAGCGAGCAATAGCCTCAATTTTACCCAAAAGCCTTCAACTACAGGACAAAGTGGAAATGTAGTCTCGGGGGCCGGCTGTAATCTTGAAAGAGTGATTAAGAATGTTTTGTGTCGGCGGTACTCGACGGAAAGGTTCCTTGGTGAGTGATGCTTGGCTGGGCTCTACAGGGGCCCCTAATCACACTCATCCATCTGGCCTTTCATAATTCCCTGATTTATCACAGTATTGCAATAAGGTTCTTAAGCTCTCATTTTCCAGCCAAACCGAGAGCCATAATTTAATTTCTCCTCTGCGAGGAGTTCATTTATGGCATCTGGGCTGAACGTTTATCCTGTTGACACAGGAGGAGCTCATATATGCTCACCTTGCTCTCAGCTTTAGCAGGTGCTGTTATGTGCCTATTCCCAGTAAAAAGATCCGGATGTGAGCAGATTTAACAAAACAAGCAGGGTTAAAGCTCGTATCTGACTGGGATGACACATTTAGAGATACAAAATGTTATGACAGAGACAACATATGCCTATATACATGCATTATTTAATGGCAGCAGAGCACAATCTGCTGTGTTAAGCATCACTGTTATCTAGCTCACGTCTTGCAATTCTAAAAAGCAGTACTTCATTTGATCTGGATCTGACATATCCAAAATTCTTCCACATTATTTGAATAAATTCCTTGTACTTTACCAATTATGTCTTGGTAACACACATTGGCATTTTACCCACCATCCATGCAATCTGTATAAAAAGTTACCATGTGTAATGACTCTTCTCTCTCCCTGCACACACTTGGCATCCACTGGTGGGTTTAATCTCGACCTCCAGATAGCCCTCTATGGGGGATTAAATCTTAACGCTGTGATAATCCCATCCACCAACCCAAAAGCAATCACTCCTAATCTGGTGTACACACGGTACCCACGGCCACTCTAGATGTCATTAATGTTTCCTTACTTCAGACTTTGTTTTTCTGTTTTCCAGGAAATCCTGGATAAGCCTCTTGATAAAAAAGACTCAGAGACATGTAAGACTGTGAACGCACACACATAGATTTAAGCCTGAGTGGGAGAAATAAGAGCATATTCTGTGGAAAGATATCCCCTGATATCGCACCTCAATTAGAAAGTAATCGCATCCTATCCTATTACATTTAGATGGTCACCTTTTTGTGTTGAAATGGATTGTGGGATTGAACAGCATGGTTTATTGTCCTCTATATAGACTGTGTGAAAGAGGGTGGCACTACCAAGCCTACTTTTCAACTCAGGTCAATTATTCCATTATGAGGCAAAGAGAAAACAGAACATCACTGTGAAAGCAGAGGATGTGAATATGATGAAAAAAAGGATGAAAGATAAATACGCAGAAATATATACAGTCAATGCCCTGTAAAAGGAGTATTAATGCAAATTTATATCAAAGCATACACACATACATAGATACATATACAAAAAATAATATTATATTATATTACATTACATTATTCTTTCAAAAATTTTCTTCCTGACCCCATAAAGTACCTCAGTTTATTTTTACAGTGTTCTGTAATTCAGAATTCTAAAAAATTCTGTACAAGATTGTTTCTAAAATCCAGCAGTCAGATTTTTACAAGCTGCTGATGAATTTGTTTAATCTCCGTTTCTCCCCCAGACAAACTGTGCTGCATTACAATTAACTGGACAGAACTATTAAAATATTCTTGTAATATCCTCAGGAGGTATATTCATTCTCTGTTTAGACAGAACAGTTTGCATTCCAAAGAAAAAATTACATCCAAAAACCAGTGGAAAAAACCCTGAAATGACTGACAGAACAGAACTGAACAGTTGCCGTTTTGAGATCAATTCTCCAAGGTTTATGAAACTGGTAAATATTTGCTAGAATAATGATGAGATGATTTTTCAGTTCACACAAACCCAAGGGACTGACAATACTCTTAAACCGAGAACTTCCGAAATTTGTTGCGACGTCTTAAAACGGCTTGGGTAGAATGGATGGGATTCAGAAAATTACTGCTCAGGGAGGAACCAGCAGTGCTATCCAGTTTGGCTAACGGATATAAGAAGTATCTGTTGCTGATTTAAACAAACATAACTCTTCTCCGACTCAGCCTGTACTATCGGACATAAAACACCTGTCTGGAAGACGCTGCAGAAAGATCCTATTGTGTACTCCAGTCACGCTAGGAGGGTTACGCTGGGTCAGTCGGCTGAGAGATGAGTGCTGGAGAGGGTCAAATGAGAGTGGAATTTCTGGCTAAACCAGGAAGTCCAAGCGTCTGTGTCTTGACCTGCAGATTATCACAGGAAAGCCATCAAAGCCCTGTAGCCTAAACCCTATGACAGATCCAACAGGAGTTTTGATTTCCAAATACAAAAAAAAAAAACGAATAAAACACACACACACCAGATAGCAGATCCAAGTAAAAATTAGTGAATCATTTGTAATTATCTGGATTTCAGCAAGACTTAAAAAAAAAAAAAAAAACTTTGAACAAAAACAACAGCAAACATAACATTTAGTACCGCCATATCTTTGTTAAACAGATTGTTTAAACATTACAACGATAATTACAAAAGTTCCCATTTTTTCCCTCTTTAGATCGGGACTATAATGACAAGCATTATCATTAAACGCATGCAAGCACAGCAGGAACAGAATAACCTATTGTAACATGGGAGGTGTGCACTATATATCCATGTCTGCCTAAAAATATGAGATGGAACCCTTCATTAAGGTAATTATGTGGTGTCTAATATTCGCTGATTGTTAAAGAGAAGAAAAGGCCCTGGCACTTATGTGGGGTTAATTAAGCTGAAGATAAGCATCGACTGTCAGGTTGTGATTTACACACACACATATTCACACTTGCACACAAATCTAAAGCAGTTAATTAGAGCTCATAAATGCTTCATAAGTCATGGCCAACAGATAACTGATAGGCATTAATGGAGTCCTTAGTGGGGGATTTAACCTTTAGTTGTTTTACACTGGTCAGAACACACACAAAGCGGACGAAGCAGAACGCGGGGGTCAAAGCCTTAATCTATAAAACACAAAGAGAAGCCAATTTAGCAGTGAAAGAGCAAGAGCAGAAAGGAGGACTCTGAGCTAAATTGTATCTAAAGGAAGGCTGAGATAATGAAGGGGATATTTTTTCCCCTTTAGTGTTATCAGCATGATTCAGTTAAAATTATTTACCATGACTGGACATGTCTCTCTCTCTCTCTCTCTCTCTCTAAAACACTTTGTCATGCATGTACAGTCAATACAGACCCAGCAGCTCAGATATATGCTGCTGAATGAGTTTGACAAGAAATTTACTTAGATATCTGATATGGATGACTCTGAGTCTTCATGGAGAAAAAGAGGAAAGGAAGGGAGATGTAAGAGACAAAATGGCAAAGAAAGAATAAAGAAAGGAATGAGCATAGATAGTACACTCTTAAAAATAAAGGTGCTTAAAAAGGTTCTTCAAGCGATGCCATAGAACCATTTTTGGCTCCACAAAGAACCATTCAGTCAAAGGTTCTTTAAAGAACCATCTCTTGCTTACCTTTTTATAATCTGAAGAACCTTCTTTCACCACAAAGAACCTTTTGTGGAACAGAAAGGTTCTTTAGATGTTAAAGGTTCTTTATGGAACCATTTAGACAAAAAGGTTCTTCTATGGCATTTTGAAGCACCTTTATTTTTAAGAGTGTAATTACTGAAGAACAGAAAAGAATAGGTTGGAAAGGTATAGAAAGGTATGGATTGATGGATAGATTAAGAAAGAAAGATTCAAAAAAAGAAAGGGAGAAGGGATAGAAGGATGTCATAAGATAGAGAAAAGAAAGGAATATAGCAATATAGGAGGAAAAATGAAAAGTAGTAGGGAGGGAAAGAAAGGAAGGAATAAAAGAAAGGAATGAAGGGGAAGAAAGGAAGATCCTTTCTAAGTTTAAAAAAGGGAAAAAATGAGGGGAGTGGAGAAAGGAAGGATGATGGAACGAAGGGGGAAGGGCTGGTAAAAAAAAGAGGAGGAGGGAAAGAAAAACAAATTAAGGAAGAAAGGGATGGATGGATGGATAGAGTAAGAAAGAAAAATTCAAAAAAAGAAAGTGAAAGAGGATAGAAGGACGGCATAAAGTAGAGAAAAGAAAGGAAGGATGGCACAGTAAAGGAAGAAAGAAGAGAAGTAGTAGAGAGGGAAAGAAAGGAGCGAATAAATGAAAGGAATGAAGGGGAAGAAAGGAAATGATCCTTCCTAAGATTAAAAAAAGGATAAATGAGGGGAGTGGAGAAAGGAAGGATGGTGGAATAAAGAAGGAAGGGCTGAAAAGAAGAAAAAGAGGAAGTGATGGATGGATGGATTAATGTATGGATGAAAAAGTAAGGATAGTGTAATGAAGGAGGAAAGGAAGGAAAAAAGAAAGGGAAGGAGAGAAAGAAAGATAACCATCTTTATCAAAACACTGTTTAAAGCTATCAATGAAAAGCAGTTCAGAATCCAGCAGAAACCCAGCAGTGTGAGAGCAGCACTGCTTCAGTCCTCCATCCTGCAATCTTTTGCACTGCACAGCACTGATCTTTCAGTGACGGCTGCTCAATGTGTTCATCTGACGGGTGTGAGTCACATCTGATCCCATTCACACGGACACAAAGACAGTCTCAGCTCAACAGACCTCTGGATGACAGGCGAGACGGCGGCTTGAATGGTGAACTGTTAGGTTAAGTGTGTCTGCTAAAGGATACTACTTTTTACCAGCACATAGAGACAACAAAATAATAAACATATACTAGAAACAACACTGATTTTGTGTTTACAGCTCAGTCCTTCAGTGCAAGAAGAACATGACCTCCATTTTCAAATTCCCAAGTCAATCAACCTGCAACAACCAACACTAGTCTTCAACACAAGTCAAATGTTTTTTTTTTTATACTCCACATCTCTATAAAACATCATATGAACATGTGAAAAGCAAGAAGCAGGTTCCCGTCACTATAGTTCTTCTGACAATTCTTCTGACTGCCACCATCCATCTGGCTTTCACCACTTCAATGCTCACTATCAATATGCCCAGAGATAAAATGTTTATCTGTGTGTAAATCTGAGAGAGTCAGATGAAGGGAGCTGTCAAATTAGAAGATTACATATAAAGTCATCAGCATGTCCATCAGATTTATCAATAAAACAAGTCTGATCACTCTTTGTTTCCCGCTCCCCAGGAATGAAACTGTCTCCTAGTGTAGACTTTATAACCTATATCTTCACTGACTTATTTTTATTTCATTGAGGGAAATGAGAGTATTGATCTTACAGTCTTGTAATTTGATGATGATAACTACTCCCTTGAGTGTAATTAATAAGGTTTGAATAAAAGCCTCTTATAGTATGATATCAGGAATAAGGTATTGACAAGTGTATAAACCCATTTGGCTTAAATTACAGTCAAGAAGCTAAGCAAAATACTTACCCATCACATACCAATACAGTAGGGCCTTTCCATTCACTTCTATCGGGGATCTTTTTTGTTTTAAATAAAAAAAAAAAAAAAAAACACTGAAATACATTAAACGTTTCCAAAGTCAAAATAAACACAATGTAGGTATATAGTCATATATATATATATATATATATATATACATACACACACACACATATATACGGTATCTCTGAGTACACCCCTCAAATTTCAGCAGAGATTTTAGTATATCTTCTCAAGGGACAATACTACACAAATGAAACTTGGATATATTTTAGAGAAGTCAATGTGCAGCTTGTATAGAAGTACAGATTTACCGTCCTCTAAATATAACTCTACATATAGCCATTATTGTCCAAATACCTGGCAACAAAAATGAGTACACCCTAAGTGAACATGTCAAAACTGTGTCCAAAGTGTCAATATTTTGTAGGGGCACCATTGTTATCTAGCACTGCCTTAATCCTCCTGGCCTTGGAATTCACCAGAGCTGTACAGGTTGTTGCTGGGATCCTCTTCCACTCCTCAATAATGATATCACGGAGCTGCTGGATGTTAGACACATGGTGCTTCTCCACCTTCCGCTTGAGGATGCCCCACATGTGCTCAATAGGGTTCAGGTCTGGAGACATACTTGGCCACTCCATCACCTTCACCTTCAGCTTCATCAGCAAGGCAGTTGTCATCTTGGCGGTGTGTTTGGGGTCATTATTATGTTGGAAAAACTGCCGTTCGGCCCAGTTTCTGAAGGGAGGGCATCATCTTCTGCTTCAGAATGTCACAGTACATGCTGGCATCCATGTTTCCCTCAATGAACCGCAGCTCCCCAGTACCAGCAGCACTCATGCAGCCCCAGACCATCATGCTACCACCACCATGCTTGACTGTAGACAAGACACACTTTTCTTGGTACTCCTCACCAGGCCGTCACCACACATGCTGGACACCATCTGAGCCAAACAAGTTTATCTTAGTCTCATCAGACCACAGGACATGGTTCCAGTAATTCATGCTCTTGGACAGGTTGTCTTCAGCAAACTGTTCGCAGGCTTTTTTTGTGAGCCAGCTTCAGAAGAGGCTTCCTTCTGGGACGACGGCCATGCAAACCGACTTGTTGCAGTGTGTGGCGTATGGTCTGAGCACTGACAAGCTGACCTTCCGCTTCTGCAACCTCTAAAGCAATGCTGGCAGCACTCATGCGTATGTTTTTTGAAGCCAGCTTCTGCACCTGACACAGCACGAGGACTCAACTTCTTTGATCGACCCTTGCGAGGCCTGTTGAACCTCTGTATGACCCTGACACTGTACTGTAACTCAGTTTCAGGGTGTTACCGAACTTCTTATAGCCTAGGCCATCTTTGTGGAGAGCAACAATTCTAATTCTCAAATCCTCAGAGAGTTCTTTGCCATGAGGTGCCATGTTGAACATCCAATGGTCAGTATGAGAGAATTGTACTCAAAGCACCAAATTTTAGCTGCTCTAAAACAAGATACACAAATTTGTTTAGTCCTGTCAAGCAGACAAAAAACATGAACATGATGAATAGGACATGTGGCTTTGCATGGTTAAACAACGTATAGCTGTTTTCACGTAGGGTGTACTCACTTTTGTTGCCAGCTTTTTTGACAATAATGGCTGTATGTTGAGTTATTTTCAGAGGACAGTAAATCTTTACTGCTATACAAGTTGGACATTGACTACTCTAAAATAAATCCAAGTTTCATTTCTATAGAATTGTCCCTTGAAAAGATATACTAAAATGATTGCCAAAATGTGAGGGGTGTACTCACTTTTGTGAGATACTGTATATATATATATATATATATATATGTATATATATATCATCTTTATTGATGTAAATAGTATATATCTAAACATCTACAAGGCATATATTTTGACTTTGATTGATAGGTATTGATATATAAGTAATGCAGTGGCTCTCCACCAGGGGCTTGGAGTCTTAGCAAACTTCCGAGGGGGTTTCAAGAAAGACAAAACAAGCATTAAAAATAAAAATTAAAAAAAATTACAAATCAAGAAATTAATTATTTTATTGACCACCCTCAACATCTGTTTTCATGGAAGAACCAAGACTCCTGTCTTAGAAAACCTGGATCTATAATTTCTAGACCGGAAAAACTCATGAATATTAATAATATCTTAAGTCATAAAATATTTATTTTATCGAGTAGAAAAAAAAAATCCATATCCAGTAAAATAATGAACAACTGGAGTCATGGGTTCTTTGAATACTGTCGAGAACCACTCTTTTAATGGATGTGCAATGAAGCATCATAAAGTTTGTAAAAAAATTAAAATGATACTATACCAGTTATTGTAGGTATCTTGCAATCCACAAAAGGGTCTTTGGTCTGAAAAAGACCTTTTCTACAGCCTAAACATAACCTTCACACAAACCTTTCTGCATTCTTACATATTCATTAAGAAATTACATAGCATGTTTATTAATTGTGACCCTGGACCACAAATCCAGTCATAAGGGTAAATTTTTCAAAATTGAGATTTATACATCATCTGAATGCTGAATAAATAAGCTTTCCATTGATGTATGGTTTGTTAGGATAGGACAATATTTGGCCGAGATACAACTATTTGCAACTTTACTTAATGTCCTAATGATTTTTGGCATAAAATAAAAATCAACAATTTTGACCCATACAATGTATTTTTGGCTATTGCTACAAATATACCCCAGTGACTTAAGACTGGTTTTGTGGTCCAGGGTCACAATTATGTAGGTGTTTTCAGGTTTCACTAATCTTGTGAGGACCTTTGGACCCTTCACACATGTTCTGTGAGCTCCATTTCTTCTAAAAAAAAAAAAAAAAAAAAAAAAAAAAAAAAAAAAGTCCCCTCAGCTCTCAACATCACAACATACTGAAAATCAACTTTATATTTTGTACTGGTGAGAGTGAAATCTTTGATCAAAAACAGGCTTTCAGCTTACAGGTCAGACCTTTTTAAACTCACTTAGATAAACTGCTGAAGAGAATACAAAACCTCAGTGTACTTTAGAGCAACGCACACACACTGCTGTTCATGAGCACCTTCACCACAGGGACTTTAAAGCAAGCTGCCCTCAAAGAGCCAAAGCACAAAGCACAAGATGAAATGGTCGAGAGCTCTCTCGAAAGTCACACACACATATGTGTACTGTTCACACTAAACTGTCTGTGTGATTCCTGTTTGTATTGCATTGAGGTCTTTCTGGTTTTACCATATGATGAGCAACATTTAAAATAATAAAGAATTAAAACCGTAAAGCTCCCAATAACAACTTGTGCTTGTGAGAATAAGTGAAAAAATATAGAGAGATAAGCTAAAGAATAAAAGAAACAGAGAATCCATCTTGCCGTCTTATCTTGTCTCTCACAGAAGAAAGAAAGAAAAACAGGCATTGCATCCAATTAGACATGCTGCATACTAACGGCTTCAATGACATGTTTAATGTGAGATGTGGAGGGGCCTGGAGGGGACTTTAACACATGAAACACTTCTTCTCATTCCCTTGTTTCGCCCCAAACTCTGATTAAATATCTGATGCCCACTGAGACTCTTGCCTCCATCTCTTTCTCTCTCCACCCCCCTTTATCTTTGTCTGGGAGCTCACAGCATCACAGTGATGTTCCTGACTAAACAAGAACTTTAAACAGTGTAAAATAAGAGCGATGGAAGTCAAAACCACACATTTTGGGGTGCTCAATACATCCCGGCTATTTCCCACTTGTCTGTGGGAAACAAACTCGCTGGGATAATTAATTTGACACTCCAGGTCTTCACCCTTCTTCATTCCCAAGGGAGTCTGACAGAGGGCATCCAGGCCTGCTGTTGGTCCAGATGGTTGGGACAAAAATATGCGAGTGTTGCTGACAAGAATGTGACGAGCATGTATGAATGGATTAAAGGAATGCCTTGCTACATTCCATTACTGTACTTCTGGCCAGCAAATGTTTCTTAAAGAGATAGTTTACTCAAAAACCACCCTCATGTTGTTCCAAACCTCTATGGCTTTCTGTGGAACACAAAAGATGACATTGAGAAATTAGTCTTAGTTGTTTTCATCCGTATAATGGAAATCAAAGGTCAGCAAAACTGTTTGGTTACTAACATTCTTCAAAATATCTTCTTTTGTGTTCCACAGAGGAAAGAAAGTCACACAGGTTTGGGGTGACATGGTAGACTATGCCTTTAAGATCAGACCTACTCAGATCCACTTTCTAACTGTTGAACTTAAATGATTTTGGACCTCAAATGACATTGAAAAACAATGCATTATTATTGTGACGTGATCAGATCCAGATGTCCTGCAGCTATAGCAAAGCAGCATGGAATTCCATTTCATGAGGATTACCTCAAGATCTATGCATCGTGTTATGCTTGGGTTTATTTGAATCGTGAACTACTTGATTGATCTATGGTTTACTAATGTTTGGTACAAGCTACAAACCAAAACGCTGCCCAAAAGCCACATTTGTAGCCTATACGGTTTACAAGTACTTGGTATTGTTTGATCTCTACCTGAAACAATTATGCTTGTTGCATTCTGCTAGTTGAGACCTTTTCAATGATAAATGACACTAGACTATCTGTTATGTATGATGCTTAACAGATTACATTTTTGACCTTTTTCTCTTTCAGCCGAAACCGATAATGCCATTTTTAGCTGTCGAAATTTGCATCCCTACTTTTATCTCATGTATTGTAAAATGATGTACTCCAGTTAATGAGTAGGCACTGAGGTCCACCCAATTTCACCAAGGTCTACTCACTTTAAAATTTCTGGCCTTGCCATTTAAATTGATCCCAACTGTCATGTAACTCTGGCAGAACACATCTGCTATCATTATGTATTTAATTTGTTTAATTTTAACAAATCAAATAACACATTCCCAATCAAACAAGATACATCTGAAAAAACCTTCATTCTAGGAATTACATATGAATTGTCATAGAGATTCATAATAGCAATAGACTAAGCATACAGACTGAATGATTCCACTCAGTTGCTCCTGTACACTCTCAAAAAAAAAGGTACCTTTGTACCAAAAGGGTGCATTTTAGTAAATTAAAGGTACATATTAATACCTTTTGAAAGGCTACCACCCCAGTGACATCCTTTTTCTGAGAGTGTATGTTATTTAGAATAATGAAGATATCCTATAAGTTATGTAAATGTCATGTGTCTAATATCAGAAAATTGCAGAAGTTTGAAACAAAATCATTTTTGCAGCACAGTTTCAATAAACAGCCTTTTTGCATGTGGGGGAAATGTTGAGTTCTGATATATACAGTACGGTTCCATAGCACAATGAAGTCTTATCTGGTAAGATCAAGGAAAATATCATATGACCCCTTTAGGGTGCAAAATCCAGTGAAAATCTTTTAATCTATCCCATTTCCACATCGTGTTCTCGCTTTTAGTGACTTGATCTGTGAGCTATAGTGAAAATGATTATATGCAAACACCTAAAAAGCAGCTTCCCTAATCAGACAGATGGAAGAAAAAGTAGCAGCAGAGAGAAAGAGAGGCAGCGCTTTGAGCAGAGGTATTAAAGAGTACTTTGAGGACAGCTCTGACAAACTGCCTACACTGATAAACGGTGTTCTCTGCAGTGTCATCCTCAAGTGAGCTTCCAAGCCTTTTACGATTGTGAAAAATGTACCATGCTGTAATTCTGCCTCTGCTTTTCTCTCTCCATCCACCCATCTTCCTCGCTCACACACACATTACATATAGAAGCACATGCATTACACACTGTACAGTACATGACATTTTAGTTTGGTCAGATTAAGGACCAAGCCAATAGGGATTATTTGTAGATTATGATGTCATTATGATGTCAACCACTATGCTCACTGAGTATGAATCCCATTATGCTGTATATTCCCTTCACAGAAAATTCTACAGATTCTTTCATCTGTAAATTGCTGTACACACAAAAAAAACAACAACAAAAAAAATCAATATAGTACAATCTACATATCATTTTAATCTTACATCTTGGTATCTCATCCACAGAAATTGACATTGGATTTAGGCCTGACCGCAAATCAGATAAACATCTTATCAGTGGGAGTGACAGTAGTGGTCTGACCAATCATTGACCTTAGATAATCTGATACTTTCTATTATCAGTGACCAAGTCTCATAATCAGTGTCGAAGACTGACACGGAAAAGATAAAACTGTTGAATAAAGTCATTATTTTAGTTTTCTTTGCACACAAAAAGTATTCTCGTAGCTTCATAACATTACAGTTGAACCACTGATGTCACATGGACTATTTTAATAATATCCTTACTACTTTTCTGGGCCTTGAGCTTCCTGATCTCATGACGAAAACGTACCTCTGGGAAATTTTTCGCAAGATGTGAAATACGTACCAATAAGTACATATCACTGCAGTTTCTAGCAGAAATGAACACTAGAAGCGGTAAAACAGCGAGCACATGTAATCGTTTTCGTAAGCAGTTGATATGTTTCGCTTTCAAGGACATAACAAGCTTGCTCAGTAGCTCAGCCGGCACGGAATTAGATTCAGGGTGCGGAATCCTTGGGTACGAATCCTGTCAAAAACATGACTCACGAAGAAAGAGCTGAAAGATGAGAGATCGTAAAACAAGCTAAAATGGCATGCTTGCGATTGCGTTTTTACGTCACATTCGCTATTGTTCATATTATCGGGTAGGTTTAGGTGTAGTGCAGACAGTACGTTATGTTAAAATGTCACAGAGCATTAGGCTTATAGCGCCACTCAACGAACATTTCAAGTCAGAACTGCAGTGACGCCTTCAAAACCAACGTCACATAAAACGTACCATAGGTACATTCATCTGTTCCGGGGAAAAAAATGAACACTCTTTTAGCGCCACCCAGTGGACATTTCACATCGACTATGTCACGAAACGTACATGGCGGTAGGTAGTTCGCATCTTGCGAAAAAAGTTCCCTCACAGGAACTTTTCATCATGAGACCAGGTTGGCCTTGAATGTGTCAGCTGCATTGCATCGGATTTCTTCAAAAATATCTTAATTTGTGTTCTGAAGATGAATGGAACGACATGAGGGTGAGACAGATAGATAGATAGATAGATCTATAGATAAATAAATGCTGACTCTCTCTTTCACAAACAAATGTAAAATACATAAACCCCTGCACACGCTGCAACCAACACATGCTCACTGTCTCCTCCACACACTCTCAAATGCCACACACATCGCCTCCAGATGTTATGGTCTCTGTCGGCAGCATTAATGCAGTATGTGCTGAATATACAGGCAGACAGAGAGAGAGAGAGAGAGACAGAGAAAGAGAGGGGTCGTCTGCACCACAGGCACCTGTAATTAACACACAGATGAGAACAGAATCTACAGCTTCACCTCTGAGTGGAACAGAGCATGAGCGGTTCATTATCAGCTAATTAATAAAGCCACTGGTTAGCATGTTCACGTCCCAGAGAGGCGTTCAAACTGTGTCACATCCAATTTATTTTTCCAATAGGACAACCCTGCAGAGCAGGAAACAAGAGACCACTAAGAAGGATATATATGATCACACACACAATACACACAACACAACGTACATTCAATCTGCCAATCTTCAGTCAAATGCCTCTCAGCGCAGTAAATCTATAAAATCCACACACATTTTCTACTAAATCAATGGTGAGAGGTTTTATTCTTCATTATTTCAGCTCAAGGCCTGTCTCTTTTGATTTATTGCCTGTCATTACCAAGCACAAGCACATGTTCAGAGAGGATATATTGGCATGGCCGAATGATACGAGGATGTCGGGGAAGAAGTTGGAAGTGTCGCCGGTGGAGGCTGACTGCACAAAGCATATGGACCCTGTCACCACCTACTGTTTACAAACGCCAATCTTCACGCTCACATATACTTTTCCAGTTAAGTCTACTTGTGCATTTCAGCCTTGTTGTTGTAGTATAATAAATGGCATAGTGCTGACATCAAATGTGAGGAATGTGTGAAAAAATAACAGTGGATGAATGAATGAATACATTAAATAATGGCAAGAGTTTCTGCAGGTTTTATGAAGGTATAATTTAAGACTTTTTAATACCCGTTTACGACCATGTAAGGAACAAATTGAATGGAACGTAATACTTCATTACACGTTTATAATTAAAACAAGATCAAATATCTGCCAAAAAAAAAAATTAAAATAAATAAATAAATAAATAAATGCAGAGTATGTTTTTGCAAAAAAGAATGCCATGACATGGTCTGATTTAAGACCTTTTTAGTCCTGAATCTTTGGAAGAGCAAATTAAGACTTTTTAAGACTTCCAGAAACCCTGCAATGCATGAATATATTCTGAATTAAATAAAAACATATAATTTTCTGGTGCATACCACTGACCTTCTGCTTTTTTTCAGTTTTTCACCCATCTGATCTTTGGTGTCAAAATTGGTCAAGCCAAAAATTACAATTCGGACATCATCATGTCAACATTTACTCACCCTTTACTTTCTGATTTCCCTTTTTTATACGCAGTTCCAATGAACGGAGACTGGTGCTTCTAAAAGGATGCAAAATTACTATAAAAGCATTACAAAAATTGTTGTAAAAGTTATATTCCAAGCCTTCTGAAGAGAGCTGTTAACCACTACTATCAGATTAAGTCAGTAAATTGAATTCAAGAACTGAATCAGTCTGATTCTAAATTAATAAATGATTCAAAATGGCTTTTTGAACCAATCAGCCAATTCAGTAAAAAGATCTGACTCAAAAGAACAATTTGTTCCCACATGGAGTGTCATACTTTTATACTGGTATGGTGCTTTATATTCTTTTAAAAACAAAAAAAGCTGCAGTCCACCCTAATTACATGGGGAAAAAATGTTCAGTACATTCATCAAAAATTGTCCCTTTGTTCGATGGAAGAAAGTCAGGTCTGCAATAACTGAGAAAATAATGACAGAATTTTCATGTTCAAGTGAGCTATTATTTTAAACCAGTCCAATTTTAACTGCTCAACTGTGACATATGTCATCAATATTAGTGATTGTTTCTGCCTGTGCTTTCCCCCTTTCAGTGGACAAAGTGCCACTCATGTACAATTCTGCCATTCATGGACACCCACTCGAAAGATAAAGAAAGAAAGAGGCAGAGAGAAAATGCTGTTTTAACAGGCAGTAATCCTTTAATTGAATGCAGATTTATTCAGAGCCTCTGGTCGGACTGGATTAAAGGCTGGTACAGGGGGGACGGTGTTTCTGAATGTGGGTCAGAAAAGCTTTCTCCTTGTCACAAAAATTGATTTTTTACACCCTTTTTAGGAAAAAGCTGTTATAATAATTGTCTGGGTTTGTAACGCGCCACTAGACTTATTACAACAGCTTTTTGCTTGCAGTAGTTCTCAGTTTCTTTTCCTGTATTTTCTCATCACATCAAATTATCTATTCCTGACCTTCACAGTGACCAAAGAAATGTGCCATACAATATAAACAAAACACTTTTATAAAGAGTTTTATAGAGAGATGCTATGAGAAATGTACATAATTTACATGAAGTGTGCATATATAATGCTTAGACACACATCTTAAAATATACCATAACTGGAGTTTTCAAACAGGGGGACAGGAGAAAAAGAGGAAAAAAAGTAGATTTAAACAAAAAATGTCAGAACTTATGGGGATAGTTGATCCAAAATGAAAAAATAAAATTATTTAATTATGTACTCACCCTCATTTCATTCCAAAACTGCATGAATGACTTTCTTCTGTTGAAGATAAAAGAAAATATTTTGAAGAACATAGGCAACAAACAGTTTTGGTTACCACAGACTTTCATTGTATGGACAAAACAAAACAAAACAAAAAACAATGCAAAACAAAACAAAAAGAAAAAACACTGAAACCTTTGTTTGTGTATATATATATATAGGTAACAAACAGTTTTGGTTACCACAGACTTTCATTGTGTGGACAAAACAAAGCAAAGCAAAACAAAAAACAAAACAGAAAAGAAAAAACATTGAATATATATATATATATATATATATATATATATATATACACACACACACGCACGCACACATGGTGTATATACAGTGGGTACGGAAAGTATTCAGACCCCCTTAAATTTTTCACTCTTTGTTATATTGCAGGCATTTGCTAAAATCATTTAAGTTCATTTTTTTTCCTCATTAATGTACACACAGCACCCCATATTGACAGAAAAACACAGAATTGTTGACATTTTTGCAGATTTATTAAAAAAGAAAAACTGAAATATCACATGGTCCTAAGTATTCAGACCCTTTGCTCAGTATTTAGTATAAGCACCCTTTTGATCTAATACAGCCATGAGTCTTTTTGGGAAAGATGCAACAAGTTTTTCACACCTGGATTTGGGGATCCTCTGCCATTCCTCCTTGCAGATCCTCTCCAGTTCTGTCAGGTTGGATGGTAAACGTTGGTGGACAGCCATTTTTAGGTCTCTCCAGAGATGCTCAATTGAGTTTAAGTCAGGGCTCTGGCTGGGCCATTCAAGAACAGTCACGGAGTTGTTGTGAAGCCACTCCTTCGTTATTTTAGCTGTGTGCTTAGGGTCATTGTCTTGTTGGAAGGTAAACCTTCGGCCCAGTCTGAAGTCCTGAGCACTCTGGAGAAGGTTTTCGTCCAGGATATCCCTGTACTTGGCCGCATTCATCTTTCCCTTGATTGCAACCAGTCGTCCTGTCCCTGCAGCTGAAAAACACCCCTACAGCATGATGCTGCCACCACCATGCTTCACTGTTGGGACTGTATTGGACAGGTGATGAGCAGTGCCTGGTTTTGTCCACACATACCGCTTAGAATTAAGGTCAAAAAGTTCTATCTTGGTCTCATCAGACCAGAGAATCTTATTTCTCACCATCTTGGAGTCCTTCATGCGGGCTTTCATGCGTCTTGCACTGAGGAGAGGCTTCCGTCGGGCCACTCTGCCATAAAGCCCCGACTGGTGGAGGGCTGCAGTGATGGTTGACTTTCTACAACTTTCTCCCATCTCCCGACTGCATCTCTGGAGCTCAGACACAGTGATCTTTGGGTTCTTCTTTACCAAGGCTCTTCTCCCTTGGTACCACCAAGGCTCTTCTCCCCTGATAGCTCAGTTTGGCCGGACGGCCAGCTCTAGGAAGGGTTCTGGTCGTCCCAAACGTCTTCCATTTAAGGATTATGGAGGCCACTGTGCTCTTAGGAGCCTTAAGTGCAGCAGAAATTTTTTTGTAACCTTGGCCAGATCTGTGTCTTGCCACAATTCTGTCTCTGAGCTCTTCAGGCAGTTCCTTTGACCTCATGATTCTTATTTGCTCTGACATGCACTGTGAGCTGTAAGGTCTTATATAGACAGGTGTGTGGCTTTCCTAATCAAGTCCAATCAGTATAATCAAACACAGCTGGACTCAAATGAAGGTGTAGAACCATCTCAAGGATGATCAGAAGAAATGGACAGCACCTGAGTTAAATATATGAGTGTCACAGCAAAGGGTCTGAATACTTAGGACCATGTGATATTTCAGTTTTTCTTTTTTAATAAATCTGCAAAAATGTCAACAATTCTGTGTTTTTCTGTCAATATGGGGTGTTGTGTGTACATTAATGAGGAAAAAAAAATGAACTTAAATGATTTTAGCAAATGGCTGCAATATAACAAAGAGTGAAAAATTTAAGGGGGTCTGAATACTTTCCGTACCCACTGTATATGTGTATATATATATATATATATATATATAAATATATATACACACACACCTTGTGTGTATATATATATATATATATATATATATATATATATATATATATATATATATATAGCTGTCGACCCCAAAAAATGAGCGTTTAGGACACAAATATTTGTAGATGTCGGGGTATTTCACGTTGGGCCGTTCAGTTGGATCAACAAAAAGAAGGTTAGGAAAAGGGGCACTGACATAGGCCAATAAAATTTAGTTTCTTAATAAATCTCCTCTTTTCAGATTCACATAGGATGGTTAAATAATTCTTTGACATGGATAAAAATAATGAATGGTCTTGCCGCCGATTACGTTTCCCGCCAGTGGGCGCAGTTCTCAGTAATATGACACGTTGCGCTCTACTTTTGTGTCCTAAACACTTGTTTTTTTGGGTCGACAGCTTATAAAAACATAATTCTGGGTTTTTTAGCTCAATTACTGTACACCTTGTCACATAGCAGCTTTTAGGCATTGCTCTGTTTTTTGTTATAAGTCAGAAATGACAAGGAGGCAATTTCCTGCAATAGAGACAGAGCGTGCGCAACGCGTCATAATCTGAAAACCATGCCAATCAGGGGGGAAAACAACGCTCTCCATTGACTTTGTATTGCGGGTGTAAATAGTGTAGATTAATGTACAATGTTTTATAATAATAATTTATTCTATTTAGTGTCTATTTCATTAATTTAACATTTAATATTGGGGGCATCCAAGTTATTTGACATTTGAACATTTTCTTTTTAAAAAGTAACGCAATAGTTGTAATTCCCTGGTAATTCGTTACTTTTATAATGATGTAACTCAGTTACTAACTCTGTTACTATTTGTGAGAAGTAACTAGTAACTAATTACTTTTTTTAAGTAACGTGCCTAACACTGTATTTTATTAAGGGGATCATCACGTTTTAGGACTAAAGAGGTTTCCTTATAATCAGTTATGCTCCCATTAATAATTATAACCACAATTACAGCACAGTTTCTTGTAATATTATTAATAGTTGAACATTAATCAGTAAATAGATTTAATATTTACTGATTCATGTTTAACTATTGATAACATTGAAGTGTGTATTATAATTGTTTTACAAAGTGTATTAATGTGTATATTGTGTTATACAATGTGTATATTAGTAAACAATATGAACGCTTTTATAATGCAATATACATGCAGGCTTCAAGTCAGGCATTATCAAGTTACTCAGGTTAACCATCTGAACTGAACTGGGATCAGATATTGCTCTGTTCTTAACTAAACAGGCTTTCCATTTAAGCAAACTTAGCTTTTATGCCATATCAGCAAACTCACTCATAAAAGCGAAAGAAACAGGTTGACATTTTCACATAAGTGCAGCTTTTCAGTGTCTAGAGACTAATATCAGTACAGGCTCTTCTCAGCTGCCTGAAAAACACAGAGCTCGACTTCTCTCAGGGGCATGTCAGGCCTTTTCTAGACGCACACAGAGCCGCAATGGCGTCCCTCTCCTCTCCTCCGGTGAGCTGTCAGTCTGCTGTGACATTAGAAACCTCTCTATCCATTATTCCAGCAGACCCCACAGCACGCCAACAGGAGCTGCCGAGAGCCATGACAGCGGGAGCTCTGTGTATCAGGAAGACTGACACCAGCACAAAGAGGAAACTGCAGGCGCAACGGCTGTAAGCACAACAGAGAAAGAGCGGGACTCTGGAGATGGGCGACTGTACCTGTGTATGTAAGGGTTGTGCGCCATTCAGAATGTGTTTTAAGCTCTAATTCAATTCTTGAAGTTGAAATGAGGTGGCAAACAGGATGCAGAATTGCAATCTAAATTTGCCATGCAACATATGGGGTATTTTTAGAAACATTACACATTAAGAATAATGTCTAAAATACAACCTAGTATAGGTTTCTATTTTTATATTCACTATATAGTAAGTTTGAGGTAATTTTTAAAAAAAAAAAAAAAAAACTCTGTTTACTAAGGATGAATTTACTTGATAAAAATTCATTAAAAAATAATAATATTGTAAAATATTATTACAATTTAAAATAACCATTTTATATTTGAATATATTTTAAAATGTAATTTATTCCTGTGATGCAAAGCTGAATTTTCAGCAGTCATTGCTCCAGTCTTCAGTGTCACATGATCCTTCAGAAATCATTCTAATATGCTGATTTGGTGCTTAAGAAAAATGTATTATCAATGTTTAGAAAAATTGCTGCTTAATATTTTTGTTAAAACATTTTTTTTTAGGATTATTTAATGAATAGAAAGTTGAAAAGAACTGCATTTATTTGAAATAGAAATCATAAATGTCTTTGTAAAAAAAATATTAATCTCTTACTGATTTATTAAAAATCTTACTGACCCCAAACTTTTGAACGCCAGTGTATTTATTTAGTAAATTAACTAAAACTAAAATTAAAAATGACATTTTTATATATTAAATAAAATTGAAAATAAAATAATGGGTGGCCAGTTCCATTAAATTCCAAATAATGAGCAGAAAGAAAAAAATTCTTAAAGCAATTTGCCCTGGTGTAAGTGTGCATGTGTTAGTGGTTAAGTCAGCTCTGCGGCAAAAGCAGGATTTATTAAAACCATGCAGTTCAAAGCAAAAACTACAAACCACAATTGTGTTGAGGTCGCAGATGCATACTGCCCTCGAGTTAACCACAAACCAGAAGAAAAAAAGTTACTTTCTTCAGCAGTTCATTAAACTACTTAAACGGTGTGTGAGAAGCCTCTCAAATGACTTCCTCTTCCTCATACGCTGTCAGGAAGTGACAGGGTGTTTCAGCGATGACCTCGTCTCGCCGTTACACCAGCGCACCGCATTAGTATTCCAGTAAGCCCGGGGAAGAAATACAACCTCAGCCGCTGTTATCGAAGCTCGATGATTAAAAGTGCTCCCATCAGCAAGATGCACACGAGGGATCTTAAAGTCATTAAAATAAGCAATAGTGTATTATTTCCTTCAGGTAATCAAAGCAAATTATTGAGTGCGCCTGAACGCTGTAGGCGACAATTCTTTATAATAAAATGGAGACAGAGGACTTCACAATGACGCCAGATGAGGCTCTTACCCTTCCGTTAAAAGGAGCATTGCAATGACATTGAGTGCGCTGACATCTCTCAAAGTGATTAAACATGACAAATGAAAGAAGAGTGTCATTTACAGAGCAGTAGATGTCTTCATGTTGGAAACCGGTGTGATCCCCGAAGAATTCCATTGTGCCTTTATTCTATAAGGCGGCTCTTTTTAGTTCAACAAACCTATTTCTATTATCACATCTTGTTTAGATTAATGTCAGCTGTAAATTATGTTGCAATATTAGCATCTGTATCTCAGTATTTGTGTCTTACATGCTGTCAGGATTGAGTCTAGCTGGCAAAACTCACACGACCCACCAACCTCCTTCTCCAAAATACAAAAGAAGTAAAGCTTGTCTTCTTGCCGTGAGTGAGTGGGAGTGAGTGAAGTGCCTGATGGCCCACAGCACCGCCATCTGCCACTCACGCTGATTTGGCATGTCATGTTGGATCTAACAAGGCCACGCTCTAAGGAGATTTGACCACACGGAGAAGTGATACTGCAGAAAAACGGCTGTTCCACTGATCCGCCGAAAACAGCCACAGCAGAGGGTGAAGGGAAGAGGATGATAAGTGCAAATTGATCTTTCAATGTCTAAATGTGTTCAAAGATGAACCGTGTTTGAAAATATCTAGTAAATAGACTCCATCTGTAATCAAATTGCTGTATTTTTAAATATGGTCTGTTTATGTGCCTTTACTGGATCGATTTATGAACAGAATATAAAAATAAAATACATTTTTGCTAGATCTTTAGCTGAGGAATTCTTGTTTGGTTTCTGTGCACTGCTGAACATGTCTTCCTGGCTTTTTATATAATTATATCTTTATTATTTGACAGCGCAATTAGACATCTTTTGTATGTTGTAAGTGTCTAGTGAGTAAAGTGCTTTGTGAAGTGCAGGCTACGACAGGCTCTCCTCTGGGAAACTAGTGCTGGTTTGGTGAATAATCTGTCAATCTGTGCTTGCTCCTGGGCCCTAGGCACACATTAAAAATATGACATTTTTAAGATGTACAGGCATGTATAGACAAAACACAGCCTGAAAACAAAATACTTCTGCTTGTGAGTCCAATGTTTCTACCATCCTAAGTGACATATCTTTATATTTTGCAGTAGTGGTGAAAGAGAGCTCAAAGCCTATTAACAAATCACTTTGATTTCCTTTGTTCCTTTCAAAGGCCTTTTACTTCAGTTCATGCAGCAGGGACACTCCATGTCAAACTGATTCAAAACGTCTCAGATATCAAAAAACACACATGCTTATCTCTAAAAAAAAAATAAAAATAATAATTTTCTTTAAAATCCCATTAAAAACCATAACAGACAGCTATATCTCTCATCAAGTCTGCATTGTAACATCATTAGCAAAAGCTCTTCTTGCTCATTCATGCCTAAAATCTGTTAGACTACATACAACCAGTGTTTTGTACATCTATTCAGTGTCAAAACTGAATCTAATCACTGCCATGGAAAATGAAATCATACTTCGCAAACTTAGTTACAGCTTGTACAACTTCTTAGTTAAAACTTCTTTTGCAGGTCATGGGCTGAGAAACAAACAGTGCAACCAGTGTAGTCTGATTTACAATAAATTTACATAAAAAGATTCATAAACTCAAAAGTTATTAGTTTGAACAAGCTTGAGAAATTAATGACTGAACAAACTCACTAAATCCAATCCATCAAACACAAAAGGAGATATTTATCAGAATGTTCAAACTGCTCTTTTCCCTACAATGAAAATAAATGGTGAACACAATAGTCTCTGGTCCCCATCCACAAAAAAAGTATGGTAATATATTTCCTTTTATGTTCCACACAAGAAACAAAGCAATAGGAGTTATTTTTTATAGATAGATAGATAGATAGATAGATAGATAAATAAATAGATAGACACAAGACAAGCATCCTTAACATTCTTAAAGGCATGACATTGTCTTAAGCTTCAATTTCTTGGCATTTTAATGCAAGCAAACCTCCAATTACCCGCCTCTTCAATGACCTTTATGCCTTAATAGACCTTTGTGAACTGTCCTTTAAAGTGTAATTAGCATCAGTGATGCAGCTGAGAGTGAACCCTGGCATTAGGCAGCACACTGGGTCTGATCTACAGAGAGATGCTCCATCTGATCAGAGGTTAATCTAATTTCAGACCCACAGAGTGGCAGATCACACAATCTTTGAAGAGGGGGAGAAGATTAAAAACGAGAGAGGGGATGGATAAAGGAACACGGTGTGAGGGAGCAGCGTGAGTCGTGACCTGATGTGGGATGTCAGTGAGGGAGATAAAGAGGAGGAGGAAAAATAAGTGCTCTAGTACGTGTTTGATATGATAGCGGATAAATCCAGCTGACATCAACCCCAGTAAACAGAGACATTCATCCTTGAAAATGCATGAGATAAATATTCTATTCATATATACAAGCACGGGTGACACAGGTCGATTTCCAAGTAAATTGAAAACAATCTTGAATGCTTTTCGCTTTCTAAAAACCTCTTAGAATGTGGCTCACACAAAGTAAGAAGAAATGTTAAAGCCACTCACACTGAAGCCTCGTTCACACTTACAACCATTTTTATGGTACGAGGTTGCCAGTTTGCTGTACTGTTGAACGCTATTGATGGTAAATAATATATATTTTCATCTTGACAAAGAATCAGCAATCTTACTGCCATACATTCACATTCTGGAGGAGAAATACTTTTGCATTTGACTTGCAACAGTGCATAATGCATCACATCACAATTAAGATGAATGCTTAGGAATGCATTAGTTAAACTCACAAAGAATGGCAATCCTTTGCTCCTTGCATATTTATTTAGCATTATATTGCTATATGTGCAAACATGAACATGAAGTTGGATCACATGGGCACCAGTGTCTCCATTTACTGTGTGAAAGTTTAAGTTTTCTTGATTTTTTTAAGTCACCGCTTATGAATGTTCCTTGACAGATGCAATTCTGGCAATACTTAGTCTAGTCTACTGTTCTAAGCAATTGAGTGCGTTCTTCACCACAGTCGCCTCAAGTCTAAAAACACTGTCTGATATTGAGAGCAAGCCCTTTGCGATGAACTTGAGTTATGTATGTCTAACGAAACAAAAATCAGTCTTGTCGCACAAGCGTCTCTCATATTACCCTCTTTTCTCACTCAGCCTTTCATTTCCCTTCTTTTCCTGGCAAACGCCACCCATCACAAAACAAATCCTCAGAGAAATGGCTTGCCTGAGGCCAAGAAGGAGCAAAGGAGGAAATGACAAAAAGGTTGAGATCGAGCAACCAAACTAATGAGTTTACAAAAGAAGAACAAAAAGAAAAGTCAAGATGAGTCAAGCATGTGGAACCATGTAATACAATGCAATTTACGGAACAAAGAACTAATTTTCAGTTGCTTAATTGGTATTGGGAGTATTTTTGGCAAAATAAAAAAAAAAAAGTAGATTAAACCAGAATAAAATAAAATAAAACCAGGAAAAAAACAGAATAACACAAAACAAAAACAAAAACAAAATAATAGTAATAAAATATAAACAATTAAAAAACAGAACAAAAGAAAACAAAATAAAAACACAAAACAAAAATAAAAAGCAAAAATACAAAACATAAAACAACTAAGAATAAAACAAAACAAAACCAGAACAAAAAGCAAGACAAAAGTAAAAATAAATAAATAAATAAATAAATAAAAATAAAGGCAGAAATTGTAGAAATTTTTAGATTTAGTAAAATTTTCAATAATATTTGGGTGAACTATTCCTTTAAGAGACATTTTGTAAGTGTTTTAAACCTCAGTTAATGCAATTCAAAGCATCTTATTCTAGAAAGTTTCATTTTAAACAATAACATACTCAACAGTGTGTAAGGATCCACCCGCCAGCCCAAAAAGCGGAATCCAGCAGCCTGGTTGAAAGTTTAATGCGTGTTCGGTCTTTTACTTGCGCTTCTGAATTTATCAGAGTTTAGTTTCAATTTAGATTTAGCTCCGTGTTCAATCTGACTCCAATTTCAAGTGATCGTTAAGTTTAGGCAATATTTTTAATTAAAAACTGATCACAAATATCGATTATTAATTTAGATATTTGATTATCCCGGACTCACTATTCTTTCAATTATCCGTTCACTGGGGACCTAATGTCTCTTTTAAGTCTCACGTTGGCCTTACGTGGATCTTACGCTCACAAACTCACCAGTCTGACGTTAGTCAGAGGGTGTAGGTAGACTAATACCTGTTTTGCCTGCCGCCTACTGCTTGCTTATGACAAAAAGTGTAGTTCACTTAATCCTTTCCCGTACAATTTACTAACATCACCGATAGACAGAAATCAGAAGGTCTCAGATGACGTTCCTACTTCTTCTATCATTCATGAGCCTTCAGTTTGACCTATCCTGGCCATAGATTTGCGGTAACAAAAGCCTCCTCACAGTTTACTGGTCATAATGATTTCAGGAGAGTTCAGGATAAATCAAATATAACATTTTATTATCAGTCAGGTTAATATGGATTATGCCAATTACATAGCCAATTCAAAGATATCAAATCATCTCAATACAAAACATCAAATTCTCAAAGATTAATCTAAGAGTGAAAGAGGCATACCTGAGGTTGGGAAATACATAGTATGGAGTGTAGAGACACACGCCACACTACGGGCTTTTCTGGCTATAGAATTGCAATGAGTGATTTGCAACTTTCCCTTAAATACTACCAGAACAAAAACAAAGAAATCTTTAAATCAGTTGTAAAAACATCAAAGACCTTTTGGTTTTTAGGCTCCCGTGCTCCTGGGCTGCACCTGGCTAGAGATAGATAAACATTCCCACAGACCCCTAAAGGGAAACACACCCCTCAGCAGCAGAACACAATTCTACAAAAGTTTTTAATCTTTCTCATAATATAAATGACTACTGTGAAATTGAGACCAATTTATCAATCACACAGAGACCTTTAAAATGATACCAAACATGAAAGGGAAAATACAACATTCACAAGATATAACACTTGTGGCATATGGATATTCTTGCTTTTGGGGAAGAAGAGTGAGAGGCAGAGAGGGCAGGGGGGAGAAGGGGGTCGTAAACGAACAAGGGGAGTGGTGCTGTTTGTTGTCTTTGGAGATCTCTTCTCTAGATTAGTTTTATGGCTTTATTGCATGGCATCTGTTTTGTGAGACTTCCTGAGTTTTGGCCTCATGAGGAATTAATTTCATAAGAAAATAATTTCACTCCTTTCAAGTGAATGAAAATCATATTGAGAGCTGTAGGGTTTATAGGTGAAATGACAAATGAGTGGCCTCAAGAGTGATCCATCGGTGAGCTGGTCTACGAGCACCACTCGCCATTTCAATTTACAGCTTGAATAATGTACCTCCTAAAAGCGAACCGCTGAGCCTCATACTTCATTTCTACAAGACTCCATTAAAGGACTGATTCGTTCATTTTTCAGCATTTCAACTGTAGGGAGATTTCCTCCAGGGTGTTCAGAAGTTCATCGTTGTGAGATTACGGCAGTAGTCGATGCTCCAACTGGATTGAACCGGTTATATGATTGACTGTAAACGCAACTACTTTGAAATCTAAAGACAAAATCCACCCTGCAGGTTTTGACTATAAAGCTCTTTGACTCTAAGTATATATATCCTTAAGGGTGCACTAATCTTGTCAAAGACTCCACTTTAGCTGTTAGCCAAATGATGACATTAGGGCCACATCTGTGCCCCTGGCACACACTACCTGTTATCATGGGAGCAAAATCACAGCCAATCATAACCACTGCCCTAGACCGAGCAGCTGTGCAAATTAACCTGCGCTCAGGCGTAGCACACAGGCCAAGAATCTGGGTGCAGTGAGCTGCACAGTCCTGTTCCATCCCAGCATTGCCATTCCATTCTGATCCATTTCATTCCATTCCATTTATTCCATCTGATTATATTCCACTCAATTACATTCCATTTCATTAGCCTTGGCAACACCAAATCCAGTTGGGGCCAGGAGAGGTTTGGCAGGCCTATTATGCTAGAACACTCTGCCATTCTTGCAGTGCTTACATGTACCAGACCTCTACGATCTCAATAAATACTGAGCATATGGGTGCTAATGAACCAGTTTGTTGAGGCACGTAAGGTATTATATGGTAAGCGTGGTACTACTGTGTCAGCTTGTAAAAGCATGACTTGGTTACATGCTAAATATGCTGGTATCATGTGACCTCCAGATTTCCTGTCATGGGTTTACGTTTGCTAGTTAACCATTTGATATATATTATTTCATAAGTAAAATAGGCAAATATGATTAATTTCATATTGTTTATCATAATAGGTCAAGTATAATCAATAGACAGTACTAGATACAATATAAACTATGGCAGTGGTATTTATGGTGGTTGCAGACCTGTTCAGCAAGGGTCACGTCTACAGGGAAAAAATAAATAAATAAATAAACAAATAATTAATTAAATAAATACTATTATTACTACAAATAATAATTAAATAAAAGAAATACCATTTTAAAAAGTAATCATTTCAAAATAAAACTAAAAATAAATTAAAATACCTATCAAAAATAAATATTATTATTTATAAATAATATTATTATAATTAACTTGAAATAATAAAATCAAATAGAACTAAAATTAAGACAAAACAAACAATTCTAATTTAAAATAATAAAATCAAATAAAACAAAAAATAAAAAGCAAACAAACGAATACATGAAATACTAAATAAATAAATGAACAAATAAATACATAGATACATATATACATACATGTTCCTCACGTTTAATAGATTTGTCAGCCAATAACAACATGAAAACAGTAACATACTCTCCTTGAAATAAAAGGTTTATTTCTTTTCAAGAGGCCTCAGACAGTTTGAAGAGCCAGATTGGAGTTGATAATCTCTTGAGTCAGCATGGGCTGAAGTATGTTTCCTCTCGCTCAACTGTCCAACACGCTAATCTCTAGGATAAAATAGCTATGGCTAATCGTATTAGCTTAATCACACTGACCGCTTGAGGTTGCACAGCTTTGAGTGGATTTCTACAACAGCCACTACAGAATGCCGCATTACACCCTGTAATCTTCTGCTGCAGCCCAGAGTGACATAAAACACACATGCAAACACACTTACATGTGCACAAATGAGCTCCAAATGATGTTTGGATGTGGCCCAGTTGATTCCTGCTCCAGAGACGAGTTAAATCTGATTGATTGTGGTTAGACAAAAATTGTAAACGTTTTTTATTCCTCTAACTTTAAAGCGACTCTGGGTTTTGGGAAAGTGATATTAAATAAATAAATAAATAAATAAATATTATTATTATTGCATATTAATATTGGCATATTATTTTTATTCAAATGTACATTTGAATGTACATTTTATCTGTATGTATGTTTCTTATGGATCAAATCTACAACCTGAGATGCAGATTAAATGAATGTGCAAAAATAAAATGGACCCACAATGTACATAATTTCACTGCCTACCGCCACTAATATAATAAAGTAAATTCTGCCAATTACGTTTCCTTTAATTTGTGAACTTGTGCAACCTTAGGCTGACTTTTTAAAATAAAAGTGTTACTGTAATTTTGTTTCAGTAATTGTATTTTGAACCTCTCCTAACCTCTACAATCCCACAGTCTTATTTCTCTCTGGCCAATTAGCGCTTCATTACTGATTCATTAGTCAAAAGAGAGAGTGTAGAATAATGAATGAAGTTGTACATACCTTTTCTCAGACTCTTTTCATTAGAATGAACAAAAAAAAAAATGTTCAAAACAGAAACTACTACCCACTTTTAATTAAAACACTGCACATTATTTAAACTGATGAAAAATGATTTGCACAGATGAGCAACAACAGAAAAATGAAAAACAAAACAAGATTAGCCAAGCAGCTGCTATAGATATGCAAGAGAAATGAGAGAGACTGCACTAACAAAATGTTTTATTTTTTCTGTAGGAAAAGATGTTATTAGATTAAATTTTCATCAACTCACAATGAGTATTACCTTGAAAAATGTCCAAAACGGCTTTGTTTAAAACATTTCGCATATTGCAGCCCTTCGCAACCAGACAGAAAGAGTCTAAACTCAACTGGAGATCTGGAACTCTCATTAGTTTGGCATGAGCAAGAATTGTAGACATTTAAATGTGTTGTTCTGCTCAATCTTCTAACCTGTGACATTCACTTCAGCGCTAACTCCGCCCTGTTGCTAATTCTAAGCATTTCATTGGTCCTGCTGACAACAGTGCTGATTACCTACACAGTGCCACAACCAATCCTAACCCCTAACCAATGAAATTGTCCGAAGGGCGGGATTTACACTGAAGTGGTTTGGGGAAAGAAAAATTCACGTTCAGTACTGAGTAAACACTTCATCTCCTCTGATTGAAGAGAAGCTCTGTAATGACAGGATGGATGGCAAGCCAGCAGGAGGTCTTCAGGAACAGACTGTGCACACTCACATCTGATTCCACACACACAAACAGCAAGGCCCGTCTCTGTGAGGCCTAAGGCAGACAAGCACTATATATCATATTCAAACAAAAGGAGTTGGTTATATAAGACAATATGTTTGACATTACATGCGGTTGCTGACAAACATGATGCAGGACAATGACTTGACATGATGTAGCCATATGAATGCAGTTATACGCCCCTAAAAATCCAAGGTATGAACGCAAAATATGGGCTTATATTTTATAATCTGATATAGTTTAGCAATATCACACTAAAAAGAGTGGCGTTTTTTCCCAAATATCTGCACAATTGCAAATGTGATACTGATTTTACACAACGGTTCAATAAACAAGAAATTAATTGTGTTATTATGTCAGCATTGTCTGTTTTTGCTCTGTATTTGCAAATGAAAATAGTTCCAAACAAAGCCATATTAATATATCCTACTTTACATTGCAGCTGTTTCTGCTGTGGAAGCAATCCCTAAAATACAAATGACATGCAGTAAATTAAAAAAAATAAATAAAAAATCTTACATTAGTTTATTTTTAATGCTTTATGACCTTTTAACAATTAATTAAAAACAGTTGGACTCTGGATTTGTAATTAAAGTTTTGAGGGGGCAAGCAAGCGCACCTCCCCTTTATCTCTCCTCTCGCTCTAAACCACGATAAACAAATTGAAACAGGCTTAGAATCTTCTCTCAAAACATTATTCACAAGATCGAACCTTCCAGCGACTGTCTGGCTAAATTAAATTACATGAGCGGAGAAACAGGCATGTTTAGATGAAGCTAATCATATCACGACCACATTTGATTTCCAAAAGTGCATGCTGTGAGGAACATAAATTAAGCATCATGCCGACTGAAAGATACTGCAGCAATGTTATAATCATTTGCAATATTTGCCTTGAGAATTCTGATGATTGGATTCTTCTTAAACACATTTTGCTTATATATATTGGACTATTTTGCTACAGAGCAGTTAAAAGACTAGAAGAAAAATAGTCTTTTCCAGGCCTTTTACATACTTTTATGTAATTAATCTTTCATGGCATACTATCACATTTCTGTATGCTACAATATAAGAGTAAGAACTGCAAGTTGTGTATCATCATATAAATAGAAGATTGACTTGCTGCTAATGAGAGTTTGATTTCTTTATGTTTGTATATTGTGCTGCTAGTGCCGTTTGCCTTTTATAATAAATTCAATTGATGGATGACTTTGTTGCTGGGGAAGATCCATCATGTGACTGACAACACTGCTGTTGCTTATTTAGATGGTGGAACTGAATAAAGTGCCTATTCTGCACACGTCTCTGAAGTGAGATGGTTGTGGATCATGGAGCCCAAATCTGTCAGGCATCAGTGATTACTGTAGAGATGCCAAACTGTATATAATTAAAAGACACAAAGAGAATCGGAATACCTAAACGAATTAGACAACTACAAAAAAATGGATAAATGTATTTACTGCAAAAGGTATTACATTCCACAAAAAATAAAGTAATAAATAAATAAATAGTGTCTTTGAGTAAACAACATTGACAACATTACAAATAAAAATTACTTGAAGTTACATCTGAGTGAAATGGAAAATCAATGAGAAAAATTCAAATAGGATGGGACTTAATTTTATACTTCAAGAACAGAGCTGTTCAGTTATGACAGGCCAACATAAAAAGCTATTAGAAATTCCTGATGGACAAAAAAATGTAACAAAAAAAATAAATTAATAAAAAGAATATATAAATAAAAAAATCAGTAGAACAATGGATAAGATCATGGTAATTTTCTGTTAGGTTTATGGATATTTTCTTCTTTGAAATAGCATGAATTTAAGGAATAGTTCCCCCAAAGAAGAAAATTTGCTGTAAACTTAGATGGCTTGAAGGGTAAGGAGGCCTGAGGGTAAATTTCAACAAATTAAAATTTTTTGGTGAACAGAACCAGAAGGTGCATTAAGAAAGTAAACAAGGCCAAAACTGACCTCCTCTTGACTTCAAACAAGTCTGATTCGCTCTCAACATCTCACCACACACATACAGACAAGCAGCTTCTCTTTTTCCACACACACATACACGCGCCCTGGTGCCCTGTTCTGTCTCTGTCTATGGGAGATAATTAAATCTGGGCAGGAGGTTGATAAATGTATCAGCAGGTAGTGACAGGCTCCATGGCTAATGTGTTTCAGGTGAACATCTGCCTCATGCCAGCAGGGGGCACCAGGGGGCATGACCTCCACCGCCCTCAGAGGGCAAAGATACACCCATCACCACAGCAACAGACAACAGAACCTCCTACTATACCAACCACACCATGAGAAAGAGAGAGAAGGCTGAAATCTGGCTTAAGATCCCAATCCAAACGCTCAAAAATTATGTTTTACATTCTAAACTGCTTATTAAAGCACGAATTATACATATAGGGCATGCATGTTCTCCATATTCTAGTTTGTAATATCTGTGCCACTAGCATCACCAAATAGAAACAGATAAAAATAACTGTTTCCAAACAGGTTTCCTGAAGTCATGCCATTGGTCAACCAAACAGATAGTCCCGCCTCAAACATGTGTTTTTTTGTTTTGTTTTTTGTGATATTGACACTGGTAATAAGAATTATGAAATTTCTATCAAACATTTTGATATCATAAAGACCTTATTTAAAGCAAAAATAACTACACTGTGATATATATCGTTACCATGAAATAAAATGACTCATCATTATGTAAGATTTTTCAATTGTCCATGAAGGTCCATTAAGTAACATTAATAGATATAACTTTTGATTTTAATAATGCATTAGTAAATGTTGTAATCAACATTTACTAATATTAATAAATGCTTTAGAAGTATTTCTCATAGTTTATGTTAATGTAGTTAACTAATGTTAACAAATGGAACCTTATTGAAAAGTGTTACCGAAACATGAGGAGAGCAAAAATAGGTACACACAGATATCACAAGCTCCAGCATATTTGAGACAGGTGTGTGACAGATCTGTTGAAGTGTTTGTTTTATTACTCAAGGGACAACACTTGTTCGACAAGTGGCCTGTGATATTACACAGAAAAGGAAACAATATGAAAGGTGCCAGTCATAAAATATAGCGTGACTCTCAAGAGAAGCATGCAGCATTCTGAAAATGTAGATTTATTCATCAGGTCTCAAAGGAAACTGATCAATGTTATGAAATGTGTAGCCAACCATATGCCTGCTGAGATGATTAAATAACATTCTTTTAACCTTGGCAGAACGTTTCCTTCCCATTGCCTTTTTCGAATAAGAAATGGAGTGCAGATGGTACAGCCTCAGGCGGCTGTTGAAAGGTATAGGAAAAAAGATCAGATCTGCTGTTGTTGTTTTCACCCATGACCTTCTGATCTGTGTGAGCTCAACTACTCATGCACATTTACGCACACACACACATCATTAGCAAGAAAGAGCCCTGGTGGTTATGCCACCGGCAATGTGGACAAATGTAGGCTATCATAAGTTGTTATAAGTTATTTTTCCTTGGGGAACTACAACAGGGGGCCCTGATATAAACACAGGCCAGCAAGTCTATGCTGGATATATATAGAGTATATATACACAGCCCAAAACAAAACAAAACAAAACAAAAAAAATACAACCTAAAAGTCGTGGGAAGTCGTGGCCTGATGGTTAGGGAGTCGGGCTTGTAACCTGAAGGTTGCCGGTTTGATTCTCGCACCGGCAGGAATTGAAGGTGGGGATTGTGAATTAACAGCCTTCGATACCATGACCGAACCCCCAATTGCTCCCCAGGCGGTGGAATAATGGCTGCCCACTGCTCCGGGTGTGTGTTTACGGTGTGTGTGTGCATTTGTTTACTACTCACTGCTGTGTGTGTGCACTTGGATGGGTTAAATGCAGAGCACCAATTTCGAGTATGGGTCACCATACTTGACAATACGTCACAACTTTCACTTTTCAAAATAAAATATGCTGAGTATACACACTCATACACCAAGATTAAAATAAAATACTTTATTCTCTAAATATAAATTCTCTAAATATAATTGCAACTCCAATCATCTTTCCATGTTACCGAAAATACATATCTGGAATTCAAAATTTTAATAAGGGTTGTTCATAGGGCAACAAGTAGTTTAAGATACACAAAATACATCTTGAGACACTTTGCAAAACATGGTAAAAGAAACATTAAAATGTTATCAAAAAGATTTGAAGTAATTTGAACCAATCACGTCTAACAACTGAGAGGGAGGGGCGCTTATTTAAACAACAACAAAAAAAAAACTAACTGAATTGCTAAGGAATTTAATTAAGCAAAACAGAGGCAAATACTAAAAAGAGTGCTTAAAAGTGAACTTTAAAGTATATTAAAGGTAACAAAAAATGAAGATAGATGAATACAGCTGAAACCCAAGAGCAGGCAGCATGGATGATGCCCCCCATGTCCACCCTCTGATTTGATTAGAAATTACATCTTTGATTAAAGAGCTGTACAGCAGTCATTGATTTCCAATCTGGCCAGTAGAATGGCTCTGTCAGTGGGAAGCAGGCAGACGGTTCACATTCCACGGCGGCCTTACATCTCTCTGAGTGTCTGTGATTGTGTCCAAGATGTTTAATTACACTCTAAGTGAAGAGAATTACTGTAAATCTTTAGATAACAGCACTTAGCCAGCAGACGAGTGAAGCCTCCTTTATATTTCACCGTCTATTTGAAAAGCTAAACCGGCTAATCTGCTCCGTTGTCTTTGCTAAGCAGCTGACAATGACTGTCTGGATGATTCAAATCACCCTTTCAACTGTGAATAGAGAGATGCACACTTCATTTCAATTTAAGTACAACATAAGGATTATACTGTGAGTCAGGCCTGCACACACAAGCAAACTGAGGCACTGTTTAACAGCTTTTCTGCTTGTTTTATAAGAGGCCACCAGGATTAGGGGTCATCAAACGGTTAAGTATAGAGATCAGGGAACATCTGTCACTAAAGTGTGTGTGTGTGTGTGTGTGTGTGTGCGTGTGCGTGTGAGAGAATGCTGTGCTGCGTTATGTATCATATAGTTTGTAAAATGGACAGAGGATGTGCTGTGCTAGATTAGCATCTATTTTGGCCACTTTATCAGTATAAAATACTTAATTCTGCTTCTTCATTTTACCACCTGGCAATATCTCTCATCATACTATTTTTCACATAAACACAGCTGTGCATACACACAATAAACTACCATTCAAAAGTTTGAGGTTGGTAAGATTTTTGTAATATTTTTGAAAGAGGTCTTATGCTTACCAAGGCTACATTGATGAAACTGTAATATTGTGAAATATCATTACAATTTAAAATAATTTTAAATTTTAATACATTCTAAAATGTGATGGCAAAGCAGAATTTTCAGCATCATTACTCCAGTTTAGTTTTCAGTGTCACATGATACTTCAGAAATTATACAAAACAAGTAAATAAAAATTGTGTTGCTTAATATTTGTGAAAACTATTATTTTCAAGATTTATATAATTAAAAAAAAAAAAAAAAACTTACTGACCCCAAACTTGTGATAGGTAGTGTATGTATACTGTAAATATTAGATACAATGGAAAAATATCTTTAGAAAAACAAAATGGATCCGCATCTCTGTGCCAGTCTATAAGTCCTGCTCTTTCTTTTCATCCTGCAGAGCATGCTGGGAAGTTTCTGCATTCGGTACATTGGACTAATTACTGTAGTTGTGTTCGACCCACCCAATTTATCACTCCTCTGAACATTTAATTAGCTGCAAAGCTCTCTACAATTAAGCCCGGAATTAGGACAAATTGAACTGCAAGCTTAGCAACTAGGGGGGACGCTATAGTGGAAAGTGCAGATGATTGTCGTTATGGGAAAGCTGCAAGCTAAAGATTTAATTCACAAGATTATTTTCTTGTCTTCCCCTCTTGAGCACCAGCAACACAGGCATTTCAGGTTTTGTAATGCATTCAACAAGCAACCAAAACACCTATTTTTTATTCTCAAGAGAATCACTTTTCTGTGCATGTGTATAACCTTGCCAATAACAAAAATGTAAAATGAGCAAACAAGGGTAACAGTGCTAAAAAAGCTGTTATCACAGTCAAACCTCAAATCTGAGTGATTTAAACTGGAGCTAAATACACTGGATTTCTCACATGTTGCACAATAAACTCACCATTTGGTTGTTTTAAAGCCAACATCATATCTAAAACAAAAGTCCAAGGACTTCTGAGCATCAAAATGTTCCATCTGAGATTCTGGAGAGAAGTACTACTGTAACAGGTTTATAAAGTGTGTTTAAGCTTCATTTGAGTGGTTATATCCTTTACTTATCTTGTTAAATGGGGCATTAAAAGTGGGTACAAACAACAACCACAGAACAAAAACAAGGTAATTCATTTCTGAGCCAAGTCTCATCAGCCAGCCGATTTACAGCAGCTGGGTAAATGCATGCAAATCCTGAGTTTATGGGATTGGGAGGTGGGGGGTTTGGGGAGAGCAGCCAACTGTCAATGGAAATAAAAAATGGTGGAGAAAAATATAGATTTCATTTTTTCCCTTCATGTTTTTGCTCTCAAGCTTTCATGAAACTCTGATATAGTCCTCTCCCATCAATTTCTATAACGCAAGTCTTTTGTTTGGTGGATTTGACATTAACGGTGCCGTTTGAATTCCGCTCACGTCGAGATCCCAGCTGCCGCGCATTGTCTCATACTCTCTCGCACTGACACACATCACTCAATCCATCAATTCCCAAGACTTAAATCAAATCATGCTGTCGTTACCATCAAAAGCCGACAGAGTAGGAGCAAATCAGAGATCAAACCTGTGCGAGCAGATGCGAGTTGGCAGCCGTGCCACACGCCTAAGCTGGCGCTGAAATAGCATTAGGCAAAAGCCTTGAGACGCAACCAGGCAAGTCAATTTCCTCTCAGGTTAAATGCTAGTTAGCCTCGGGTGGACCACATGGAGGTAGCCTGGAGGTGTTTTGGTTTCAACACATGGAAAAAAAACAGAGGGAAAACAGTGAAACAAAAAAAAGAGAAGAGTTTCTTTAGGCCAATACATCTTCAGTTGAAGCAATCGTGTATTGTCCTTGAGCTTTAATGGCCTGCTGGTTTCGTCCAGATTGAGTAGCAGCCACAACAAAAAACACACACATACTAAACTTCAAAGCTTGCAGAAAAAAAAGTTAGATGTAAAAGTAAGCTTTTCATCCATGCCCTGACTACTAACATCATGTAGTCTCTTTTTTGAACCAATTGTAAAGTTTCCCAGCATTTTTTCCTCTTACCATACTGTGATGCGAGAGTGGCAAAGAGAGGTTTTGGGCGGGGGTTCACAGATCAAAGCGGCATTTCCAAACCCACATTATAGAAAAACACACACACAAAAAACAGCACTTTAGTTTCTTATACCAAGGCCACCCTGTCTGCCTCAGATGTGGCGTTGTCTGCTTCTCAAAATGTGCTTTTCTTGAACTTCCAGGTGTAATTCAGAGAAGTGAGAGCAAGGTAAGAATAAGTCTACCGTAGACAGAGACAGAGCATAAGGGGTTCACCAAATTCTAGCCCAGTCCATCAATATGTGAAGGATTAAAAGGCAAATCAATGTCTGTTGGGCCTCTGCCAACATCCATGCCAGTGTCTTTATGCTGCTAAAGCCTCTTTTCATCATTCACTGTCAATTTGCAGAGAAGAATGAAAAGATTCTAAATCAGCCTGGTGATAGAGATGCCAGTTTTGATAGCAACACTATAGAGACTTCAAAACATGCCAATTTGGACACCTAATTGCAACTCTTAACGGAGATATAATGACTTAAAATGAAGAAATCACACTATGAACACTGAGCTTGGAGATTAAATAGTTTAATGACATGCATGAGCGTGAGGTTTTCAGCAGGAAGTCGGATCTGAAAAAACAGGTTTGATTGTTCCATTCTCCCTTTCACCTTCCAGCCAACCCACAATTTCTTTCCAATTTTTCTGACCTCATTCAAGGGCCCAAGTCCGGGTGAAAAGAGGTTTTTATTAGTTTTTATGAGTTTTGCCTCATGTTCTTCTATAGATCCAGTCAGTTTCATCTGTTCCTCCTTTAAATTCATAGCACATTCCTGAAGTTATGAAACAATTGCGTAGTGCCCGGCTCACCACGCAGCAAATGATGAGAGATTCTGCAAGCAGAATGCAGGGGAAAAAAAAAAGAGAAAGACTCATGGGGCCGTTTTTAGATTAAAAACAAAACATGTTTGGTGAAATAAAAATCTTTGTGAGAGAAACGCTCTGTGGCAGCTCCTCTAAAAAAGAAGAAATCTAACTAGCGTTTTTTTCTTTTTTTCAGCCAAGGCTCAAGTACAAACACAAAGCAACTTATTTCTCATGAGACCTTTTCTCCTTTAGTTTTTCCAATCTTACAGAAGCGGCGGCTCTTTATCAATAACAGGGTTAGTGGGAGCCGAGCTGAAATTGATCACTGCAGACAGACCGTCCAGGTCGTAGATAAGTAACCCAGCAGAGTTCAGAGACCCAGTCAGAGGAGATCTCCTCTTATCTGGAGGGGAAAGAGCCCATTGAATCTGATGGCACCTGGCAGAAAATCAGTGCCTATTGAACACTAAAGTGGCTCTCTGCTGCCTTAAATAATAGACAGCATAAGCCTCTAAATAAAAGCAGAATTGGGCCAATTTTTGGCTCCCTTCAATTTTTGGAAGCTTACCAGCTGGATCGCTGCAGCAGGAAAACGTCGCATATGTGCGTCTGAATGGAGAAACATCATCAGGTGAAGGCAAGATGATGAAAACAAATTGCTTTTGCTTTTTTGCTGAAAGGGGAAACTAGTTCACAAAGCATAAAACATAAGCAATCTATGGGTGCGAGAGAAAGAATAAAGACAGAAAAGAAAAGACGACTAATCTAGGCCAATCTTCCTATTCTATAAACATGTCTTTATTCATCACTACAAGTATAAAGAGGACATTTTTATAAAACATGAACCATTCAAAAGCCTTCATGATTTTTGGCAGCGGGACATTACAGTGATGAGCGCATACGTTTATTTACACCATAAAGTCTTTCAGCGGTATGCGTTCATTCTCATGTAAAACAGGAAGAACGCCCTCGCTTTTCTACGTCCTCTGAATATAAAACCTTTTATTAAGTTTTGATTTAATCAGTCAGTGCGTGTGTCGAATAAGAGAGCGCAAACAAATGAAAAAATAAAAATGACATTTTAACAGAAACTTGGGGAATTTTTAATAGCTCTGCTGATAAAAGGTTAATTGAAGCAAAGGCAGCCGCTGTGTCTTAGGTCTTTTAATTCAATGTGAGGTGCTGAAAAACATCAAGAATTTGATTAGGTAGTTTAACCCTGGGCTTGACTTGGGATAAATGCATGAAGAGACCCAGACTGTGAAGTGTTTGCAAAGCTCCTGTGGGACAATGGGGTTCAGGGCTTTTTTAATAATGGCAGTGTCTTAATGTCACTGACAAAAAGCACAGAGACAGAAAAGCAATAAAATGAACGCAAAATTAGAGCTGTCTTTCAAATTTTCTTAAAGAAAAGCCCACTAGTTTTTATGCATGTATGCTAACACAGTAATTGGTCCAGTCACTGGTTTGAATGGAATTGCCTCATACAAGTGTAACATATTATGACAGAAAGCTCATACGCTGGTAAGATCCAAGGATTAGCTGGTTTGCTAATGAATGATCAGATTTGGCTCTTTCAAGCCATTTTGGACAGTCCAGTTTTCCATGATTTCATTGAATATTCTAAACTGATTCTCAGAACATTTTGGCATTATGACCGAAGCAATAGTTTTCTAGGACAAACAGATCTATCCATGCGGGGAAAAAATGCTAAAAGTGTAAGTTGGTGTGCTCCAAAACCCCTCTAAATCCAGCCAACAGACAAATTAAACCAGGCTGGGAGACCAGCTAAGATCAGCAAACCCAGTTAAGGTTGCTTTAACATGCCAAACAAGATGTTGCTCATTTCTACAAAAAGATCAGTTTTGCTGCTTCCAGTAATAGAAGGAAAGGTTAACCCAATTAACCCAAAAATGAAAACTGTGTCATTATTTACTGATTAAAACTTATTGTTGGTTATTATATTGTTATACACATTAATACAGTGAAAGTCACTATGGTCCAAAACAACACTAAATACCACTGACCTCTACAGCCCTGAACGTCAGCGGAGACCAGTACACCTAGATGAGCCCCAGAGACAGATCCCCAGTGAAGACCTCATCACCTAGATGGCCATCGGGACAAGACCAGGGGAACCAGATGAGTCCTCTACACGATCTGACTTTTCTGCCGTTGGAATTGAACTGGTGGTTTCGTCTGGCCAGAGGAGAACTGGCCCCCCGACTGAGCTTGGTTTCTCCCAAGGTTTTTTTCTCCATTCTGTCACCGATGGAGTTTTGGTTCCTTGCCGCTGTCGCCTCTGGCTTGCTTAGTTGGGGACACTTAATTTCCAGCGATATCGTCGACTTGATGGCACAGATACTATTTAAACTGAACTGAGCTGGACGATGACATCACTGAATTCAATAATGAAATGCCTTTAACTGAAAATTGAGTGTTTAATCTTGTCATTTTACGTTATCGCCGTATTGCATGATCTACGGAGTAAATCTACTGGATTAGAAAACTCATGCATATGATGCAGTATATATGTGACGACAATGGTCAAAAGTATCAATTTTCAAATCGTGCAGGATGTTAAAATTGTTTTTAAGTCATAACGTAACATTCTGCAAGTAATTGTGTGAAAATTAGCCTTTATTAATCAAAACTCTGTACCTGTAAACCATACTTTGTGTGAAAAGGAATAAAAGTTGTCTGAATTTTACTGTCTCTAGTGTTGATTTCAACTGGAAACTGCAGTGAATCGTACATATAGGTACGTTTTTTCAGTTTTGCAGAAATGTATGTAGAGGCACGTATTTCCAATGAGCCTAGGTTGAAAAAAAAAGTTTCCACCACTGAATTAAAAAAATAAAAGTAATTGCAACTTTTTTCTCGCAATTGTGATTTATAGCTCACAATCCTGACTTTTTTTCTCAGAATTGCATGATAAAACTCACAATTTTTTGTTATAAAGTCAGAATTCCAAGATATAAATTTGCAATTCTGACTTTTATTTTTCCTCAGAATTGTGAGTTTAAAAAAGTCATAATTATCTTTGCTTTTATTTAGTTATCTTTTATTTATTTATTTTTTGGTGGAAACAAGTTTCAGTAAGAAACTAAGACATATATATAAAAAAAAGTAGGCTAAAAAGCTTAGAAAAAAGACACTGGCATGATTGCTTCTGCTATTTTTGTCCTGAAATACAGGAATATCACAGTGGCTTTTGAGCACAGGCAACAATTCTGCGATTAAAAAATGAGGACTCCTGGCTGCCCGCTGTTGCTGTATATAAACCCTCTTGTCCACCCACACTGAAGAGATCAAAGATGGGGCAGCTTTTCAAATGTTGAAGCTAAAATTGAAAACAGCTTGGATCTATCAGGAAACAGTGGATATATGAAATAAACCTCAGCTCTCTGTCCACTATGCTGGATCAGGGTGGCAGCAATATGTGCCGTCTCCTAAAATCCTCAACATTGCCAAACTATTTATAGAAAACTCTGTGATGGTATGTTGAGAAGAAACTGCCATTTTACGTTGATCCTCATCCAGAACATTCAAAATGAACATGAGTGTGTTATGAGAAGTTAAGTCTTTGTGTGGGCCATTGAACACAAATTGAACACACATTGAACTGATAAAGCTGAGATCAGAGGCAGTCACACAAGGGTAGTCATACCATGAAGGCAGTTAGAATGTTATATCTAACTGTTTTTTTAATAACAATAGTACTATATATATGTCTGTATGTTTCTATATCATTAAAATGTCAATAATTATCAATGATTATTCTCACTGCACATTTTTTACTATATTATAATGCTAATTTTATTTAAACTAGCAAAAAAAAAAAAAAAAGTTAAGGATTACTTTAAGGATTTTTTAATGAGGTAAAATTTGTTCTTGACAGACTTCATGAGATTCACTGATTAGTGGGCAAAACCTGTTTAACTATTTAAAGAAATTTTTCCTTGCAAGTGGCATCAATTCCCCTGGCTGCTGCTGCTGTGACAATCACTAATTATTGTTAAAGTGAATAAAAGCACTTAAATCTTCTTGAGAATACATAACGATGCTTCTTATAATGAGCTGAAAAGTCAAACTGCTGAAAACGCATATCTTCCACAGAGCTCTTGTAAATGAGCGGCACACAAGAGAAAATGCATTTAATAACAAAGTTATCTTCACACACACTTCTGAAATGAGAAGCCGCCGCATAATTAGCAGACAATTGATGCTTTGCGCCCACTTCCAAAATGATGATGAATGTCTATGACAAAATGAAAATAATCATCAGTCTGGGACGAAGGGGATTAAAATCAAGATAAACTCTTTCAAACAAACAGCTGTGCGGTAAAACCCCTGCTAAATCGGATAAACATCCAGCGCTCCTGAACATGTTAATTTCCACAGAGGCCATATTTCAATTTAAGAGTCTCACTTCATTTGCTTTTAAATGGTCGCTTTTTTCTTTTCGTGTTTTTCGACCTCTCATTCTCTCCCTCCAAACACACATGCAAACACACTCATAAACCCTCAACAGGGTGTTGACTATCATTACGATGGAGTGTCTCGATACCTGTGGAAATCAGTTTCACAGCAGTGGGCTTACAGGCAGAGCTAATTGAACTCGTTGTTGTATTTATAGAATTAGAGAGGAATTAATTGGCCTAGAACAAATGGAGCAAATGTAACAGAAGCAGATGTTACATAGAGAGGAAGCAGGCCACATGGGGCAGGTAATACAAACACATTTTATCGGCTTTTACAGCCGCTCTGCTCTTCAGTTCACTTGGAGGATGCTCCGGTAGAGATAATAACGCTGGCTAATCCAACACATCTCACATTAGTGGACCTGAAACAGTTTTACACAGCAGAAAAAGACATAAATAAACACTAGAGCTGTCATTTTAACATGTAGTTTATTTTAGAAGTTAAAAATATTATTTGTTAATCATTAAAAAAAAAAAAATTAAAGAACCACCAAATTAAGTTATTGATATGGAAATGAATCAATCTATCTATTCATTTATCTATCTATATTCATCTATCCATCTGTATTTATCCATCATCTATATCCATCTACCTATCTATATACATCCATGTATATCCATCTACCTATCTATTTCTACACATCCATCTACATATATATCCATTTACCTGTCTATCTACAGTATGTCTATCTATCTGTCTATCTAGCCATCTATCTTTACCTGATGTATATCCATCTAGTAGATGGATATACATAGATGGATGTATAGATATAGATAGACAGGTAGATGGCGTCTACCTGTCTATCTATATCTATACACCCATCTATGTATATCCATTTTCTATCCATCCATCTATATATACCTATGTATATCCATCCATGTATGTCCATCTGCCTATCTATATATAATCTATATATATCCATCCATCTATACTACCTATGTATATCATCTACCTATCTATTTCTATCCATCCATCTTGTCAGTAAATATGAATTTTGTGTAGTTAGTTTTATTAATCCACATATTACTACATTAATTTGTTAAACTCTTGAAATCAATTGACAGCCCTAATAAAAACACAAATAAATCTAACATTTTCTCTCTCTCTGCTTAAACATGGCATAACACAAGAAGGAAGATTTTACAGGTCAGTGTTTGCAGCCCTGACAAGGTAGATTCACCCATTAAACAGAAATGCAAACATATTAAAGGCTCCTCAAGTGTAAAATTCATTCGGTGCCAACAAAAACCCAAATAAGCGGTAATTACTTAACTGCACACTGCGAACACAGTAGAGAGTGATTGGATTGCGCATTTTCACACAGCAGGTGTGTGTTTGCTTGTGTGTGTGTGTGAGAGAGAGAAGACTAGAATGCTGCTGCTTTTTACGAGCGCCACTGACTGAATTGATTTTACAGTCTAGGGTAGTTTATGTCTTCAGGAAGTTATGGGCCGACAGACAATAGAGCTTTAACAGTGCCTGTCTGGCTCAAAGCACATTTGTGACTGCTGGCACTCATGTCTATACTGTAGCAGGAGGTAGTAAATTCACTCCCTACCTGTTTTAACAACTGCAGCTCTGGATTGACAGTTCTGTCAATATGAGAGACAAAGTTACTTATTATGCATGACATCAGACCCGCACTTTAAATAAGAGCACTGATGACACAAAGAAAAAAAAGAAGGGGATGAAAGGAAAGCGATAAGCTAGGGAAGAAAGCAACACATGAACACAACAGAAGACATGTTGGAGAGCGTTTTACAGAGAGCAAGCAAGGTCAGGATGAAAGAGAAATAGGATGAGCCTTATTTTGTTTGGTCAGGCGGTATACACGATTAAGCTGTCAGGTGAACAGGGACACTATCGATTCACAGAAGTGAGTGTGAGCCATCACTGTAATTTATTATTGCAAAAGCCCGATGCAGTGGAGGGATGCGTTCATGCTTAACTGCATACAGTCTGGGTCCAGTATGAGCTAATGGCAGCATTACATATAGACGACTCTCAGACTGGCACACTCTCTGCCTTTTTAATTTTACAAATCAAGTCATTTAGCAAATGAGTTCCAAAGTAGTGTATATTTAATGGCTAACTGACGACTTTGATTATGTTTTAACAACATTTGTAGTTGAAATTCCAAATGTGAACAGATGGTTCCAAGAACACAAACTGAAATGGTAGCATAATTTGATTACATATTCTTAATGATTTAGTCCTCATACTCAATACCAAAAACCATGAAATGGCATTAAAATTTATTTTCCACATAATCAAAATTGGTACAATATATGGTGCAATCCAAAGTTGTAAAAGATCACAATACAAGATTAAAAAAAAAAACTTTTTATGCTCTCTCTATATAGATCTCCCAGAACGACGTTTAGAATGTTAAAATTATATACAAATCAAATCACACTATATCATTATTTTTCAGTAAAACAGTATTTTTCACTATGTTTATAGCTGTAAAAAAGTTATAGCTGTAAAATTTCCAGATATTGCAAATTATTATTTATTTGTTAAAAACAATGTTTAATTAAAAATATGCATTTAAAATATCTACACTACTGGTCAAAACAAAGTAGTATAAAAATGATTTTTATTTTTAAAAAAATTAATTCATAAAAGTAAAAGATGTATTTCACAAAAATGGTGCTCTTAAAATATATTCATTAAATAGTTTTCAAACAATATCAGTTTCCACAAAAATATTAAGCAGCACAATGGTTGATAAGAAATGTTTCTTGAGCAGCAAATCAGAATATTAGTATGATTTCTGAAGGATCACGTGACACTGAAGATTAGAGTAATGGCTGGTGAAAATCCAGTTTTCACAATATTACAATTTTTATTGTATTTTTGATCAAATAAATGCAGGCTTGGTGAGTATAAGTAACTCCTTTCAAAAACATTAAAAATCGAATCAGCCCCAAACGCTTGAACAGTAAAGTATATAAACATTATTTAAAAAAATAAAATAAAATAAAATAAATAAATAATAATAATACAAAGTAAATTTTAGAATAATTTGTGCTGGGAACAGTAAAGTGTTTGATAGTGCAAATTTTAAATTAAAAAAAAAAAAAAAATTGCAACAAATAATGTTTGCTCTTGAAATGTAAAAACCATACCAAAACATTCCCTGTGCAGAAGTTAAACCTGCACAAATCACTGAGTGTGCAGCATAGCCAGAGATTTTAGAAGTATGATAACAGAGTCCATGGGCTCTAATAACCTCCGTCTGGGTCAGACCCAGAGAAAATAATGTGCCCTTTGTTTGCTGAGGAGCTGTCCTAATGTGTTAGCTACAACAGACTGAACAGAAGTTCAATACTCTCCACACACCGGCACACACACATAAACTTAGTAATAAACTCAGCTTATTATTGCATTTTTGATAAGGTCAACCAAGCCACTGAAACTGTACAGAAGTCATTTAGCCACATAAACAGAACAAAAGAGAGGGGGAGAGGGTGAGAGAAGGTAAATACAGATCAAACAAAGCATGCAAACACACACTACGCATATTGTAAGACCCTTTTCCACTTACATGTCCTAATTGCTCCTTTACACATAATGAAGTTTACAAACATCAAAAAAAGGATACAAAAATCTGTGTACTATATGCCAAGTGTTCAAAACCCAGAGGATAACTTTGTAAGCTCTTAAAAGCTTCTTAAAGGAACAGTTAACCCAAAAACGCAAAAATTCTGTCATCATATACGGATCCTCATGTCAAGATATTTTGAAGAATATTTTAACTGTTATTGTTCATTCAGTGAAAATCAGTGGAGTCCAAAAAAATTTGGACAGCATTGTAGGGCAAAAAAATTACATATTATATTTTATATATACACACACACACACACACACATACACACAGTGCCTTGCAAAAGTATTCATACCCCTTTATTTTGTTGCTGCTTTATGTTAAGCTCCTTTAAATTACTTTTTTTTTCCCCACATTAATCTACACTTAGTACACCATATTGACAAACTAAAAACAGAATTGTCACAACTAAAAAAATAAAAAACTGAAATAAGTACATTGCATAAGTATCCATACCCTTAACTAAATATATAGCTGAAACACCTTTACAGCCTCAAGCCTTTTTTGTTTGATGCGACAAGCTTTGCTCATCAGCATTTGACAATTATCTGTCATTCTTCTCCTCACCTCTTCACCTCTCAAGCTCTGTCAGGTTGGATGGGGGCAGATGCACATTTTCAGGTTTCTCCAGAAATGTTTGATTGGGTTCAAGCTCAGGCTGTGGCTGGGCCACTCAAGGACATTCACAGAGTTGTCTATAAACCACTCTTGCTGTGTGTTTAGGTCCATTGTCCTGTTGGAAGGTGAATCTTCTGCCCAGTCTGAGGTTCTGAATGCTCTGGACTGGGTTTTCATTAAGGCTATCTCAATATTTTGGTGCATTGAGCTTCTCTTCTACTCTGATGAGTCCCTTAGTCCCTGCCGCTGAAAAACAGCCCCACAGCATGAGGCTGCTACCAGCACACTTTACTTTTGGGATGGTACTCTGCAGGTGATGAGAAGTGCCTGGTTTGCTTCAAACATGATGCTTGGAATTGAGGTTCATCAGACCAGAGAATCTTGTTTCTCACAGTCTGAGGGTCCTTTAGGTACTTTTTTGCAAATTCTAAGTGTGTTTTCATGTGTCTACACTGAAGAGAGGATTGAGTCTTGCCACACCGGCATAAAGCCCAGATCAGTGGAGTGTTGCAGTGATGTTTGTCCTTCTGTAGGTTTCTACTGTCTCCACATATGATCATGGAGCTCAACTAGAGTGACCATCAGGTTCTTGGTCACCACACCAACCAAAGTCCTTCTCTATCAATTGGTCAGTTTGGCCAGGAGGCCAGCTCTAGGAAGATCCCTGGTTGTTTCAAACGTCTTCCATTAAGGGTAACAGAGACTACATGCTTCTCTGAACCTTCAGTGAAGCAGAATTTTTTTCTCAACTCTTCCCCAGATGTGTGGCTTGACGCAACCCTGTTTCTGAGCTCTACAGGCAGTTCTTTGGACCTCAGGGCTTGGTTTTTGCTCTGATATGCATTATCAGCTGTTAGACCTTTTATTAAGACGTGTGCCTTTCCAAATCATACCCATTCAATTGAATTTGCCACAGGTTAACTCCACTCAAAGTGTAGTAACATCTACAAGCAATATGAATGCTCTTGAGCTAAATTCCAACTGTCCCAGATAAGGGTATGAATACTTACGCAATGGAATCATTTAAGTGTTTTATTTTTAATAAATTTGCGAAGATGTTAAAAACATGTTTTTTGCTTTACCATTATGGTGTATGGAGTATAGATAGATGTGGAAAAATAGTAATTTTAAAGCAGTTTAACATAAGGCAGCAACATAAAACGTGAAAAAAATGAAGGGGTATGAATACTTTTGCAAGGCACTGTGTGTATATATACATACATACACACACACATATATGTGTGTGTATATATATATATATATATATATATATATATATATATATATATATATATATATATACATATATATATATATATATATATATATATATATATATATATATATATATATATATATATATATATACACACATACACACACACACACACACACATATATATATAGTTAGTGTATATGTAATCAACAAATATTCAGATGAGCCTAAAAACAACAACTGGTTTATAAATCACAAAACGATCACTTCAATATTATAGTAAGCCACAATGATACACAATACGATCCAGTTTTGTGCAACTTTCAACTTAAGATATACTTCTGATCCAGTAAAATAGTGCAGATAGTGCTTGGCAGAGGCAATTTTTCTTGGCTACTTATCTGGAGAGTCTAAACAGAGCATCATGTAAGGGGATTCAAGGTTAAGCTGCCCTCTTGTGGGCTCGGCATCCCTCGGCACGGACGCTATCTGAGAATCTGCTCGGCTCTTTTCCCTGAGCCCTCGACACGGTCAATGGCGATGGAGAAACAGCGTATAGATGAGCAGGGCTTTAACCTGGCCTGTGACTCTACGGCAGTAGATTTCCCTTGTGTCTCTGCCCTTGATTTGTTCACTCGGCTCTTCGTACATCTTCACTTGTGTGATATATGGCTGGTAGTGGTGCACAGACACAGAGGGACAGCCATGTTATGTCACCTTTATAACGAGAGCAGTATATTCTCCTTGGCCTGACTTGTCCTCTCCCTCTCTGAGGATCTCATCTTGGTTCATTTTAAAGGCAAAATCAGACATGAATATTTCAGTTTTGTGTTGCACCTCTATATTATACCTGTCCAATGGTTTCATAATGTCTCACGAATACTTTGAGAGGTTCGCTATCCGAGTAAATAGGAAAACGCAGGCTGGTGATAAAAGAAATTACATTTAGCGGGTCACATTATCACATCCAATCAGATCCACTATAATGATGCAAAGTTATTCTTATCTCCTTTCATTGCATATTAATCTATAATTAAAAAAAAAAAACAGTGCAGAGGTATAAAGTAGAAAAAGTGCAAAAGATAGAATGCATATACAGAGCCATATATAGATTTAATTTCACATAAATTATTGTACAACACATCACCATGGAAACATTATAGAGAAAAAGTGACTGATATCCATGAAATCTTTCATGATTTACTCTCAATATCTATATGAAAAGTCATTATGATGGGCCTTCGGTCATGCATTCAGTAGCAAGATGGGACCAGACTGCTTGCTGTTAGTCAAAGTCTGGCTATCTGAGACTTTACAGGCTTTCAAAAATGAAAAATTAAGATATTTTTGATGAAATCTGAGAGCTTTCTGACCCTGCTTAGACAGCAATGTTCAAAGCCCAAAAAGGTAGTAAGGACATTGTTAAAATAGTCAGGATCACATGCATGCATTGTGGTACTCTTGTGAACACCCTGCAAATGACACAGAAGAGAAGAAATTGTTGAATAAAGTCAATATTTTGTTTTCTTTACACACGAATAGGATTCTCATAGATTCATAAAATTAAGGTTGAACCACTGATGTCACATGGACTATTTTAACAATGTCCTTACTACCTTTCTGGGCCTTGAACGTGGTAGTTATGTTGCTGTCTATGCAGGGTCAGAAAGCTTTCGGATTTCATCAAAAAATATCTTAATTTGTGTTCCGAAAAAGAACAAAGGTCTTACGGGTTTGGAACAACATGAGTATCAGTAATTAATGACAGAATTTTCATTTTTGGGTGAACTATCCATTTAAATACTATGTTCAAGCATTTTAAAGGACTTAAACTCTCAAATAACTAATCAGGGTAATTTTAACCATCTTCGTTGTCTTTTACTGTTCAAAGACACTGATGAGAAATGCCTCAGCCTGTTTCTATTGTAAGTGAGGTCTATAGCCTGTTCTCTCTTTGTGTCTCATCAGTAGGGGAGGCCAGGCGCTGTTAAAGGCCACAGCTTTAATTACACCCTGCCCACAGCAGTTAAATGTCAGGCCATTTGCATTACATACAGAGTGCACTGGCATTCAGCGGGCATTAGCCTCTGCTGGCGCTATCGGTCACAGCCCAGTGAAGGCTTTAGCCGACCAACCTCTACCACAGTGAAAGTACCAACTTCAATCAACACCCCCTGAGTGGGTGCCATGCCATCCGAAGATGATGAATTACACTGAAGGCCAGAAACATACACACAGTGTTGTTGTTTCATTTACTGGTTTGTTTGCTTGTTCACATACATACATACACTCTTAAGAAAAATGGTACCAGATTACATGTTATGTTAAAAAACTAAAAAGATAAAAAGACATGATTGGTAGGTAACCAGTTACAATTTGAAGTTAAAGAAGAAGAACTAATTTACCTGTGGAGAACGTGTTGACAGTCTTTGTAGTTGGATGGTGGAGTTCCAGAAAATCAATGAGGTTGCTTTGACAGTTACAGATTTGAACAACAAAATAAAGAACCCTAAACTCCAACTCAGCAAAAAAGGGTTCTTCAGGACGATATGTTTCTAAATAGAACATGTTACAACATGTAAAGACCATCTTTTTTGGAGTATATGCTTACATATGCTTGATTCTTAATATTGTGTTGTTACCTGAATGATCTACAGATTTTTTTTTTTTTTTGTGATAGTTGTTCATGAGTCCCTTGTTTGTCCTGAACAGTTAAACTGCGTGCTGTTCTTCAGAAAAATCCTTCAGGTCCCACAAATTCTTTGGTTTTCCAGCATCTTTTGTGTATTTGAACCCTTTCCAACAATGTCTGTATGATTATGAGATCCATCTTTTCACACTGAGGACAACAGAGGGACTTGTGCGCAACTATTACAGAAGGTTCAAACGGTCACTGATGCTCCAGAAGGAAAAACGATGCATTAAGAGCCAGGGGTGTAAACTTTTGAACAGAATGATTGCCTCGTTTTGCCCAAATATCTTTTCTTTTTTTTTTTTCATTTAGTACAGCTCTTCAGAAGCTACAGATGTTTCCCAGAAGTTAAAATGAGTTCAATTTAACCTGATCTTCAAATTCAAAAAGTTTCACCTCCAGGCTCTTAATACATTGTTTTTCCTTCTGGAGCATCAGTGAATGTTTGAACCTTTTGTAATAGTTGCGTATGACTATTACTTTCTCTTGTCGACTAAATATAAATGTCTTTTATGTGAAATATCTTATTCTCGTCAGTACTAAGTAAAAAATGATATTTTGTATGATTCCTCTTATTTTGATAAAATAAACATTTTGCAGATACTGCAAAGTGGACGTAAAATTTTAATCAACTGTACATATATTCATTAGAAGTTTTAATTAAATAGTGTATTATTATTGCATAAACAAATATATATATATATATATATATATATATATATATATATATATATATATATATATTTTTTTTTTTTTTTTTTTTTTTTTTTTTTTAAATGGTAAAAATAAAATTTATATATACACTACTGTTCAAATATTTGGGATTGGTAAGATGTAGCTGTTTTTAAAATAAGTCTCTTATCCTCACCAAGGCTGTTTTTTATATCAAAAATACAGCAATATTAGGAAACATTACCACTTAAAATAAATTTTCTATTGTAATACATTTTAAAATATAATTTATTCCCTTGATAGCAAAGCTGAATTTTCAGGAGACATTACTCCAGTCTTTAGTCAGAAATCATTCTAATATGCTGATTTGGTGCTCAAGAATCATTATTATAAATGTTGATAACAGTTGTGCAGCTTAATATTTTATGAAAATATTTTTTTATGATTCTTTGATGAATACAAAGATCAGTAGGACAACATTCAGTATATGAAACGTTTTTTTGTAACAATGTAATGGTCTTTGCCATTTCGAACAATTTAATGTATCCTTGCTTAAGTAAATTTTTCACTGAAAAATATGTACTGACCCGAAACTTTTGAACAGTTTTGAGAATATTCTGCCATGTAAAAGTGTTTTTATGTTCTTTGTTGGGGATTTACAGAGAGTTGGATCCAAAAGACATAACAGCATACAACATCTTAAAAAGTCATATGCCCGTACACTGCTTCAACAGCACCCAGCACAGTTTAGAGAGGGCAGAAAATAAAGATTAAGGACTCACAGCGGACACACAGTGCTGTCAGTTAGGCTTGTTCATGAGCAGCAACGAGAGGCTGGTAGAATGTGCCTTGAACTATCACCACCCAGGGCCTCCTCATCCACCTCCATTACAGACCCCACAGGGCTGTTGATTGAGCTTGTTTCTTGTCTCATCTGCCTTCTATTCCCCATACTAATTAAAACCTTGATTGCAAAGGCCTTTTAGAGCTTCACGGTGGAGGCGTGGATGTGGTGGAGGGAGAGACATGAGGACAGAGGGGAGGAAAGATGTATATTGGAGACCACAGGTGGTGCTGCTTCCAAGGGTCTGTCACTTCCGAGCAATCAACACATGGGCAATGAGAAATGAGGATAGTATGGCAAGCAGAAGAGAAGTGGGCTAAAAGGAACTTATCTTAATGGCTTCAACTGCAAGTAAATAATATCTCATGAATTATTAAAATGCTGCTCTGTTATATATTAAGCATTTCCTAAAATCCGTATGGATGGATATTATATTTTAAAGGGATACTGTACATTACATTTAAAGGCATACGTAAATAACATTTTTATAATAATATTAATTATTTTTGGCACTGATCTTACTGGTTCTGAAACATTGTTCTGTAATATATTATTTATTTCCACAAATTCACTTGGCTAAAATAAATAAATAAATTTGACAGGGGCATTTACAGTGGCCCAGTAGTGCACAACACAACAAAATCGCCACAACACATAATTTTATTGTGTTGTGGCTTGTTTCCGTTGTGTTGCAGCTTGTTCCCATTGTGGTGCGGCTTGTTTCGTTTTGTTGTGCTCATTTCATTGTGGTGCGGCTTGTTTCGTTTTGTTGTGCTCTTTTCATTGTGGTGCGGCTTGTTTCGTTTTGTTGTGCTCTTTTCATTGTGGTGCGGCTTGTTTCGTTTTGTTGTGCTCATTTCATTGTGGTGCGGCTTGTTTCGTTTTGTTGTGCTCTTTTCATTGTGGTGCGGCTTGTTTCGTTTTGTTGTGCTCATTTCATTGTGGTGCGGCTTGTTTCGTTTTGTTGTGCTCATTTCATTGTGGTGCGGCTTGTTTCGTTTTGTTGTGCTCATTTCATTGTGGTGCGGCTTGTTTCGTTTTGTTGTGCTCATTTCATTGTGGTGCGGCTTGTTTCGTTTTGTTGTGCTCTTTTCATTGTGGTGCGGCTTGTTTCGTTTTGTTGTGCTCTTTTCATTGTGGTGCGGCTTGTTTCGTTTTGTTGTGCTCATTTCATTGTGGTGCGGCTTGTTTCGTTTTGTTGTGCTCTTTTCATTGTGGTGCGGCTTGTTTCGTTTTGTTGTGCTCATTTCATTGTGGTGCGGCTTGTTTCGTTTTGTTGTGCTCATTTCATTGTGGTGCGGCTTGTTTCGTTTTGTTGTGCTCATTTCATTGTGGTGCGGCTTGTTTCGTTTTGTTGTGCTCATTTCATTGTGGTGCGGCTTGTTTCGTTTTGTTGTGCTCTTTTCATTGTGGTGCGGCTTGTTTCGTTTTGTTGTGCTCTTTTCATTGTGGTGCGGCTTGTTTCGTTTTGTTGTGCTAATTTAGTTGTGTTGCGACTTGTTTCTGTTGTGTTGTGCTAATTTAGTTGTGTTGCGACTTGTTTCCGTTGTGTTGTGCTAATTTTATTGTGTTGTGGCTTGTTTCCATTGTGTTGTGCTCATTTCTTTGTGTTGCGGCTTGTTTCTGTTGTGTTGTGCTAATTTAGTTGTGTTGCGACTTGTTTCTGTTGTGTTGTGCTAATTTTGTTGTGTTGCGGCTTGTTTCTGTTGTGTTGTGCTAATTTAGTTGTGTTGTGGCTTGTTTCCGTTGTGTTGTGCTAATTTTATTGTGTTGCGGCTTGTTTTCATTGTGTTGTCCTAGTTTTTTTGTCTTGCGGCTTGTTTCCTTTGTGTTGTGCTCATTTTGTTGTGTTGTGGCTTGTTTCCGTTGTGTTGTGCTAATTTCATTGTGTTGCAGCTTGATTTAGTTGTGTTGCGGCTTTATTCTGCTTTGTTGTGCTAATTTCATTGTGTTGCAGCTTGATTCCGTTGTGTTGTGCTAGTTTTTTTGTTGCAGCTTGTTTCCATTGTGTTGTGCTAATTTCATTGTCTTGCGGCTTGTTTCCGTTGTGTTGCGGCTCGTTTCCGCTGTGTTGTCAGTTGTAACATAATATAATGGTTCTAAGGATAAGATATTAGTGTAGTAAACTGTAGTAAACAAATATATGTGGGTCATGCCTTAAAGGTATAGGGTTGGTGATTTCGGAAAGCCTAGCAATAGCAAGCTAGCTTTGATAGCATAAGATCCCACCCTCCCTTCAAATCACCAAACAGTTGCTGGTACCTATTGACTACCACTTTATGAAAGAAAATATACTATGGCAGTCAATGGGGACCAGAAACTGTTTGGTTAAGCACATTCTTCAAAGCATCTTTTGGTTCAACTATCCCTTTAACTCACATAGAACTGTCTTTTTGGTTTCCCGTTTTTTCCTTCCCAACATTTATACAAGGTATAAAGATTTGAAAGAGATCCTAATTTGAGGGGAACAAGTGTCTATCATATCTCTGTGCATTTCAGCAATAGCCAGGAGAGGTGCTGCTCTCTCCCTAACCAGGTGCTTTCAATCCAAGTTCTTTTCTAAAACCTCTTATTGTGCACATGGCAGAGAACAAGAAGAACAGGTGTTTTCCTTTAGTCTCTGGTTTAAAGCAGCACCATTAACCACTACTGAAATAGGTCAAAAGGATCCAGATCAATCAAGTTCTCATCCTTCCCAACCCTCCCTCTCTATCGCTTCTACTTTCTTTCTCTGATTTCACTCTCCAACACTATTGGAGTGCGTGCCTAATCGTGAATGAGCCTCCCTACATTGTTCCACTCTGGCTTTTAAAGGTGATCCAGAACGTAAAAGAAAAAAGCAGTCAAAATGTCAAAATAGCTGAAATCGCAACGAAGCCCTGATGTAGCTTTGTCCATTGTGTGTGACACAATAGTGCAGCAACAGCATTCAGACGGCCCCTTGCCGGCGCGGACATTGTTCATTTCGCTATTCACATGACAGCCTATATTCAGGCAGTGCTATTCATCCTGTCTGCCTGCATCTCCTGATTTATTTCACAAGGTTAATATTCTGATGGATTTTTACTCTGGCAAGGACGAAGACGCCAGCTGCACATCCTCAATCACAGCAGAAGGCCCCCTCCCCTCACTCCATCACAGCAGCTCCTGGGTTCTGAGATGGGAACAGGGAGGGATGCCACATGACTGTCCTCTAGTTAAGGTGAAATGGACAAAAAGGGAGGATTAACCCATCAGGACTAGTGGGATGTATTCTTTAAGACTTTTCTGCATGCTAGGTAGTCTTGCCTACTTGCCTCAAAAATATGTTCTGATTGACTGAGATTGTGTTGTGCTGTACAGCATTTCCACTGTCAACATGGAAACACTTATCTTTATGTTTAGGAAAGTGTGTTGACCTTAGGCTTCTCCAGAAGGATTGTCACTGTAATAACTTTCCTGTAATACTGCTAAATGACAACTTACTAACGTACCTGTTGATCCAAGCACCTAAACATACACTACCATTCAAAAGTTTACACTTTCACAAGATTTTTATTTTCCAGCAAAGATGCATTAAACTGATCAAAAGTGACAGTAAAGACTTTAAAATACTGCAAAAGGTTTATATTTCAAATTAATGCTGTTCTTTTGAATTGTTGAACTGTTTTTTCTATTCAAAGCACACCGAAAAAAATGTATCAGGTTTTACAATAATATTAAGCACAACTGTTTTCAACATTGATAACAAGAAATGTTACTTGAGCATCAAATCAGCATATTAGAATGATTTCTGAAGGATCATGCGACACTGAAGACTGAAAATTCAGCGTTATTTTACTATTTACTATTTAAATAGTAATAACTTCATACAGTATAATAGTTTTACTGTTTGTTTGATTGTTTTTAATAAAAAAAAAATCCCAAACCTTTGAACAGTAGTGTATTTACATTAAGGATGAACTGATTTTAATTGATATTTATAATATATATATTTTTTTTTTTTTTTTTTTTAGGGGCCCAAGTGTTAAAAATGCTAAATTCAAAGTAAATTTAGGTATCACAATGTTATACAAAAACATATATTCATTCTGAGATTGGCTAAATATTTCATTTAATAGTAATGTATAATATGTCATATCAATAAAATTGTAAACTGTGGTGTAGTATATATGGTATCAATATATCATGCATTGCTATAGCAGTTATGTCCACATAACATAAACATACCCACCCAGATGCACTCATACATGTATTCATAAACAGCTTACATCTGTGAGTGTTAAATACCCAGTTACGAAGCAGTGAATTCATTTGTCTTGACCTGTATCATCATATCATAATCCACCCTCGACATTCCTTCAGTTCTATTCAAGTCTAAAACTCCAGTAATATGCAGTGAGTGTTGTAAGAGCAATTACAGAGGTAATCTCCATATTAGCATAAAACACATGCTTAAGACAGAGCTCATTCAACCATATCCACACTGAAATTATAGACACTTTACTCCACATAATGTCATTTTCCACAAGGTTACTCTTCCTGCTGTGTTCTTCTGGTGACGTGGAGAGAGAGAAAGTTTTAGAAGTAGGGACAAATATTATAGATTAATGTGTTTAAATTTCTATTGCAAAAATGAGGTTGAAAGGCCCTCAAGTCTTTAAATTTTACATGCTGTTCGTCTTGTTTGTGCATCAGTACTTTATTTTAGTTGTTAAGTCTGTGAATGAAGGCAATGATGCCCTGCCTCCCCACAGTAAACAAGATTGTTTGGGGTTTTAAGACCCTGGCAAGAGAATCAAATAGACTTTACATCTAGTTTATTCCTTTTTGAAGAGCCCTGCAGCTGATGCCAGATTTCTCCAGAATGACATTTGGTGGAGGGAGCAATTAAGGAAGCACTGAAACAATGGAGTTTCATTTCATTTAAAGCTGTATTTCCCCATAACTCAGCAGTAATCGAGAGAAAGAAGATGAAAGGAAAGCTGGGAAACAGCTGGAGGAGATGAAGAGATTTTGGAAAAAAGCATATGATCCATATGGATCCCACTTTAGTGTTGTTAAATCTAAAACTTAACTGTTTTATATATATATATAGTAAAGATAAAAAAAATACAAAAATAAATAAAAAAATTACAAATTAGAAATGCTCACTTTGCAACTAACTGAAAAAAGTTTAAGTTGAAGTACTAAAATGGCTAAAACTAAAATAAAAGCTGAATAGAAACAATAAAATATTAATATAAAAACTATAAAAGCACATAAAAATGACTAAAACTATAACAAAAACTGAAAATATAAAAAAACAAATTCAAAATATTATTAAATAATATAAATAATACTATAATAACACTGTTACATGTAGGAATTAGACTACAGAAAACTGTACTGACATAGAGCTCAAATAGTCACTGTATAAGCATTTAGATTAAATGAATTAAACTGAAAGTCAAAGACAAACTTGACGGCTAAATAAATCTGTATTTTATCATCATATTCATAACTATATGAATCCATCCACCCTAATCCAAACACTAAAACCGCTCTCAGTCTGCCTGACAGATACTCTCTCTTCCCCATGTCTCGCAGAGACAGGAATTTCTCTCGGGATATGGGTGAGAAGATTGCGAATCCCTTGAAGTGTCAGCTGGTGAGAGAATCTCTCCCCGCAGAGAGCGAGAGACCCCACAGGAGAGCTTTGCCCCTCACCTACATCTCATCTAACAAACCACCAGAGAGACACAGCTAAAGCACGGCACACTCTGGGGGCTGGAAAACAAGAGAGATGGCTGTTAAATCAGCACCGTCACAGAGCTAAAAATCGTATGCATGCATGATGAGATGAGAATTATGAACAATCAATTCATTTGACATAAAAAGGGGGGTATCTGCATTAAACTGTCATTAAGAGTCTGCTCACTGCAAAAACTATTCAGTTAAATTTACAATCATATACCAGAACAACAGAAATTCACAGTAAAAAAAAAAAAAAAAAATACTGTGACAATGTTTTACTTGTATTACAATTGTTTATAAGCTGTATTTCAATTGTATTACAGGATGGCATGTTACTGGTTGTATATTTTAGAACTTTGTATTTCCAATTGTAATTTCATTAAGTGATGTAATGTTAGTACTGTATATCAAGCTTCCTAAACCACAAAAATCAGTTTTTACCTTAAAATGTACTGATAAGTACCATAATAATACAGGTGACACAATAGAAAACCACATGATGAAACCTTAAATGACCCATATTTGTATATAGATGGTGCATAGAGTCATATACACAAAGGCAAAACACCATTAGGGTAAAACACGACTAAATATTGCAATAAGCATTAACTAAATAGAAAATGTAACACAAAATACCCTAATGTACATAACTGACTACAAAAATTACAAGAAACAACACTGTTTAAATAAAATATATATTCATATGACGTGCCACGCAAGGGCTTACAGGAATGTCATTTTTCTGTTTTCCAACTTTACTCGCAAAATCATAAATCTGACAGTATTTTACAGCGAAATTACATATAATGCAGCTGTAAACCATTTACAGTTTTTCACCGGTAAGGTAGTTACCCAATTAACAGATTTTTACTGGAGCAAAAAATTACAAACACTTACTCTTTAATTACCATATTCAAATGGTATCACTTTAGTACATTAGTTCTCACTATTAACTAGTTGCTTATTAGCATGCCTATTGTTAACATATTGGCTGTTTATTAGTACTTATGAAGCACATATTCTGCATGACCATATTCTACATCCCTAATCCTACCCAATGCCCACCTTACTAACTATTAATAGCTAACTAAAAATAAAACAGCAAATAATAAGTTTACTGAGGCAAAAGTCGTAGTTAATGGTTTGTTAATGGTGAGAATTGGACCTTAAAATAAAGCGTGACCATGCAAATAGTACATAAAATTTACAATTAATTTATAATTTACCACTGCTTGAAAAAATGGTGGAAATCAAGTATTTATACAGGTAACTTTGCGACTTTCTTTCTTACTGGGAACAAAATATTTTGGAGAAATCTGCAAAGGAGCAGCTTGGACATCTAGCTAAACATCTTTGAGTTACATGCAAGAAAGTAAGTTTAAAAAAAAAAAAAAAAAACTTATTCTACAGAGGAAGGGGACTCACATTCTCAATCCTGAAGCGTATATAAGCGTATTCCAGGTGTGCACACATGCAATAAGTCTTTTCACTCTAGACTGACTAGTTTGCTATCACAAACTGCGCTGATGCAATATGAGGTAATATGTCTATCAGACAAAAGAATTTGGTAATGCTGAAACTGGAAGTAACAATGAAGAGATGCTTAAACTCACTAAAACCACACAATAATCCGAAGCAACAGGCGGGAGAATCGCAAACCTGAATTGCAAGAGAAGAAAACACTGAGCTCTGTGTCTTAAGGTGATGATACACAGGGCAACTTTTTGGGCAAGGTTGCTAGGCAACACGAAAGGAAGGTTTTGCAATACTGTGCCTGTTACAGCCACTGCCCAGTGTACAAACCCAATGACCTGCGTTTCATCCAATAGCCTATTTTTGCAAACCAGCTTTAGGATAAGAGTCTGAGCCCAAAGTGCAAGCTCTGATTGAAAGCACCATTCACCGGTTCAAATATAGTCATTACCCATGGCACTCTAACCAGACACACACAAATACACACATTCCCAAAATGAGCTACAAGGCTAAAAAGCTTTGTTTAAGATATTACTCATGGCTATTAGACCACCCACAAATCCAGTTAATGGAACAGCTAGGGTTGATTTACTACCACACAGACCACCAAAAACTGGCCTATTTTGCAGAGAGGAGTGCGTGAGGGGGACCAGAGGGGATGTGAGTAACAGCAGCATCATCCATTAACATGTACGGGGCCACACAGACCCCCAGGTTCCTGCACAGTCGCTGGGGATTAACACAGACAACATAATGATGCAGCACCGGGGAGATTCTCTCTTCCATCACTCCCTACCAGGTATTACTTTTTTTGTTGTAGTTTTTAGTTTTAGTAGTTTTTGCCTTCTAACAAAAATATCCTTTGAAAAGAATATTCTGGGTTTAATCTCATTTGTTAACATTGCTAACCTAAACTATATCTGATTGTCAACTTTGTCACAACTAGTGCTGGGCAGTTTGATGAAAAATCGGTATCACTTTTTTTTTGTAAGTATTCTGGCAGTTTCACAGTTTATCAAAAAATTTTTCCCCTGACTGTACCTTTCTATGAATCAGAATACCTGCTAGCTATAGTTTCACCAGATTTTGACGTAAATTAGATCGTATAATGTCAAAATTTAAAGCAAAAACAGAATGGTCTGACCTTAGCTTTGTAAAATTATGCTACATAAAACATATCTGCACGAAACAGAAACAAGCAGGAGGGCTGAATGAACGCAAATTCACCCTCTGCCAGCAGGTGGAGCTTATGGAACAGCTCCAAATCAGCGTTTCCTTGTTTACTGCTGTAAACAAAGCAGCCCTGCGCTACATTAATATGCATTAAATGGAGGTAAGATGAAAAGAAAAAAAAAAACATCTAAACCTTTCTTAAGACAGTCAGTTCCCCTAAGAGATACATTCATGTAAACACCCAATTCAGCATTTAGGATTTACTTCCAATATTTCAAGCATCGTGAACAGTGATCTTGCTCTGCCTGCTACAGTATTTTCTCTTCTTTGCGATTGTCTTCAGCGTCATTCAGACAGAATGAATGAATGAATAAATTTCATGGCAGAAAATCATGACAGAATTTCCATTTTCATTCACTTTTAAAGAAAAAAAGGGATATGTCAAAATGATTTTTGTGGTAATCAGTATTATGCCTCAAATGCTGTTAATTGAACTTAACTTGCATTGAACCCAAAATATTCCTTTAAATTTAACCAATATTCCACGTCATGTCATATTCATTCATTTTAGTCAGTTTTACTGAAATGGCATCTGATTTCATTTGACAAAAATACCCATTTAGTTGACAAGCAAGTGCAAAATCAACCAAACATTCACTCATATATTAAACATCAATAGCAAAATTTAATGAAAAGAAAAAAAAAAAAATCAAAAAACCCTTTGTTAATGAATATTTTTGTTCATTTAGGAGATTAACACCGCTGCTTACCCAGGGTGAGCACACTGAAAATGTAGGATCAGATGCTATGCGAAAGACACAATGCTAGTCAGAGACACCAAGCCTAGTCCATCCCCTGGAGGACGTGTGTCTAAAACAGTGAGTGTGACAGAGATTGCGGAGCTCAGGGGTTCCTGGAAACCATCTAAACCCTCATTCCTCCGCTCAATATCTCTCGCTTCTCCTCCTGATTCCCCTTCAGCGCTTCTGTCCCCCAGGGTCCACCGCTATTCACAAACCTCAGTCTCTCATTGGCTCCTGCTTGGTCACAGCCTGGATTTACATGCTTTAACTTTAATCTGGTTTCTTTAACCTAGAACGCTGAGGCTAGCTTCATTCCTGAAACATGCACTTAGTTTTCCGCTCTGTGATGTTAAGGATTGAAGAGAGGGCAAAAAGTGGAATAAATTTACAAGCATTAAACTAAAGGATGTGCCACAACGTGATCCAAAACGTTACCTCCAAGACATATGAGGCCAGAATTTGAGACATTTAATCAGTCTAATCATAGATCAAACAACACTCTCTGTGATTCTCCGACTGGAAAATACTTTACAAACTAGAAAGATGCTATCACCTCACAAACAAGTATATGTTTGTACAGTAAAAATACAATGGAAGTGGCCTTTTTTGAACATGGTACCATTGTGGTAAATGAAAAGATATGAAATACACCAGCACAAAATTTCATAAGACTATATGATAAAAGAGTTATAATTGGTGATGAAGGTGTGTGTTGGCCTGTTTTCTATTATACCTACACTGGGTGCATAACTGTAGTGTTGGCCGTTCCTTTCTCAGCACTGAAGCCAGAAACCACCTACAACATTATCTGATTCACTCCATCTGTTTTATCCCAGCAGGCCTCACTGCAGAGGCCCTCAGCTCAGTGGGTGGAGTCAGATCAGTGTCAATCAAAGTGCTTTCAAAAGTAAGAGATAATGGCATGATTGTTCATTGGTCCTCCATTTGAAAGTGTGTTTGATTCAAAGCGTTGAACTTTTTAAAACTAGATATGATGCATAGGAGGAAGTATTGTCTGGAAGGCATCCTTCATTTACATGCAAAACGAATTTCGCAAACAAATCCACCAAAATAATCAAGTTATCTCTAAGATGCAAGAGCATATTTTCTCTCCTCTCCTGCATCATATTTTTTGCTTCTGCTGCTTTCTCGTCTCGCCTGCCGTCAGTCTTCCCATGCCATTTAACAGCAGAACAGTCATTAACCAAACAGCAGGGTTGCTATGGGAACATCACACTGCCACTCATGACCAGCCGGCTGAGATGAAATAAATATGGACGCCAACTGGGTTGTAGAAGTGTGTACCTGCAAATATTTATAAAAGTAATACAAACAGAGGGCAAAACACTTATTTTCATACTCGCATATCTCTCCAAGCCCTCTGTTTCTATCAGTCTAAGTCATATCTGCATTTTGTGAAGTGAATCCACCGTTTTTGCATCATGAATGCCAGGAGGAGCAGTGATGCAAATGACATAAACTCTGTCTGTGGGGAGCAGGTAAGTGGAAGGTGTGTTTAAATACTTCACCATTATCTTGTACATGCATTAAAAGTTCTGGTTGACTGACTGATGTTTATAACTCTTATAATCAAATGTAAGTTAAATATAAGTGACCTCTTCCTAGAATAAATAAGCAGCTATATATTTATGAATAAAAACCCATTTAATCTAAGGAAAAACATTATGACAATAAATACTTTAGTTTCCATAATTAAATAATTAGCTTTAATATTGTCACTGTACTGAAGCCAAAACAAACAGAATTATTATAATAAATTACAGAATAGTGTACATATGTACACTATCTTTCAAAGTGGTGGTTTATGGTCAGAAAGTTTTTTTTTTTAAGAAATTAAGAAATTTGTTTTTTTTTTTTAAGAAATTAATACAATTATAAATAAAACCCACTTAATCTAAGGATAAACATTATGGCAATAAATTCTTTAGTTTCCATAATTGAATTAGCAGCTTTTATATTGCCACTGTACTGTAGCCAAAACAAATTATTATAATAAATTACAGAATTATTATAATAAATTACAGAATAGTGTACATATGTACACCATAATTCAAAAGTTTATGGTCAGAAAGTTTTTTTTTGTTTTGTTTTGTTTTTGTTTCTTTTGTTGGTCACACTTTATATTAGGTGGCCTTAACTACTATGTACTTACATCAAAAAATAAGTACAATGCACTTATTGTGGTCATATTGTATTGCAAAACACTTTTGCTGCTATTGAGGTGAGATATGGGTAAGGTTAGGGACAGGTTTGGTGGTATGGGTAGGTTTAAGGGTGGGTTAAGGTGTAAGGGATGGGTCAACAGTGTAATTATAAATGTAATTACAGAAATTAATTACAGATGTAACTACATATAGGTATTTTTAAAAAATATAAGTACAATGTAAAACATGTATGTACACAATAAGTGCACTGTATCAAATGATTAATTTAAATGTAAGTACATAGTAGTTAAGGCTACCTAATATAAAGTGGGACCAAAAAAACATTTCAAATAAATGCTGTTCTTTTGATTTTTCTATTCAAAGTACCCTGAAAAAAAGTATTGTTTCCTCAAAAAATATATTTATCAGCACAACCACTGTCAACAATGTTAACAAATAATAATTCGAAAAGAAAGTCTTTAAGCATCAAATTAGCATATTAGAATGATTTCTGAAAGCTTCTGAAAATTAAATGACATTTAAAAACATTAAAATAAAAATAGTTATTTTAAATGGTAATATTCCATAATATTACTGTTTTACTGTATTTTTATTAAATAAAGGCAGCCATTATGAGCATAAGAAACTTTTATAAAAAAAAAAAAAAAAAAAAAAGAAAGAAAGAAATCATATGGACCACAAAGTTTAGAACAGAAAGAGAAAAAACATTTTAAATTCAAGTCAAACTTAGTCATATAACAGAAACTAGTATCAATTTCCATATCAAATTAAAGAAATGTGTTAAACACTGAAAATAATTTATTGTGTTGAACATATACCATATATTTAAACAAGGATAAAGAAAATCTACCAATAAAAATCCTCATCTTTATGTTATCAAAAGTGGGGCATTAAAATCTGGCCTGCAATACAGATTTACTTTCCATCAATATTATCAAGCATGACCCACGCCCCATTATCACCACATACACGCACTAGTGAATGAACCAAGTGCTTACAAACCACCATTTTCTCTTTCACAGAGATTCAACTAGTAAACAAGCTGAAACATCAGCCTCAGGCCCTCTCCAGTGGAGAGAGACCAAACATAATCCCCCCCACAATCCCCTTGGGCAGACTGGTAAAGCAGAATTCAGTCGTGTGGCAACCTAACAGTAGGAGGAAAGTGAAGGAATATTTTACAATGGAGCCCCACTGGTTACTAAGAAGAACCTTGAGAAGAACATCTAATACTTGGGCTCAAAAGACTGCCAGAGCACAATGTCAAAATTGTAGAGGATTATACTGTAGATGAAATACCGGCAGCCCACTTCAGCACGAATGAAAGAGAAAGAGCACTTACGCACTTCAGTAAACGGTTTAAAGCAAGTAACTAGTCACATTTTGTGCAAGTGCACCGCATAGTTTTCAACAATACCCAAAGGGCCCTCGCCACCATTATGATTTAAATACAGAAGAGAAAACATGATTGACAGGTTCTCAAAAGTGCACTCAGGCAAACTGCACCACACCGGCACCACATATGAGTCAGTCACAAGCACTTTAGCACCTGGAGAGAATCCACTTAAAGACGCTAAACACCACTCATTCAGAGCAGACTGTCAATTCATATCAAGAGCACACAAAAGCAATTATACTGTTGTGGAAATTACAACATGTGAGGCTCTAAATAAAATAATAAATCAACACAGCTGTTGCTGTCGAGCTGCAGAGATGCTGTTATAACAGCAGCACTAGTGATTCACCCGCTGGCACGTTTTGTTATCTGAGGTCGTGTTGATCAAAACAAATGTTTTAGCCTACATTTATTCCATCACCTTTACCACACACTGGTTAATGGGGCAAAGGGAAATAATTATAGAGAACAATTCATTGGTTTGTTGAAATGAGCCGCACTCAGGAGAGACTCATCGTTTTTCACCTCCAGGCTTTTTTTAACAAGTTGAATCAATCCAAGGAAACGGATAGAATGTGACAGTTTGAGGTCCTCAGTAGCATTACCCCCAAATTAATGGCAGACGTGATCTGAAGTCTGAGCAAATAGTGTCCCAAATATAATTCAGAGTCATACAAGCCACAGATCTGAAGGAGGTCGAGGAAAATCAAGGACCTGGGGCACCAGCCACCTCTCCTCACTGGAAAACCCAGCTTAAGTCAACCAGCTAGCATGTTTCAAAAAAACAGCTTGACCACTTTGAGCTGTTATGATCACAGATGATGACAAAAGAAATCCTCAGAAAACTAGGTTCAAACTAATTAATAAGGGTGTTCAGTTATTAAAAATGCACCTTTTTTAATCATGTTGGTTTCACATTGTTTTGTGGTTTTATGCAGTTTTTAAAAAATACAATTAAATTTAATGTTGTGAGGTGTAACCAAACAAAAATTATTATTATTTATTTATTTTTTTAAATACACAATTAAAAAGTTTGGTTGGTTTGTTACTATTTTATTTATTGTATTTATTTTATTTTGTTTGTTTTTGAAAGATGTCTCTTATTCTCACCAAGGCTGCATTTATTTGATCAAAAATAAAGTAAACCGTAATAATGTGAAATTTATTACAATTAAGAGTTTTTATTTCAGTTTATTTTAGCAAGTAATTTATTCCTGTGATGGCAAAGCTGAATTTTCAGCAGTCATTACTCCAGTCAAATGATCCTTCAGAAATCTCAAAATGCATTTCTTATATTTATCAATACTGAAAACAGTTGTGCTGCCTAATATTTTTGTAGAAACTGTGCTACATTTTTTCACATATAATTTTTTTCAGGATTCTTTGATGGAGAAAAAAAAAGTGTTTAATGAAAAGAAAAGCATTTTTTTGGAAATTTAGTTTTTGTAACAATGTAAAAATCTTTACTGTCAATTTGATTAATTTAAGATTAAAAGTATATTTTTAAAAATCTTACTGAATCTTACCCAATTTATTTATTTTTTTTTAATTAAATTGCTGAGTAGTTGCACCAACTTTCCTTGGCATAAAAAGGTTAAATTACTAATATTTGTTGGCCTTAAAACACAGTCTTGAGGGTCTGCTGGGGTCCTCTCTATGACATCATTTCCATTAACAGGTAGCTGGTCTAAGACAGTCGACCAGCAATGCAAAACAGACAATAAATAATGCACCACGACTAGTACGCAAACACATCTCCCCATTCAAAGCACTGACCCAAAGTGAAACCACATGAGGTACAAGCTGACATTCCCTTTCCCATAATCAGTGACTGTGAGCTTGATTTTACAGGCTTAAAATCTTTTCCTTTAAGCGAGACTCAAGCTTGCTTGAGCAAAACACACTCTCCATTCAGAATAACCTTTCTATCTGCCCACACAGAATGGAGGTCTTTTTTGTTGTATTGAATTGTGGGAGTAGGTGGTCTTGCATACCTGTGATCTCTTCTTTCAGAGGTACAAATGCCTGCAAATAATACTTTGAGGACATTTCTACAAGGGTGAGGACCTTAAAGCAAACAGACTGGTACTGAACCTTGATTGAACCAACAACGACTCAAACGACGCATGTTTGATCCAAGGAAAGAGGAGGGGTAGTTGAAATCAAAAGGAAGCTGGTCGAATTACATGGCCTCTGGTATACATAACCATGTCCATGTGTGTTTGTCTGGAGTGTGTTTTCTACAGGGGTAGCAATGGGAAATAAGATCCAGGAGTGACTTATCACTATAGGAATGTAAGGAGACCCAAGGGGATGGATGGAGGGCTGCTGAGAGGCACAGACACAACCAGAAGAAACTGCTGAGAGAAAAGACAGGAAAAGAGGGGGAAAAGGTGTGGAGAGCTTAAGTAACAGAACAACAGAAGTACCACTTAATGTTTTTGTTCACACCGTCACTTACAAGTTCTTTTCTTCCAGACTGCGCTGATGCCAGATGTAGAAGTATGTACTGTATGTGACCGTTTTATGGAATACCACTTTATAACAGTGTCAAACTTCAGACTTAATGACTGGAGCACAAATAAGGAGAAAGTTCAAGACAAGATCACTGGAGTTTTGAAATTTTCTAAATACACTACTGTTCAAAAGTTTGGGGTCGATAAGACATTTTTTATGTTTTGGAAAGACATCTCTTATGCTCAACAAGGCTGCATATATTTTATCAAAAATACTGTAAAAACTGTAATGTTGTGAAATATTTAAAATAACAATTTTCTACTTTAATATATTTTAAAATGTAATTGTAAAATGAATTCTTGTGATGTCAAAACTGAATTATCAGCATCATTAGTGTCATGATCCTCCAGAAATCATTCTGATATGCTGAATTGGTTCTCAAGAAACATTTCTTCTAATTATTATTATCATCAATGTTGAAAAAGTTTTGTTGCTTAATATTTTTGAGGAAAATGTGTAACTTTTATAAAAAATTGTTTTTTTAAACATCATCTTATTGTCAATTTTTAGCAATTTAACACATCCCTGTTTAATAAAAACATTCACTTAAATATTTCTGACCACAAACTTTTAACAGTATAGCATGGGTTTACAAATCTCCTCACAACAAGATGTTAAAGTTGAAATGTTGATGCAAAAATGAAAAATTACATCATTAAATAATCCTTATTCCAAACTCACCCTTTCAAGTCATTATTATTCACTTATTTTGCCTTCTATAAGCTTTTTTTCAACCAAAGAGTGCTTTAGAAGACTTGGACTTTTGCCCACAGTCCACTTTTATGTACTTTTTTCTGTCATTGTTTTCCAACTCGAAAGGTCTAGTGCCAATTAATTGTAATTACATGGAAAACAGCAACCAGAACATCTCCTTGTGTTCCAAGAACACTCTTAAAAATAAAGGTGCTTCAAAAGGTTCTTCAAGCGATGCCATAGAACCACCATTTTTGGTTCCACAAAGAACCATTCAGTCAAAGGTTCTTTACAAAACCATCTCTTGCTTACCTTTTTATAATCTGAAGAAACTTCTTTCATCGCAAAGAACCTTTTGTGAAACAACTAGTAACAAGTTAAAGGTTCTTAATGGAACCATTTAGACAAAAAGGTTCTTCTATGGCATCGTGAAGCACCTTTATTTTTAAGAGTGAAAGGATTGAAATAAAAGGAGGGTTGAGTAAATATTATCAGAATTTTCATTTTTTGGTTGAACTGCTCCTCTAACAGCTTATTTAACCTTAAAATACATGATTTTTGACAGACAGCATCTGTACACACGTTCACTTCTTCCCGAGTTGACAGCAGAAACAAAGCAGTCGAGGAACATGTCAATCAAACATCCTTCATTCAGCAGAAGCAGCACAGAGCTAATGTACGTGAGTCAGTGCGCCTTCAGCTTGAGAAAGAGTGCTAATTATCACTGAATAGATGATGTAAGAACATTAAAGATTAATAAGACTTTATCAAACTTTAAATAAATGTAATATTCGGTTTAATCATGCAAGGTTTTTTTCCTCTGTGAGGCCGAACCCCATCACTTCTTCTCTCAGGGGGAAGGTTGAACAGCTGTCTGCATCCTTAAGAAACATCCTCCGGCTGCAAGTTCACTGTTAATCAGACCGATAACCGTACTCCATTCCCTAGAGAACTGCTGTTACACTGCTTCTTTTACAATCTGCTCCTGTAGAATGAGTTAGCAAAAATACAGCCTTCCTGGATCAATTTTACTGAGGTGCTGAATGCACTGAGGCCCAAAAGAGCACGAAAAGAAGAAAAAAATCAATGGATCAGGGATCAGCAAGGAAGTAATACACTGCAAAAAAAAATTTAAAATACATTTTATTAAATCATTCTTTGTCATTCTTAAAACTAGACAAACTTACCTGAGAAAATAAATGTAAATGTGTACCTTAAATGCAATCCAAGTGATAAATGTGTCTGCCAAATGCATAAATGTAATGTAAATGTAAACAAGAAATTAAGAAAACTATCTGGCAATGTGTTAAAGAAAACTTAATTTAATTCCAGTGTAACATAAGACCTGACATAAGAGTATTTTTCTTACCACATTAGTTGATTTCTTGTTTGAAGCATAATTCAAAGGTTTTTTGTGTGCACAATTAGTTTCAATGGATCTTATTTTAAGGATATTAACATAAAAAGAAAACAGGAATGATACTGATGAAAAGTTTTTTTTTTTTTTTTCCATACATTATATCAAGGGGATCTAAGTAAAAAATGTAACTGTACAACCAGAACAAAAGGTACAAAAACTGTCACTGGGGCAGTATCCTTCCAAAGGGTGCTAATATGTACAATTTAGGAACTAATGTGTACACTTTACTTACTAATATGTATCTATTAATATGCACCCTTTAGGGGTAAATAAGGGACAAAAGAGTATCTTTTAAAAGGGTACTGCCTCAGTGATAGTTTTTGTACCTTTTTTTTAAGTTTATGTGAGTTTTTGGGAGGGAGCAGGTGTTTGGGAGAGGTGCATTTGGCAGATGTGTAAGACATCCGCATAAAAAATAAATAAAAAAATAAAAAATAAAGACATACACAAAAAGAAACACACCCATTCTAATGACTAAGGCATGCAAGATGAACATTTCTCCTACAAACAGATTCACAGCCCAGCCTCACAGCCTTGATAGTGCACAGGTCAAACAAAATGCAAATGAGAAAGTGAAAAGACAGGAAAAAACTGTTCCTTCTGATCCTACAGAGTAACAGCGCCCTCCACTGTAAGGATGGAAGAGAAGACACCAAATTCTTAGCAAATTTATCTCAGACAAACATCTAATTTTAAAGTACACTTTCTCCTCACAATAATGTTCTGTTTTAAAATCAAGATTTAAATAAAAAATGTGCTCTTCAAACATCTGGTCCTTTTCTCAATAAATAAATCAATTAATTAATTAATTAATAAAAAAATGTGTATGATGCCACAGCAGAGCATTTAACATAACTAATGTAAAGATATTTCATGAAATATAAACAAAGCTTTAATATACAAACAATAAATCATGCACAATCCCCTTGTTGTATATTTATATAGTAATACGAGGGCATACCAACACAATATCATTATGCAAATAACATATTACTGTGCAAACAGTGCTGTTTCACACAGAAAATAGGCTATTATGTACAAATAAAATATTAGCATAAAAACCAAATTATGGTGGGGTGCATTATTACAATACTTTTAAAGAAAAAATACTGAGACAAAAAAAGCAGTCTGCTATTGTCTGAGAGGCTAAATGCACAGAGTGAATTTTCCATGGGCCTGCGATTACACTTCCACCCAGAAACAAATGTAAGCACTGAGCCTTTGTCGATAAATTATTGAGTGTAACAAAGATGTTTTTGAAAACCCTCTGCGGTTGAGTGCCATTTAGTCTGATTTACAACCGTCCACATCTGCTCAAAGAGTGAAGCTAACAGTAGTCTGTTTGTGGTGTGCACTTGACCTGCTGTGTCTGTGCTGCAGGGACATGCTATCTGTTTTAACTACCCACGGAGGGAGGTGAGTCAAATGGAGACATGAGGTGAAATGGGGCACTAGGGGTTCCATCTCCCAGCATCCTCTTAATAAATGAGATCAGACTCCATTTCAGAAAGGCTTATGGCTGCTTTAAGTATCCCTGCGTATCACACGAATTAAAACATGAAATTAAATAGAAAACGTGGCAAATAAATACTTCAAGATGGACATGACTCATATCTAATGATGCTAACATGAGAGTCAAATGTTTGTGATGTCTTCAATGCTATTCTGAGATCACTGATCTTTTATCTGACATTTTTGGGTGCCGTTTTGAAAAGGGCAGATGTGACAGCAAGATCTTTGTGCATACACAAAAACTCAAGTATTTAGCAGCAGTTCTGTCATATTTTAAACAATCCTCATGCTTGTAGGTTTAAAAAAAAAACAAAAAAAAAAAACATGTGGATTCACCTGTCTTAGTTCACCTAAAAATTAACACCACAATGCCAAGGTTGTGGGTTCATGCATATGCATGAACTAATAAAATGAATACCTTGAATGCAATGTAAGTCACTTGGATAAAAGCATCTGCTAAATGCGCACATGAAAATTTGAATATTGTCATCATTTATTCACCTTCATGTTGAATGATATTTTGTAAAATGTTGGTAACCAAACAGTTTTGGTGAACACTGAGTTCCACTGATTAGAAACAAATAAAGCACAATTTACAGAATATATTCTTTTAAGATCCACAAAAGAAAATAGGTCCAAAAGGTTTAGAATGACATGAGTGTAAGTAAATGATGACAGAATATTAATTTTTGCTTAAAGGGGTCATGAACTGCCTTTGTTTTTTTATTTTGTACTGTTCTCTGATGTCCACTTATAAATGTTTTCAAGATTTTTACAACAAAAAACAATTTAAGTAATAGGCTATTTTCTGTCCTGTTTTTAACCCCCCTAATCAGAATGTTCTGTTTGAGTAGGCGTGGCGGATTGTAGACTCAGAAGTAAATGCCCACTGCTCTGATTGGCTAACACTTGTGTATGTTTGACAGCCTATATATCCTTCATAGATGGATGCATAAATGCAAAAATACTCAGTACATATCAAACGATCTGTAATAACAGACAAAGAAATGGTGACCACATAACAAAAACAGTTACTCACACTTGTGTGTTGCAACATTACTGTCGGATCCAATATATTCGTCTTTTACTTTTAAGCTTTCTGAAAATCCTGTGTCAAATTGTGCCTTGTAAACGAAAAATAAGAACAAATGACCAAGTTCTTACTGATGGGGTCTGGAACTTCATTAAAAATAAAGTTCATCAAATAAAGTTTATCGTTTAGTTTTTGCATGGATCTGTGTTTGCCTCTCTCATTATTTACACTGCATATGCGAATTGGTGAGCAGGGCTAAACAGGCAGCTATGTAGAAGCAGGCGTTGATCTTCTTATGCAGAGGCGGTGTTTAGTCACACTATTACATCATAAAGCGGCACATTCCAAAAGTTGTAATTTTGGCAATTGGCTTCAGTATAGGCTATTTCTCAGACTAACAAGAAAGTTTGGAGTTCTAAAACTTACAAAATGTTTCTATAGCGCAATGACCTCTTATATGTCAAAAGATCAAGGGAATTTTAGTTTCTTAGTTGATGACCACATTAAGTGGTGATATGGTTAGATATTGTGTATGTTAGATGTTGCATTTTGCTTGTTGCTGTTGTATTTTGCTCATAAGCGACTGGCATATTGTAATTAGGACCTTCAAGATTAAAAGTTTTAATACCATTAAGACAAATGAAATACAACCCATGAGCAAACACAGTGTCATTGGTACAAACATTAATGAGAAGTGCATCAGCCTAATTTTAAACACATAAACGCAACCCAAAATGAAAAATTCTGTCATCACATACTTCTCTTCATGTCCTTCTAAACTGACTTTAACACTCAAAGGAGTGTCATTAAAAATATATATGCGGTGCACTGCTCACTTTCCAAGTGCCGCACATTTTCCATGCAAAATGTGATGTACTGCCATTGTACTGAATTCAGCTACTGAATATTCATTAAACTCCTTTTGTATTCTGCAGAAAAATAAGTTTGGAATGACATAAGGGTTGGTAAATGATGACAGAATTTTAATTTTCAGGTGAATTATCCCTTTAAAGAGAAAGTGAATGTGTTAACATGTTAACTACAAAAACAATTATGAGAATGAAATATTTTACTCATTTGACAGCCCTAATTATAATGCAGCAGAACTCAATTATAATGCCACAGTGCATCAAACAATACAAAGCAAACCAAGAAACCTTTATGAAGTTATGAGGAGAGGAGGTTGTAGAGTTGCACACACGCAAAGCCTGAATTGGTGTGCAGGGACCAAGTTCATATATCCCCAGGGAGCTTTTCTAAACAACAACTAGGCAACATCAAGAGAACACAATCTCCCAGAGTAGCGTGGCAAAGATCAGTCTTCCTGACAGCGCTGAAAAGACAAGCTCTGACCCCATCATACACCGAAAAAAACAGCATGGAGCAAACTGCTGTAACTAACTGCTGTAAAAGCCACCCTCCCAAATCACACGGCCAGACGTCTGTGACCATCAGGAGGTCATGGTCTGAACACAGCGCTACGGCTAAAGGGTGCGCTGTTTCATCAATACCGAATCACAGATCATCCCAGCGTCCATGACAGCAACTAAAACGCCTTTTAATGGTCAGATGGACGGATATATATCACACACAGAGCGTGACGGCCTTCAATTAGAGCTATTACAGGGCGGCAGGGATCAATATGGTGTCTGCCATGAAGGACGGGGACAGAGAAAGGATGAATCTGGTTGTCCACAAAGGTAAAGGGTGTACAGGGCAAGAAAAGGCCATCGGGAAAGCATACCGAGTCAAAAGTGCAAGGTCAAAAACCACATGACAATTTACACTTTTATTTAAGCATTTGGCAGATAGTTTTATCCAAAGCTGTACATTATCAATATGACAAATAGAAGATAAACTGTTCATTGAATATTCTGGGTTAAGTACAATTGACAGCAAAAATTAATTTCTAGCCTCCTAATAGAGAAAAAAAAAAAGCAAAAATCCAACATACAGAGACAGTTCCAATGAAAGTGAATTGGGCAAATTCATAAATGTTAAATTATGAATTTGGTTTCACCACAAAACATGCACAATATCTGTTTAATCACTAACCCCTTTTGTTATATGCAATGTCGTTGAGCTTAAATAATATGCATGTTTTAAAGGAATACAAGTGTTTTTTTTTTTTTTTTTTTTTTTTTTTTTTAATTATAAGCTTCAGATTTCTCCATAAAATTTGCACCATTTACTTCCTCAAGTGCCTTACAAACACTAGCTATAAAGCACTTGTATCAATCTATCAAGCAGGACTGGCATCTGAGTGTAGGAATAAATTCAAGCAGCAAAATGCAGGGTTTATGAGAAATGGTTGTGCCGAAGCAGCCAAAATCTTTCCTTTTCTTTAGCCAATTTACGTGATTTCTCTAAACCTGTCGCTAAGAAACAAGAGAAGAAAGAAAATAGCCTCGTTTAGCAATAAAGCCAATCTCCTCCCTGGCTGCTAAATTAGCTTTGGGTGAAATGGAGCCAGAGCTATTAATCTTGTGCAGAATTAATCATTTCCGATGAGTAATTTGCACGCTGCACCCCGTCTGCAGGCTAATAGAAAGCAGGGCGGGGAATTAGAACAGACAGGCGAATATTAGCTGACGCCTCTAACGTGCATCCCATTTGGAAAAAGGCACTGACAAGGTGGCCATTATTTTACGTCTTTAAAACAAACAAGGACAAACATTAGATAATTAATTCCATGTTAGGTATGAAAAGGTTGCTAAAAACTATCAGTGGGTCCTGAAGCGCAAATTCACACTGCTGAGATTCAGACACTTGGGATGAACACTCAAAGGATTTAATTAAGTATAAAATAAATCTACAGCAACAAAAAACAATAGATGGTACTTCTGTAAATAAAATGGAAATATAGAGGGAACAGAAATCAGGAGTATGATCTATTATATTTGTCCTTCATAGTCCCCAAACTCTCATTCTATCATTCTTCACCCCCAAATGAGAATCTTACTTACCCAGATTAGTTCAGTCTCTATGGTCTTACAAATTTACCATGTAACTAGGCCCAATTTACCCAAGCAAAGCACCTCTACATCACTGCACACAAGCTTAGAGAAAGAAATTCTCAGAGTATGCATTTCAATTGGTGATTATAAATGTGAGGATAAATATGTTGTAGATCATAGAAATACAAAGGATGAAAGAGACATTTGATTTCATCAGCATTTAATCTAACAAAACAAATGTAATTCGAATATTTGAATTAAATTAAAACCATTCTTTGTGTCATCAAACTTTAAAAAAAAAAAAAAAAAAATCATGATATAAATATGATTTATGAAGGATCATGTGACACTGAAGAGTGTAGTAATGGCTGATGACCATTCAACATTGCCATCACAGGAATAAATTATATTTTAAAGTATATTAAAATAGAAAACAAATATTTGACAAAATTCCTGTTTTTACTGTATTTTTGATCAAATAAATGCAACATTTATGAGCATTTTTTTTAAAGACACTTAAAAAAAAACATTACAAAAATCTTACTTTAGAAGTACACACACACACACACACACACACAACGTGTACACACAATGTGAATGTGTAAAAGTCTTAGGCCAATAGTATTTTCACCAACAAAAAAAAAAAAAAAAACAGTTATTTCTATATTTTGCTGTAGTGTGCCATTAGGAAATATAATTTTACATTACTAAATATTCCTTTTGCCATTAATTGTAATAATCCTGTCAGATTTTTGTATGCACAAGGAGTCTGACAACAGCCAGTGCTCCACACAGAGATCTGATCTCATCATAATCCAATCTATATATATATTATATATATATATATATATATATATATATATATATATATATATATATATATATATAAATAAGAGTGTCAGTAATCAGTGCTGTTTTTGAGTACGCATGTGCATAATTGCATGAGAACCCACAAAGAATCAAACATGAAATTCAAGACAGTCAACTAAGCTTTCAATTCGGCCAAGTCTGGTCTATGGTAAAGATAAACCAAGATCAAGGGGCGAAATCTTTAAATGATTTGGTAGCGAAGCAGACAAAAAATCTCTTTCATTTGAGAGTAAAACCACACTGTCAGTTTCCCCATCACTGTAAACACAGACACAGTGGCTCTAAGTGAAGCAAAAATGTTTCTCTGTAATAAGAGATCAGAAGAAATGCAGGTCTCCTGTGATTTAAGCGAGCATTCAGTTACTCTAATTATAGCTGAGAAGTTTTACCGGCAGTCAACTGTCTTTTTTCACTTTTGCACTGATGGGAACAATAACTAAGGAGTAACGTTTAATTAGCAGAGAAGATTAAAAACTTCATCTGTCATAATAGATTTAGCACAAAACACAAAGCACATCTCTGATTAGTTCAAATCAGGTGGTCGATTACATATGTCTCATGGTGGATGAGGTTGCATGACTGCAAATGATATTAGGAGATTACAATCATACCTATATGAGTGTGTGATCCTGCATGCGATTACGGTCAGCAATGTGAGGGGAAGTCAAGCGAAAAATTGATACTCTCATGGTGGTATAAGAAGTTTAGACAGCAAGTAATGAAAGCAATCACACAGTACTTTAGGAGTAAATATTACGGCAATAAAGATAATGAACACAACAGGATTCATATTGCAGCTGTGTAGTGTATATTCACAGCCAGTAATTGTATTTACATGGGGATGTGATGTAATTTCAGCATTTACATGTGCGTAGTTGATTTTATAGCCAAACTGCCTATTGTTTTATGACAAGGTTGTGCGATTTTAATTTCCATCCAAATCTTATCTCTGCAGTAGAGCTGCTATTTGGCATCCCAAAAGTGATTATTTTTTATTAGTATATTCAGTTCACTAAGCAAATCAAGCATGTCGCTCTTTGTAAAGTAGCGGTCATTCTAAAATCAGAGTACCAGCTCTGAATCAATATAATCTCATCCAACCGGACATGATAGGCACAATATTCATGAAGCTAATTAATTCAGTTTCATTGTTTTTCTGATGTTTTCATGTGCAATCAAACCTGTTATTATGCTAATTCAGCTAATTAAACATTTTGCCAAATCGCAACAGTGTTACCCAACAGTAAATTGCATACAAAGGGAAAAATATGTAAAAACAGCTTAAAATGATCACCAAAATCCTAGCATGACTAATATCACTATTTGCATGGTCAATGTAATGATCAAATGTATCTGAATTAAAATGCGGGTGGCTTAGTGGTTAATATCTGAGATAGGACTCACAAGGTTGCATGCTTGAACCCACGAAAAGGGTACAAAGCTGGCACTGGGGTGGTACCCAAAGGTAAAAAGGCTAAAAGGTGCATCTTTGTACCTAATTTACCCCTAAATGGTACATATTAGTACTGCTACTTGTAGTCATGCATGCAGTGTGAAACAAGCCTAAAATATGATATTCAGAACAAGGTGTCAGATACGCCTGTGGAAATTCATAGCACTGCAAACCAAGAAATCCCACACTTTATTTTGCAAATGAATACTAATCTAGTATCAATTAATCCACCAGCATCAAATATTTGTAGAGCTTCACTAGAAGTGTATTCTCAGTCTTTTCAGAAAAGCTAAGTTCTGACTTCCCAATCTCTCTCTCTGATGAAAAGCAGATAGTATGTGAATAGGGCTTAGGTTGAGGAAGAAAGAGACCAGGAAATACCACTCGGGGTTCTCTGCAAGACGACGGCTGCACAGAATGTGCTGGAAGAGCTCTTCTCTCAGCTGGAGTCTGCCAGAGAAAGCGAAGACTCCCATGGAAACGGAGTTGATCAAGACCCCGTGCAAGGCTGGAACCCTCTAGAATTCTGATGGAGTGGAATGTGAATGAGAATGGAATGCCACTGATGCACCGGAAGCGAAATAAATATTTCACACAGTGCCTCTCTGCCGGGAACAAATATTGATGAGGAAACGCCAGAAACATCAATAACCACTTTCCCTCAGAGGAGTCATTTAGCTTGACCCTGCGAATCTAAGCCATTTCATCCTATGTAATAACAAGATTAGGTCTCAAAGCACAAACACTATAATCTAATCTTTTCCATGAATTTTAAGTGTGAGAATGATAAGAAGTATGATTTGTTTTGAAATTGTTTGTTGAATCTGCTGCTCTTGGCTGCACCATTACATGAAAAATAATCACGGGCAGGTCTGACCTCTTATTCTTTCAAAGCTCTGACAGGAAAAACATCATTACCGCCACCTTCAAGGCCAATTGATGTCTCGCTCCTCAAGCGACATTATACACCGCACGAGAGCTCGGAATTGAATTCTCACTGTCAAACTGAACAATACTCTCGTTTAAAGCGGGCAGGCTGAGTTGCTTTTCATAATGGCACCATCTATTTATGTCAGGATTAATTATTTACATTTTGCATGAACCTGATGATTTCCTTCATTTACACTCAGTCAGCTGTGTTAGCTGGGTGAAGGAAACAGGGACCGTGTAAACACTGCTAATAAATTAAGCTCAATTCCTCTGCCACATCGCATTTGCACCCATTTGCCTCTGATTGTGTTTGTTTACGTTCCATCTGGATGAAAAGGAGTAAGCGGGAAACGGAGGAAACTCTTTCGCTGGCGAATCGTTAGAACTAATGAATTCTATTTCAGCGCCCTCTTCGTGCACCCCTTCCACCTCCCTCTCCTTTTTCCAAAATCTAGCCTGCTGACAGAGAAACTGCTTTTATGACTACATCTATAGTACACTGTAAAAAACATCCCATTAAATTTATGATTAAAAAAAACTGGCAGCTGTGGTTGCCAGAAATTCACTGTGACAATATTTCTGGTATTACATTGGTGCCTGTATATTTTACAGCTTATAACCACATTCGTAAATGGCCAATATTCCTATATAGATGGCACACAGGGTCATGCAGACAAAGACAAAGCATTATCAGGGTAACACACAACATTAAAATAATGCAATAAACAATAACTACCAAAAAATACAAAACACCCTAATGAACATTACTGACAACAAAAATATAAAAGAATAAAACAAACATAAATCAAATATATAATATACAACAATGTATTGTGTCACGCTACTTCCAAAAAACATACATTTTTACAATCATTTTACAGTAAAATTACATACAATGCGATGTTTCACATTGTAAGCGTAAAGCGAAATAATTTATTCTGCATGATTAATTGCAGATATTGCATACATTCTATACTATTTTGTCTAAAAAAAATAAAAATAAAACACTAAAATTATAAAGTATGAAAATTCATTTTACAATTATTTTGAAATGTACTAAACATAATGTTAATGTTTTTAAAGATTAACATAAAGTGATTGCATAATGACAATAATAGTAATTTAAGTACAAACAGGGGAAATTAGCAAGAACAATAAAAAAAAATATTGTCCAAAACCGATTAAGGGGAAAAAAAAATCCTCTAATATCGGAAGATAACCGATCCCTACTTATGTCTACCTTATTTTTCACTATGACTGTCTGTCACTAGAGAAAATCTCACCATTTATAGAGGCCTGTACAGCTCATTTTCACCCACATGCAAACACACAAACAAGTTTTCCACACCATTCTCAGATTCACACATTAAACAAACAAATACATGGGCACAAACTGCACTTGCACACACACACGCTATCAGTGGAATAACCATAATTAGCTTTCAAAAGCAACTGATTAGAGTCATGATACTGAAAAGGCCTGGAGTAGAAAAAGCAATCTCCTAATCAACCATGAAAACCGAGTCTTTCAACCCCAGTTTAAGCTTATCTGATTTTTCAAACCCAGGCAAAATGGCTCACTTCATCTGAACAGAAGAATCTATAGGTGAGCCGGCACTTGAGATGTCAGCGTGAGTTTTTGAGAAGCGGACATAACAACATTGATTGGCAGCAGACAACACGTAGGAGCAGTCTGTACATTTAAACCCAGACAGGAGGCCTTTAAACGAGCATAACAGCACGAAGAGTTCACTTGTTACACAGGAAGGTCAAAACCGAAACTGACTAGAAAGGAAAAGGAAAGAGGAGACAAAGGGAGGGCCATAAATGAAACACAAAGATGTTTTGACAGGGCTAATCTGCACCAAGCCAAGAGTTCACATTTGTCACGAAGATGAACTCTTCAGACTGTTTTACACAGGAAACCTAGGAGTAGTGAAGAGCTCTCTTGCATAGAGACTGCTCTAAATCTTTCAACACATTTACTTTAGCCAAGAGTGAAATGCAATCCTCTGCTGTCCAGCCATGGAAATAGTGTGACCTGGGATGTCTGTGTAGTGCATTTACCTTCCCGTTTGTAGAATTGTAATTACAGTAAGACTTACAGAACTTCTGTAAAAACTTTTATTCTGTAAAAGCTTCTTTTTTTTTTTTTACCAAACTTCAGTTTCCTTTGGATTCGTTCAATGTAATCTTAGGACATAATTAAAATGATTCAAAGACATAATTGTGGTTGGATCATTTTAACTATGTCATTATTTACTCATTCCAAACCTGTATGACTTTTGTTCTTCTGTGGAACAAAGATATTTTGAAGAATGTTTCAACTGTTTTTGTTCGTACAATAAAAGTCAGTGGGGTCCAAACCAACACTGGACCTCACTGACTTTTACCATTACCATACTGAAACACACACATATTGGAAAACAGTCCATTTTTAATTAGCAATGCACCAAATTTTCAGCAACCTGAAATATTTGGTCAAACCGGCAAAATAAATTAATAAATTTTAATAATTTTCGGCTTTGACTAAAAGTAAAGACTTTACTAGAACACGACACCAATGAAAGTCAGTAGGGTTCAGTGTTGTTTTGGACAGCCCACTAGCAACAGAATAAATAAATAATGTTGGAAATATGCTTTAAAAAGCATAACCGTAAAGAAAATGTGAGATACAGGCCATCGTCATGCACACACATCCACAAACCTGAGCTTTGATCCAAAGCCAATGTACAGCCAGACCGAATCCTATATATAATTCATCACAGAACCAAGAGGTGAAACACACAGCGAGAAACAATGAGAAAGAGAGAGAGCGTGCACTTGAGACTAGTCCTACCGTGCTATGCTGCCCCTGTCTACAGCTCCATTATTACCTGATACCTGTCAGGTCATCTGATGCTGCCGCAGCACTCCATGAGCATCAAAGCATGGCTCGAACCAGCCATCATTCAAACAACCTCAATATCACAGCAGTCATTACACGGGTTAAAGGAGACTTTACACACAATAGTGATGTATGGGTGCTCAAAATACAAAATACAACAGCGACTAAGTGCAAATAGGACGGGGCTACTCTGGTTTCAAATGACTAAATTGTCTTTTTCATCTAACCGACCAAAGAACAAAATATAATGGCTATATAAGAAAGATACAAAGTTCTTCTTTCAAATCATATGACTAGTAGTCAACTAATACAGGTTTTCAAAGGCCGATATTGACACTCACAGTCACAGCAAGTGAATCCAGATACAACAACAACTTAAATAATTCCATCTAATGAAAAATTAGAAAATGCACTGGTAATTTTCTACCAGAACATTGTCTGTTAAGTTTAACTACATGTTCTTTAAGCCTTAAACATAACACAATACAAAACAAAACATGGGTAAAACACCTGTGAATATCAATATGGAAAATTTCTTCATATTAATACAGTATATCTGGACCTATTTTTACAGACTTTTGTGCATACTTGAAATTTAATCGGCTTAATTACAATTTTAAAACATGTTAAATTAAAGTTCATAACTTTATTTTAAATCTTCTGTTAGTCCAAGGGCTCACAGTAATTATATGACATGGAAGAGAAATTAATTGAGGATGGCCTAGTGCTGAAACGTTTGATGATTCTACTGATCCATTTGTGCTTTTTGTACAATAAAAATCTAAAAAACATGGGTTACGTTTATGAGTGAGTACAGATGCTACCTGGTACGAAAACGTACCTGTGGGAACTTTTTTGCAAGATGCGAAATACGCATATAAGTACATATCACTGAAGTTTCCAACAGAAATGAACACTAGAGGTGGTAGAACAGTGAGTGTCACGTGAGTCAGTTGTGGAGGCGCGCGTGCGCTCTGTCACGTGACTCACGTCACTATATATTAAGCTTTTTTTTAATCACTTTATTAAACCTTCAAATAACAAACAGACATTGTCATCTTTCCATTGTTAAACACTAACAATAAATCCAAGCCGCATATTTATTTAGCATATTAAATAAAAAAATAAAAATAAAATAAACATTAAAATAATACTAAAAGCAAATTTTAACACAAATTAAGTTACAGTTTTAAGGCACTCTTCATTTTTAAATGTTTTATGGATTGAAATAAAATTCTAAAATCATTTTTAAATGCCATAAAACAAGGAGAAACTTTAACAAATCTACATTTGAGTATATATAAAACAATCAACTTATTATTGCACAGAAATTCAATCGCTTTATTTTGCACTATATATTAAGCGATTGTCCATATTCTGACTTGGTGAAAAGTTATCTTAAGGGAACTTTCAATCTTGTGTCTGACATTTAATTACACTTTTTAAATAGCAAATTCTGGTAATCAGAGCATATAAAGAACGTGTAAATGATAGTCAGGACATTACGTGCATGCGACGTTGCAGTTATGTTGGCAGTAAGTCATGAATTTACCGATATATTACCAATAGAGTACGTATCTGGGACGTCCTTGGTAATATTACGACGTTAGGAGGACGCACTGTCGATGTTGTGAGTTGGTAATTTGATGGTAATAAAATTACGCGCATGCGACGTCGTAGTTACGTTGTCAATTGGTAAGTCATGAAATTACCAAAAATTACCAATACATTACGTAACTGTTACGTCGTGTGTTAGCAGGGATGATTACAGCTCCATATGTTTCACTTTCCAGATGTAACAAGTTTGGACTTTGTGACGGAGTTGGACTTAGGATGCGGAATCCTTGGGTACGAATCCTGTGAAGAACATGACTCACGATGAAAGAGCTGAAAGATGAGAGACTTAAAAACAAGCTAAAACGGCATGCTTGCGATTACGTTTTTACGTCACACTCGCTTTTTTTCATACTATCGGGTAGGTTTAGGTGTAGTGCAGACGGTACGTTATTTTAAAACATCACGGAGCATTAGACTTATAGCGCCACTCAACGGACATTTCAAGTCAGAACTGCGGTGACACGTACAAAACCAACATCACATAAAACGTACCATATGTACGTTCATCTGTTCCAGGGGAAAAAACAAACACTCTTTTAGCTCCACGCAGTGGACATTTCACATCGAATATGTCACGAAACGAAACGTACATGGTGGTACGTATTTCGCATCTTGCAAAAAAGTTCCCAGAGGTACGTTTTCATCATGAGACCAGGTTATATCCTGTTATTTTCATTTTAAATAATTATGATTTGCAACCAGGTCTCATGACAAAAACGTACCTCTGGGAACTTTTTCGCAAGACACGAAATACGTACTGCCACAGCATTTGGACAAACTGATGAGTATGAACTTCACTGCATTAGATAAACCTTTCTTTATTTTAAAGAAAGACACAAGCAACCTTCCAAGCAAAAAATGTTATCAAATTCAATGAAATTCTTTGTCCAGCTGCTTTTTGAGGCCATTGTATGCATCATTTGATATTCCATTTTGTCTATATACACTCTTTGGATATTATGTTCATAGAGAACAAAAAGAAAGTTTTCACTCACAAAAGGGCTATAACATTCAGCTCTACTTTGCCAAGACTGGCTTGCTTTATAAAGATTCACTAGAAATTCTCTCCTGAGAAAATCACTGGGAAAAACAAACGACTAACATTTTGCTTCAACCCTAGACATGCAGTATCTATCTGTGTGAAGAAACGTTCAAGGAACGTTGAAGAGAAGATGAAGACACAGGCACTCAAACACAAACAGCCCCTCAGTGCAACAGAGAGCATCTTTACACAGCACTGACATAGCAAGTTAAAAAGAGGAAACATGAGACACACAGATACAGACAGAGAGCAGCAAACAGAAAGGGAGGATGGAGAGATAAAGGGAAGCAATATGCTGTATTTAATGAGGTGGAAGAAGGCAGAGAAAGGGAGCCTACAGACAAATACACCTTCATTTGTCTGCCTGTCTGTCTGGATTTCAGAAAGAGCTCAGAGAATGCTGAATGAGAAGAGGAGATGTGGCCATACTGGATGGGAATTTAAACAACCTGCTGTGATATAGAATTTACAGCTGTGGAAATCTGAAGCAGCCTATTTCATCTCCTCCGTCCCTGCTGTGAGGAACCAGAAGTTGATTTATCTAAGCTTATTATTATTGATTATGTAGCAGGGAGCAGGGATAATTGTTACAATTGTGGTTTTTGCTCATTTATTCAGAAAATGCTTATCCTAAAGCTTTGAAACTTTGACTCAAACACGGTTGACACAACAAATTAATAGAGTCAGATAAAATTAAAATAGAAGTACACATAAGCAAATGTTACAGTCAGTTTATGTCAGTAAATGTAAAATAAAATAAATAAATAAATAAATAAAAATGCTTAAATTTAGTAATGTACACAAATACAAAAAACAATACAATACAAAAAATGCTCAAACACAACATCAGACTAAGTAAACACAACAAGGAAGATGAGCAAGTATTGAAATTGCATATTTTAACAGTGGCAACATCTGTGAAATATAGCTTAAAATCAACTCTGAAAGGATCAGCTGATAAATCTACAGCCTCATGTCAAATGTCGTCATATTTTACCTACATATTTTATCAGAATGTGAAAAAAAAAGTTGTCCTTGTGTTACATATAGTGTCACTGCTTTAATCTAATTCACAAACAAATAACTCTTATGAACCATTTTTTTCTTCATTGAATCAATAACACTGCAACCATTGTAGTCTGACTGACTCACACACAAACGATTCTTTTGGCCAATTCTTTTAAGGAAACATTCAAATAGCTGTTTAAATCAATGTGATATAGGATCATATTTAATATAGGATGTATGGATGAAATATTTTGTGCATACAGCTACTGAGTCGAGAGCCTGTGAATTAGACTTGAATTGGGAAATGTGTATACCCAGCCCTATCCTTAATCAAGTTAAAGGGCTAATGTTTTTCAATAAATAAATAAATAGTAAATTAAGCTAAAACAGAATTAAACATGCTTCAAACACAGTGAGAGGAGACAGAACACATGGTGTGACTGAAGAGGGTCCACAGATTGCTGGGATTCACATTGAATTTGGACAGGATTATCGAATGCTGTTTGTTGAGTCCTATTTAAATTGAGAATTAAAAATGGGGGCGAATATGTGTGTGTACACAAGGAAATGAGAGTGAGAGAGAGAAAGACAAAGTGTGAGGGCCACAAAATCCTTCAGCACCCCCCATTAAAAGCCTGTGTGTGATTATGGAAATGAACACTACTTATAGATCGCAGTACGGTTCACTGATTTTCTGATGGTCGACTCCTCAATCCAAGACAAACTCCATCTGGGCCGGCAGAACCTCTACCTTCAGCTCGAAACCCAAAGCTAATGCACTCTAGAGTGGCAATAAAGTGCTGTTCTAATTCCATTCATGTTCAGAGATATTTGTGCCATACTGTATAATCCAATCACACCGCATTTATTTAATTACATTTGCATTTATTTTCTTGGCAGACCATTACCAAAGCAACCTGCATGTTATGTTGTGGAAATTGCATATGTTATCATAATTACAGCAGGTAGCTAAGAATATAAATGAAGACAAACAAAAAAAACAAAAAAATAGTACCAGAGGATGTAAGAATAAAACAATAAAAATGTTACCTTCTGTGAACTACAACATATTGTTCATTTCAGTTTAGTTCAACCTGATATTTAAAGGCAAACCATTGTTTATAGGTCTATTTGAATGTTACAAGAATAGCTCACCCAAAAATTAAAATCTGCTGGAAATTTACTAATCCTCAGGTCATCCTAAAAATATATAGGAAAAACAAGCATAGGCCAAATACAAGCTCAAACAAAACGGCGTTTTTAGTGCTGTTGCCCTTAACACAAATATTGACGGGTGAACAGTACCACCCAGTGGCCAAGTGTGTAACTGCATCTGATAAGTGGAGTCTGCTCATCTGGCAGATTCAGATCAAAAATTCATGTCGAATCCGTTTCTTAAACCCCACGGCTCATATTTAATTCAAAACCCACCTGCTTGGTTTTACGTTACACTCCTGTCTGAGGTGCTCCGACAAATCTTCAGCAATGCTGCCTGCTGCAAGTAATCTAAATACTGAAATATTCAGGAGCGGAGAGGGAGTCGCGTGCTTCACCAGGTGTTTACTTCCGCTGACGCGCAGGTGAACATGAACTCTATTAAGAGTCTGAGGTGTTTTGGGACTTGAGCAAGAAGGCAGAATGAAGAATGAATCTTATATATGCGCTCACCTTTATTTTAGGTCTGGCATCATGGGTTTTTATACACTTGATTACTTACACTGTAGGCCACCTGAGGGTCATAAGACAAAAAAAAAAAAGACTATTGTAAGAGTAGAATTTTATTTTATTTTCTGCCCTGTAAGGATACCATTCTGTTACTATGCTACAGAGCTACAGTCAAACCAAAATTAAAAATAAATATAGAAAATTATCTCCATTATCTCCTTTTATTAGAATATTTTAAGATAGTACATTGTTTTTACATTCATTCAACACCTTATTGATTTGGGCTTAATGAGGAAAGGTGATTAATGTTTTGTGATTTAAACATGCAATTTCCAGCTCCAGGGTTTTTATGATGGTCTACAGCATCTGAATGCTTTCCACAGAGGATGGATAATTCACGGCATGAGAAACAGGAATTAAAGGCCCTGACCAGCGATTGAATCCACACTTCATTACTTGGGCTCAGCTATACACTATAACTGCCCATTTGCTCTAATGAGGTTTGACAATTATGAGATTAATAAAGAATAATTTTGACAGGGTTTATTGATATGGTTGGGAATTAAATGATTAACTATCTCATTAAAATTAAGAACCTTGAAGTGCAATTACTTGTGAAATGAATTGACCTTCAGAAGTGAAAAGATGTATGTCCAGCAAAGATGGAGAAAAGGGCCCTGAGATGTCTAGAGTTTGCAATGTCTGCATTTAAACTGGTGTGTTTGTGTCTATATGTATCATCTTTAAAATGTCATCTAAAATGTTCACTCCTTCTCCTCATGCATCATACAAGTAACCCAGAGTATATAGAGACTAGTAATGTACGATTTTTGATCTGACATGGGATCCTCAAATAGGATTTACTCAGAGCAGTTCTCCTCATTATCTCAACACCATAAAAATTAAAAAAAAAAAAAAAAGTCACACAGCTTTTAGTTCCAACCTCTAACTGGCTGCTTAATCATGTTTAGTACCAGGCCTAAAACCAAGAGAGCATTTATATGAAACTATAAACTGCACGATAATAAGCCAAGAACAGGAAAAAATGAGAATATAGCCAGGCAACAAATTCAGGCCATGACATTCAATGAGAAACAGCTTCAGCTTAGACTTCATTTCCATCAGCACTCCACATCCAGGCCCAGACCGAATCTGTGGGATTTTTCCACATTTTCACTGCTTATTTTGAGGGGAAATCTGCTTAATGGATTTAAATGTGGTAGAATGGAGCTGGAAGTATTGGTAAGTGAAAGCACTATGAAATTATCCAAAACATTTCATAAGCATATACACATCAGCTTTGTAAACAACACACATTCCAATGCTGTTGAAATCTGTGGAGCTGTCTGGAAATGCAGGTTCTGTTTGTAACTCCATAACTGCAACAACAGTAACAAAAATATTTTTTCCTAATAGGCTATGCAATATTTCCCTATCAAGGAGTAAACTGTATTTTTAGCAGTTTTTCTACATTTGTTGATGATTTCCTGTTCATATTCTGATCGTGTTTTGATTTAAGTACCACTAAAAGAGGGTTATTGGGATTTTGATTGAATTTAGCTGTAACAGCTACAATGTGTGAATTGATGCCTGAACAAGCCCATTTGACACGATATGAGATCTCCATTAATGATGGCTGGGCACTTTTAATGGCTTTCCCAGACACTCCATTAAACCAGACTTATATCTGTGGGTCATTCATTGTGTGATAAGTGCTCTTTCTGCCGTCCTGAGTTTTTAACATGCTTTTAAAAAATACAGCTGAGCATAAATTTCTTTCTATTGATTTTTAGTCTCTCACTTTATCTTTTTTTTTTTTTCTGCCTGTGGCTGTGTGATGTCCCTCATTTAATCACACAGTCTTTATTATTCGATCGATCCGATGTTAGCTGGCTGTTTAAGCTAAATTATCACTCAATAATCAGAATTGTTTCCCCCATGACAAGGCCCTCATTTGAGTCATTTTTTAATATCAGATTCATACTGTCATTCATAGTATATAAAATACTAACCATTTTAATAATACTCACATATTTGTGATATTCTTGTTACACCAGTAGGTGACTGTCTTTATGAGTGAATTAGTGAATCACTCAAATGATTTGTTCAAAAACGCTGAATCGTTTAGGATTAAAAGCAAGTCATTGACTTGTTCACTTAACTGTTTTGTTCCAAAACATTGATTCATTTAGGAAAAGCAGGGTTAAGTCTAGGATACAGTAGGGTTAAGGTTAAGGGATACAGTTAAAACAACTGGGCATGCGCACATCAATATAGCGTAATTTTTGTCACACTGTACATCAATAATTACTGTTTTTGCATTATTGTAAGGGTAGGTTTAGGGTTGGGGTAGGTGTAGACGTTAATAAAACACAATATAATAGGTAGAAAATTTAATTTATTGTTAGCTTCCGGTTTTAGCTGTATCCCTTCTAGCCACAACCGAAAAGTAGTGAGACATTGACTGGATTGAACGGATTCGTTCAAAAACGCTGATTCATTCAGAAACTAGTTATTGCTGGTGCTCAGATATGATTGATTCTGTTAAGATTTGTTTGGAGGACCAAAAACAGACAAAATAACTGTCTAGTTTGAGTCTAAAATGAATATTACCTAATGTTAATTTCTTGTCTTTGTATAATAAGCATTTATAACACTTGCAATCATGCTATTTTCACTGGATATCAGATATTATAAAACAACAGCATTCTCACTCCTGTAATGTTTAAGTACAAGCAATTCTTAATTGTACTAAGAACCACTAATAACCATGATATTTGTTGTTTTTACTTGAAGTATGTAACCATGCATATGTGTAATTGTGTGTGATCTCAATTCTGTGTATTCTTTATATTTAAGATTCATAACCTAACAATTGTTAGGCTGTTGCATACTGATATGAATCTTTATACTTATATTCTTATATACTTATATTCATTTTCTGCCTCTAATGAGGTGAATTAACCAGCTATTTGGCATGCCAGAGTAACATTTTTTTTTTAAGCATAACTGTAAATATATGTACAAAATGCAATAAAAATGCATGCCATATAAATTTCTAATGTGCTTTTTGTCATTTGCACATCTCACTCCACTAACTAACACTGTAGTACCACCTGTTTTGTGAATAAATTTATTATTCTATGCATGAGTACTACTGAGAAATGACAACACACTGGCAAAAGTGTCACAGATCTGTTAACTGTGTGAAATTAAATCTTAAAACAATACTTCTGTTTCCAGGGCCCCTTCAGAGGGCTTCTTTATTTAAAGAGCTCAGTTCGTAGATTGGTGTGTGTCCATTATCAGCTTTCGTTAATGAAGTGCTCTTAAGCGAGGTCAGTATGCACACTGCAGTTAACAGCCACTCTGCAGCTCCGCTGTAATTGAAGTAACATGAATAGGGTCTATTAAATAGAAAGTCCCTATCGAAGCAGTATTCCGCTGTGAGGTTAGAATTTATCAATTGTAAATGCTGTCACACAGTAGTTAGGCTAGTCAAAAAGTCACTGTAAAAGGAAGAAATATAGATTGAACAGTGCTATGTCCATAAATGATCCATAAATACAATAAGTAGGAGTAGTAAGTGTTTTAAATGCAGCCCCCCTGGATGCTCTTAAAAATTAACAGGGTTTAACATATATGGGATTTGCAGATGCCTTCATAAAGTCTTTTATGCTGCAACTCAGGCATTGTGTTTACGTGAACAGTGGACTGCTTGACATTTGAAAGGCTCCGTGTATTAACTCTCCCCTTTTCATGCATCATGCAGCTGTCATTATTTGAAACGATGTAAAATGCGGGCAGACATTTTTCAGGAAATTACAGCCTGCGCACAAGATGCTTGTCGACACAAATAGGAGCCTTTGAAATGAGAAACTAATGGGTTATGCTGATGTTCTTGAATTAAGTGGCAAACAGTCCAGACCGGTTTAACAGGCCTGTTCATCTGTGATGCCGTTATCAGACAAGCTCTAGGGTTTACAGAGGAATCATCCGTGTCTTATCGGTTTATATGGGAATATATCAGACCACAGCTGTCGCGAGGCGAGGACATTAAGGGAAATGTCCCTCCTGATGTGCCCTCCAAAATAAGATTTCCCTGATAAAATGGAAAGTGCTTTTGTTCACATATCAGTAGATTTTATTTTCAGTCATGGCAATAAAAAAAACACTGCAAGACCCTGTGTCACCTCTGAGGTTTCAGTATGATGTTTATGATGTAAAAGGATACAGGGCAGTTTGAAAGCTACACATTAAGGATATTTTTAAGTTGTCCTGCACCATTTATTCTACAGACATAAATGTGGCTTTTTGAGGATCATAATTCTTTTCTTAACAATCTGACTTGTGTTTTATGCCTGCAGGGGAATTTTTTTTTTTTTTTTAAAAAATGAATTTTTTTTTTTTTTTTTTTTTTTGAAAAACCTCAAACTTACATTACAGCAGCGAAACAAGTCATATAGAGAAACCAATGTCACTGGATAAACACCACTCACATTTATAAAAAAAAAAAAAAAAAAAAAAAAAAATTATATATATATATATATATATATATATATATATATATATATATAAATAATAAATTATATGAAATGTATTATTTTATTTATTATTATTTTACATAAAACACTGTTTTAAACATCTATTTTTTAAAAGTGTTTATTTATTTCACTTTGCATTAATATTGTGGAATTCTTCAAAAGCTAGGCCGTTCTTTCTCCCCATTGTCCCAAACTGGTGTTCAAACACTAGAAGTTCAGGCATTCAGAACAGAAGTTCAGACTGTTGTGGAGACAGCAGTACTGTATCAGACACACATACTTCATTTCCCAAAAGCCTGGTTAAAGTGCTTTTACAGAAGCACACACACATTTATCCACTGCCACTAAATCCCTGCATCAACTCTAAATCCCCCCCTGATGCGACAACACAGAGACAAGCCGGTATTCAGTTCCAGCTCTGTACACACACAGCCCTGCTCAGGTCATTCCTCAATATGCCAAACAACAGCGTGTTCACAGACCACAGAGTGAGAGACATTACAGCTAACTAATGAGCCTCCATTTATTCTGCCTGCCAAAGCCCAAGATAAAAATACACTCTTGTACAGAATAGAGTCTAATAGAGCGGCACTATCTGAGTCTGACGCCTGACCTGATATGCTGCCTCTGGAAATGCACTAAAGGAGAGAACATGAGAAAGAAGAGTGACAGCATGAGATGTGATTGCAATGTACTATTTCAAAGTTTCGCTTACTTACTTTTGTGTATAAAATATTTCCACATTAAAGCAACCGTATGTAGTTGTGTATTTTTGCGACTTTGGAGCCCCCTGTAGGCCTTAGTCGAGGTAGCGCCATATTTCATTTTTGACAGGAATGAAAACAAGGCTGTGAGGGATAGATTTAGCGTCCAGTGAATTGTACTGTTGTTTTACAATATATCAGTTGTTCAGCTGACGAAAAGACTTTTATTAATATGACGTCTAACCTAACTAAAGCCTATAGTTAAATGAGTGGAAGTTACTGTCGCAATTACAGTGGATAGCTGCGCGCATTTGTTGCTGCCGTAAAGCTATCCGCCATTTTCGCATAACCCTGCTGAAAAAAACAGCTAAAACCAGCCTAAGCTGGTTGGCTGGTTTTAGCTGGTCAACCAGCCTGGTCTTAGCTGGTCAGCAGGCTGGTTTTAGAGGGGTTTTGGCCACTTCCTTAGCTGGTCAGGCTGGGAGACCAGCTGGAACAACCAGCTAAAACCAGCTTGACCAGCCTAGCCAGGCTGGGAGACCAGCTAAAACCAGCTACTTCCAGCTTAAACCAGCTATGACCAGCCAACCAGCTTAGGCTGGTTTTAGCTGTTTTTTTCAGCAGGGAATTGCGTACCCGCTTACATTTGGTGGGAAACAGAAGTCAGTGTACAATCAGAATGAAATAAAAATGTTATTTCAGGGTAAAACAGACAAACAAAAACACAATATATTATGTCTCTGCTGAAGAAAAAAAAAAAAAAAAACGCTAAAACCAGCCTAAGCTGGTTGGCTGGTTTTAGCTGGTCATCCAGCCTTGTCTTAGCTGGTCAGCAGGCTGGTTTTAGAGGGGTTTTGGCCACTTCCTTAGCTGGTCAGGCTGATCTTAGCTGGTCAGGCTGGGAGAGCTGGAACAACCAACTAAAATTAGCTTGACCAGCCTAGCCAGGCTGGGAGACCAGCTAAAACCAGCCAACCAGCTTAGGCTGGTTTTAGCGTATTTTTATTTTATTTTTTTTCCAAGCAGGGGTGTTACTGTATATATGTATTAATACGTATGTAAAATGTTTTAATTATAATTTATTAATAATTGTAACTGATTCTGTAATGACTTTTTCACATATGTTAGTCTGTTCTATTCTAAGTTTCTACTATAAGTTTGAATGCAATAAATAAAGTAGGCCTAGCTCAGTTACACAGATGCAGTTATTTTAGAAAACACCACATTGCTGGATGGAACGATTGACCTATCCGAAATATACTTGCATATGATTGGTCAATTCCAATCACATCTTAATGTATATTTGACCATTGTCTTAGGTTTTCCAAAGAAAACCTTGTAAGAGCTTCTTATAATTTTATACAACTCCTATCATGCAAATGAAAAAAACTGCCATCAATCGTTCTCTCTTTCTCTTCAGGGTCTGTTTCCAGAGTGTGTTTGATAGAGCTATTCAGACTGCATATCTTTCTCAGTCTGTCGCCAGTGTGAGCACTCGTCCAGGTTACGACAGCTGTCGGCTTGATCTACAGCCCCAGGCTGGCGCAGTAATGTAGACCAAATGGCCTGAGTCGCCCGCGATAATGCAGCCTTTCTTGGAGGAAATTGGAAATCAATTCTTGTCATCACTAAAGATAATTCTTCCTTTTTTCCTTTCTTGTTTATCAAACATCAGACATGAAGATGAGCAGTCAGAGTGATGAGTGCTGTTTTATGTGAAAGACAGCACTGGTGTGCGCGTTTCTTTTTACATATAAACACATGAAATGCATATCAACTGATTTCATTATGACAAATCTGAGTTGTGCAAATAACATGAGATGCTTTACATCAGAGTAGAACACACATGTAGACAGATATTCGCATGCACACAGACACACGTGATGAATCACTTACCATTTAGCACAATTATCATCCTGATTTACAGCTGTGGAAACAGATGTCCTCGGGGCTGAATTTGACCCTTGCAAAATTAATTTATAAATATAGAATGACAAAAGGCAAACTCATTACTCTCCTCATGGTGTATTCCTAATAATGAGTTTCTTAGCATAATTATGAAGCATTTGAAGCAGGCTCTAAAATTAACATCCTAAATGAGAGTAAAAAGAGTCTAGTAACTTTATTAAGAATTCCAACATAGACAATGGTTTCAAATATACATTTATTCAACATTTAGTTGTGTTCTTCAGATTTGATTGGCTGACATTTATCTTTCACCACTCTATAATTTATTTTATTTTATTTTTTAAATTATTTTTTTACACTTTATTTATTTATAATACACTTTCTTGACTGGCATGAAATATTTATGGCAATATAATTTTATATTGCCATAAATAAGGTTATTTAATAAGGTTATTTATTTCTAATAAAAAATAAAATACATGAGTTGAGTCTACTCTGCATTTTTGCATTTTTCTATGGCAGTAATTTTTGACCATGATCTGTACAAGTACTGTAAGAAAATGCCACAAAAGTCAAAGTTTCGCACCATTCCAATGAAGTAAAAAGTTTTAAAAATCAAAACGTAAACTTTTTGTCACTAATGACCGAACAGTGCAAAAAGGTTAAATCACTCACCAGTGTGGCATAAAGTGAATTTTCGATACATTGCTTTACTAAACATTACTTTGGCAAAGGCAATGAGCATTATATGTTGTTTTAATTAATATCATTTTGATACAAACTGGATAATATGGATTTTACATTAAATTTTGGTGGCAGGATATGCTAGAATTTGCTCAGAAGAGAAATCAAAGAGAAAATCATGGGTTAATGAGACAGAGCTATTTTGCTGCATATCAAAGTCAAACCTGCTGGAATAAGATGAAATAGAGCACTGCTTTTTTTTAAACTCTGCTTCCCGTTTGTCAGGCAGATTGGCTGTGAGAAGAGCATCCTGTCTGGTTAGTGGCTAGGAAAGGAAGGATGTGGAAAGATCCCCTGGGAAAAGTGAAAACATCACTGCACATCTCGGCTCTATCTCACAAGAGGCTTTGCTCAATATTAAGTGTAGACACACACACACACACTTCCATCTCCAGCTCATCATTCCACCACACCTACTCATGCAATCCATTGTCGATCTGTCCCACAAGCCCTCTCCCTAAAATAGCACAGGTTGTCAGGTATGATAAAAAACAGCAGGCACGCAGCGAGACAGCAAGAATGAAAAATCCCTGTCTGTTTGTTTGTAGCATTACAGGTCTTGTACATTCACATCCTCGTGGGACAGTATCGAAGGCAGGAACCATCAGTCATGATAATTGGGACTGTTTATAAAGCAACACCATGCTGATAATATGTCTTTCTCTCTCTTTTTGCTCTGAATTAAACACAAGACTGTAAATCTGAGCTGTCATGGCTGTTTAACACGTTTGCTGGCCTTATTCTCGACTCTCGGTTACTCTAATCTGAACGAAAGCTTTGTGTAAGCTGTTAGAGTCAATAAATAGTGGACGAGTTTAGTTTCAATGAGAGTTATCAACAATCTTTTAAAACTATGAATTCTTCTATTTATTCACCCTAATAATAACCATATGCTGACCTGTAGGGACTCTATAAACTTTTGTAGAAAGAGCAGCATGAACATTCTTCAAAACGTCTCCTTTTGTGCGGCATAAAAAATAAATAAAAATAATTATTTAAATATTTGATTAATAAATAAATTATTAATTTATTTATTTAAATACATGTACCGTTAAAAAGTAACAGGTGCTGAAAATTAAGCTTTGCCATCAAAGGGAATAAATGACATTTTAAAATATATTAAAACAAAAAATTACCATTTTAAATTGTAATAATATTTCACAATTTTACTTAATTTTGATCAAATAATATTAAAGGGATCATATGATGCGATTTCATGTTTTCCTTTGTCTTTGGAGTGTTACAAGCTTTTTGTGCATATATAAGATCTGTAAAGTTGCAAAGATTAAAGTCCCGAACCCAAAGAGATATTCTTTATAAAAGTTAAGACTCTGCCACGCCTTCCTAAAACGGCTCATTCAAACGCGCCCCCACATGTCTACGTCACGGTGTGGGAAGATTTGCATAACACTGCCCAAATATATATGCAATGAAAGAAGGCGTAACTTTTATTCTCACTGTAGTATTGTTGTTGCCGCCGTCATGTCATGGAGACGCTGTGTGTTTTGTTGTGAAAGCGAAAGTACTTTGTTTGGCCTTCCAAATGAGTACACAACTAGAAATCAGTGGTTAAGTTATATTTACAACACTGTTCCAGAACAGTACAACGCAAATATTCAAGTGTGTGCAGCGCATTTTACGGAGGACTATTTCCTGAACCTGGGAGAGAATAGCCTACAATGTGAACACTCTGAATGGCTGTGAACACTATAAAGTGGGGCAATTCCAATGTCGCAAGGACAGTCTGGTGCTTCTGACTCACAGCCTGTAAGTATATTTAAAAAATTTGCTACTGACTATTCATGCACGAGTTTGAGCAGTGTAGAGTAGGGGTGGGAGAAAAAAATTGATTCTCCGATGCATCACGATTCTCTCTTCAACGATTCTGAATATTTCAGAATCGATTCTGAGCTTGTTTTTTTTTTCCCCCGCATATGGCACGTGTGCGTGCTAGAGACGCGGCGGGCTTCATTGCACAGAATTTGCGCTGTGAGACACGTGCACATTGCTTGACAGTGTGTGCTTCCACCCGCCGTGTTTTACTTTAGATATGCTTTCATTTATACCGTTTGGAATGCAGTACTATTAGATGCATGAAACTCGCGCACTGACAGACTTTCACGTACGCTTTGTGTTTGTTTGTCCTGAAGCTCGATTGCGGCTGCGGTTAAACGCACTTGCATTTTCGAATACTTTTATGACAAAACATCTGATATATTGAAATAGATCTGTGCATTAGTGTGAATACAGCCTGTTAAAGCTGCCACTGTCTATGATCTCATCAGTAATAACCAAACGGCAATAATGCTGAGGAAAAAAGAAAAACCCATAACTATTGCCTGTAAACTTTCGGATACTTAAAGAACACTTATTTCAAATAAGTAATTGTTTTTAAAAGTAGCCTGCTTATACAATAAAATAAATAAATAAATAAATTTGATTTAAAATTTATATGAAAATGTAGCCATGTGTAGTAATACTGAAAACTAAGAATGTGACGCATCGTGATATTGAGTTGATGATAATTGTAACTGAATTGAATCGTGAAACCAAGATTCACACCCCTATTTTTAAGATGGCAGTAGCTGACACACAGAGATACCAACTATAAACAAAAAGCATAGGAACTGCAATTTTGGTTAAGATGTAAAGTTGTAAAGATGTATTTGCACAGCAGAAGAATTAATTGGGGAAAAAATGTAGATCAAGAATCGTTTTGGAATCAGATCGTGACTCCCAGAATCGAAATCGGATCGGATTGAGAAGTGCCTGAAGATTCCCACCCTTAGTGTAGAGTAGTGCTTGTTTAGCATTTCTACAAACACAAATGCAGACATGCTGTTATGTTTACGCGGCGCAACGCGTAAAAAGACCATATGAGTCATTATAATCAGTAATTATGTTCTCACTGAATGCAACAAAAGCCTCGTTTATAATGGGTTTTATTGTTTTAGTCTCGTGGCGCCGGGACACGGTAACACACACAACATGGTAAGAGGCGTAACATTTCCGTCACACTTGAGGTATTCGGCCAATCACAACGCACTGGATAGCTGGCCAATCAGAGCACACCTCGCTTCTCAGAACGATGAGCTTTGTAAGAATCGACGCGTTTCAGAAAGGTGGAGCATAGAGGAGTAACAATAATGTACAGTATGTGGAAAATAATGTTTTTTTTTTTTTTTACCTCAAACCACGTAAACACATTGCATTACACCAAATACACAAAATAATGTTATTTTTAGCAACATCATATGACCCCTTTAATGACTTTGTTCAAAAATATTTAAAATTATTAATTACACTAAAGTTCTATTGACAATTATAACCAAAACAATGCAATGTTAGCCATTTGACTGAGGACACAAAACTTGAACCAGCAGAGCCTGAGGAGGGTCGCAGAGCCCCTGAGGTCTCACCCCACAGCGTCTGGAAACTAAATCAAGCTGATTTTAAAACAGAGAGATCTTGTTAAACTTCATGAACAGGGCTCCAAGAAAAAGTTAGAGCACCCGAGAGGCAGTTAATAAACAGTGAAAGCACACGGCAGTGTTTGCCAAAGGAAACAGACGGCTTAGAGGGGGAAAAAGTCAAACTACTCACACACACATTCCCTTTGCCAGCTCACTGGAGCCTGCGATGAGGGAAGGAGGAAAAGAGTGGCTTTAAAAGGTAAGGACTGATAGGATATCCTTGGGTCACAAAAATAATTTGGATGAAAGTAATCTCGCCAGCCTGGAGTTTCATACATGAGAGGAATACAAATGGCTTATTGTGGCGGAAAGTGTAATGTCGGTGGAAGAAGGAAGTGAGGTCACCTTCAATCTCCTCTCAGATATTGCCTTTGTAGCCTGGGCTGAGACAAGGTGATCACGACCCCAGTGCAGAAAATATACTGCATATGGATGCATCATTACCAGATTGACTTCTGGTTAAACACACCATCCTGGGTAGAATGTACCTGTAGTTCAAGAGAGAAACAGACACACATACACACTTTTCATCCATGGCTCTGCAAATGAACTGTGAGAGACATAAGCTATCAGGGTTAGAGTAATGGGGGCTAGAAACGGGTTTCTTTTTTGCACAGGACATATTGACGGCTCCTCAGAGAGCCACTAGCCTGATCTACAGCAGCAGTTGGGGTACTAAACACACACCACTGAGCTCATTTCCTCTTACAGTAAGAGGGAAGAACCGTTTCACATGACACAAAGAATAGAAAGCCCAAAATATGAAGGCAAAGAGTTATTGAAAGGCAATAATGTCTTGAAAGCTGCTGCAAAATTGCACTAACTGTTAAAGGAATAGTTCACCCACAAATGAAAATTTGCTAAAAAAAATTACTCACCCTCAGGCCATCCAAGATGTAGATGAGTTTGTTTTTTCATTGGCACAGATTTGAAGAAATTAAGCATTGCATTACTTGCTCACCAATGGATCATCTGCAGTGAATGGGTGCCATCAGAATGAGAGTCCAAACAGCTGATAAAAGAATCACAATAATCCACAAGTAATCCACATGAATCCAAATCATCAATTAATAATCTGCATGTTTGTAAGAAACAAAGCCATCATTAAGGCAATATAGCTTTAATGTTGCTTCTGGCCAAAATATTTTACTTTCACCAGTGAAAAAGTGCATTCCCTCTTGTCTTCTCACATCAAAATCTACCAATGGCAAACAATGGTTTAAAGTTAAAAATGTCTTAACTAATTTTGAGAGTTGTGTGGATTACTTGTGGAATATTGTGATGTTTTAATTAGCTGTTTGGACTCTCATTCTGACGGCACCCATTCACTGCAGAGGATCCACTGGTGAACAAGGGATGTAATGCTGAAATTCTCAACATCTGCTCCAATGAAGAAACAAATACATCTACTTCTTGGATGACCTGAGGGTGAACCCATTTCTAGCAAATTTCCATCTTTGGGCGAACTATTCCTTTAAATATAATGAAATTACAAGTTGTTATGCTCATTTATTTTTGTTTGTTTACTTATTTCAAAAAGCAACAGAATTTATCAGCTATGCCTTTATCATTACGTGCAAACGCTTATGGGAGAGATGATTTTCAGGCACTGCTGTTAAAAAAGCAGCACATAAATACTGAAAATTGTTTGTGTTATTTATTGAGTGTTAAATAAAAGCTGCCCTGATACCTCCGAAAGGTGATATTACACTTATTCCGTGTTACTCTACATCTCACCAGGAGAGAAAATCATGCAAAGACGGGTGAAAATTACCTCTGGGGCTGCTCAAGAGCTCTCTCTCATACACACACTTGCTCATACACAAACACACACATTCATGTGTCAAAAGAGCAATTACACGCCGGCTTAGTTCATGAAGACAAATGTAGAGCATTTTTCAGAAGCCGATTAACAGACTTTTTATCACACTAAAACCTGGGAATTTCATTTGCAGGTTTTAAAGAGTGCACACTATTTTTCTTAAAAAGAAACGACCCACACACCTTCACTTAATAGGGGCATATCCTGTCTGCACTGAATATTAGAAGACAAAGAATTACAGTGCAAGTAGTGTATATATACACTACTTATGTTTTTATATATACTACTAAACTACTTATGTTTCTAGGTCTCATATAAATGCTGTTAAAAGGGGCCTTGCTCTTCTCTCTCATCTGATTGGTTGTCTTTTCACCTCAGCATGGGAATGATTTCAAGGTATCTCATTAGCGATTTAAATGAGCTGAGGAGCCATTAGGCTTGGATCATGTTTCATGTGTCTGTTTGCATCTGACAGCACTTAAAGTGGTTACTGAAAGGGCACAGATAGAGGCAAACCAGAATGAACAAAAATGAACAACAGTTTTCGCCCTTTTCTTTGTCTCTCAGTGGCCTTAAACCTAATATTTTTTGTCCAGACAGTCTGTTCATGCACTTCATAAAGGATTAGAAGCATCATAAAGAGCCCATTTCATGTGTTTATGTGCTTGGAGGGAAAAAAATTGAATTGTCTCATCACTCCCAAAGCTACAATAAACAGGTGGTAATAAAGGTGACGACAGCTGGAAGATGTTCCAATCATAACAAAGGCTTTCCAAATAAGTGTTCCCAATATCCACAGAGTTTCTCCTTCATCTTCCCATCCACCTACACGCGCTCCATCAACTGAAAAACTACCGATTTCATATTTCATTATCCCCAGTGTGAAGCAGCCTTTTTAATGTAATTTGGAGTTAATCACCACACTGGTTCTGCACAAAATGAAATCATCCTTGCAGTAAAAATCTGATTAGCTTTCATGGTTCATTTTATAAAGCTGTGTCTGGCATTCCAAAATCCAGTCATGGAACTGATTAGCCATCATTGCGTGCAATGGATCTTTACATCGTTGTGCTGTGAACCTTTTACAGGAACACCTTTTCACATTTGCAAAATAAATTACAATAATTAAACAAATATGCTTAAAAATAATATTAAAATTATATTAGTATTATATTTATGTTAAAAATAAATTAAGTTGAAAATATACATTAAAACAAACAAAAAAAATTTTCATAAAACTATTGTTAAATTATTTAATTTAATTAATACCTTAAAGGTCTTGTGTCATTCGTTTACACTTTTGATGCCAAAGAACTTACAAAATTGTAAAGTGTGACTTAAGTGTCCAAATAAGTTTTTGAGCCAATGTACATAATCTGCATTTGGGTTTTGCCTCTTTACTATATTTTTTACACTGTCAGGTACCAAAAGCAGTTGTTGGCAGCACAAGCCATCTCAGGTGAGTCCTCTAACCCCACAGCTTGCCTCTGTTCCACTGTTCCAAGGACACAGAGACACAGTGGCTGGAAGCTGAGAATCACTCAGCTGTGGAATGAAATAGCAAGGCTTTCAGTGAGGAATACATATGGATTTTAAACAGCTTTTACTCTTGATCTGGCCTACCACTTATTATTCCTTCTTTTCTTCTCTCTTCTTTTTCACAAAGACCACTAACAGTCTTCCACACATACACACACACATCCCACCTCTCTGGAGCTCTCAAGAGGTAGAACAGATATAATTTCACAGCTGAGCTGCCAAAGCCACTGAGCTGTGGGCTGTACGAGATTTCACACCTGAGGTTACAATAGCGTTACAGATTGGATCTGTGACTTTACAAAGTGAAGGTACGCACACTCCCCTTGAGCAACCCCCGCCTCCCATAACAAAAGAGTACATATCCTCTCAATGGATCTTCAGCAATCGTTTGGATAATGTGATGGGAATACAGCTCTGGGAATGATTGTGCTGGTAAAGCAAACACATTGACTTATTTACCAGCACTAATTTACAGTATGTGGATCAGTGCCATATTTTAGCACAAGGTTATCAAGTAAGTGATCAAAATCTGAATGGTTAGCATTGCCATGTTAGTTCCTGCTGGTAGATGTTGTAATCTGACTGCAAAGGGCATCTTGCCAAAAAAAAAAAAAGGCAGTGCATTTTGAGAGCTATAAATATAACATGATTTTCAGTGTCTAATATTATGACTATTCATAATTTTTTACGATGAATGTGTTTGTTTGTGTATGTGTAGATTCATCCCCCGGCTCTTAATGCATCACATTTCCTTCAGGACCATCAGTGAATGTTTGAACCTTTTTTAATAGTTGTGTTTGAGTCCCTCAATTGTCCTCAGTGTGAAAAGATGGATCTCAAAATCATACAGTCACTGCTGGAAAGGGTTCAAATATGCAAAAGATGCTGGGAACCTGAAGATTCCGCAGGACATGGAGGATTTTTCTGAAGAACAGTGCTCAGTTTAACTGTTCAGAACAAACAAGGGACTCATGAACAACCATCACAAAACAAAAAACAGTCATGGATCATCCAGGTAACCACACACAGTATTAAGAACCAACGGTTCACAAACTTTTGCATGGGGTTATTTTAATAATTTTAGCTATTTTTTTGTCTTGTGGACTAAATGTAAACATCTTTTATGTAAAATATCTTACTCAGGACAGTACTAAATAAAAAAAAAAAACGCATTTTGTATGATCTCTCTTATTTTGTTAAAATTACTCACATTTTCACGGATTCTGCAAGGGGTTCACAAACTTTCAAGTGGCACTGTATATATATATATATATACACACACATACATACACACATACAGGTGCATCTTAAAAAAATTGAATATCGTGAAAAAGTAAATTTTTTTTATTGTAACATTTCAAAAAGTAAAACTTTCATATATTCTACATTCATTACATGTAAAGTAAAAAAGGATTTGCCAAACAGAAAAGTTTAAGTTCTTTAAAGTATGTTCATTTATGCACTCAATACTTGGTCGGGGCTACTTTAGCACAAATTCCAGCATCAGTGAGGTGTGGCATGGAAGCGATCAGCCGGTGGCACTGCTGAGGCACAACTGAGCCTTCAGCTCGTCTGTATTGTTGGATCGACTGTTTCTCACCTTTCTCTTGAAAATATTCCATAGATTCCATATGGGGTACAGATCAGGCATGTTGGCTGGCCAATCAAGCACAGTAATATCATGGTCAGCAAACCACTTGGAAGTGGTTTTGGCACTGTGGGCAGGTGCTAAAGTCCTGCTGGAAAAGGAAATCAGCATCTCCATAAAGCTTGTCAGCAGATGGAAGCATAAAGTGCTCCAAAATCTCCTGGTAGACAGCTGCATTGACTTTGGACTTGATAAAACACAATGGACCAACACCAGCAGATGTCACGGCTCCCCAAATCATCACAGACTATGGAAACTTCACACTGGACTTCAAGCAGCTTGGATTCTGTGCCTCTCCAGTCTTCCTCCAGACTCCAGACCTTGATTTCCAAACGAAATGGAAAATTTACTTTTATCTGAAAAGAGGACTTTGGACCACTGAGCAACAGTCCAGTTCTTTTTCTCCTTAGCCCAGGGAAGATGCTTCTGACGTTTCTGTTTCAGAAGTGGCTTGGTAGCCCTTTTCCTGAAGACGTCTGAGTGTGGTGAATCTTGATGCACTGACACCAGCTTCAGTCCACTGCTTGTGAATCTCTCCCAAGTGTTTGAATCAGCTTTGCTTGACAGTATTCTCAAGCTTGCGATCATCCCTGTTGTTTGTGAACCTTTTCCTACCCAATTTCTTCCTTCCGGTCAACTTTGCATTTAATATGCTTTGATACAGCACTCTGTGAACAGCCACCCCTTTCAGTAATGACTTTCTGTCACTTACCCTCTTTGTGGAGGGTGTCAATGATTGTCCTCTGGACCATTGCCAAGTCAGCAGTCTTCCCCATTATTGTGGTTTCAAAGAACAAGAGATATCCCGAATTTATACTGTAGGGATGGTCATTTAATGAAGCCCAAATGTAAATATTCTAATAATTTGAGATACTGGATTTTTGACTTTCATGAGCTGTAAGCTCTACTCATCAAAATTAAAACAAAAAAAACTTTAGAAATGTCTTACTTTACATGTAATGAATCTAGAAAATATGAAAGTTTCACTTTTTGAAAAGTTACAACAAATCAACTTTTTCACGATATTCTAATTTTGAGATGCACTTGTATATACATATACACATATTATATACACATATTATATATATATATATATATATATATATATATATATATATATATATATATATATATATATATATATATATACACACACACACACACATGTGTGTGTGTGTGTGTGTGTGTGTGTGTTATTAGTCATATACAGTCAAACCAAAAATTATTCAGACACCAGATTTAATTTTTTTATTTTTTTTTACTAGTGGGTGCAGAACACTATAGTTCATTTATGTAATTGAGGGTAGCAAAAAGTAAACTGTGACATATTATACCCAAAAATTCTTCATACAGTGGACTACCAGTAAAAGTGAAAAAATTGGGGACCAAAAATTTGATTTGACACTTTGACCTGACCATGTTTTGTTACATACCTTTCTATCAAAGTTATCTGACATTATCAAGATGAATTTGTTCTGACAAAGTTTAACTCTTGAGGTCTTGTCATATTTTATTACCATTTTCTAAACTATACCAATAAACTGTGATGTGAGAAATGTTGAAGGTGTCTGAATAAATTTTGGTTTGACTGTATATTCATATCTTTTATTGTTTGGCATTTATAGCTCAAGCCTCAAAACATCCTGCCTGAAGAAATTCACCACTCCGAGCAAAGACAGCAGATTTCGAAGCGCAAACTTCCTGTGCCAGCCGAGCTGATCCCTGAACAGTAGCCACACCTTCAAACTGTCGCCATAGCTTCAGAACGAGGCTGAGCCATCTCCCAAAACCACCCGAGGAGCCGATTATGCAAATGCAAGGCTAGCTAATTAATTGGCAGTCAAAGAGGAGTGCTCGTCTTCCAAACCCTGCACCACAGAGATCGCTTTCTTGACAGCGGATGGGGGATCGTGCCCAGAGGCAACAACAAAATAACAGAGATTTACAGTGGCTGATGATAATCAAGAACCATAATTGCTTTTTCAATCACAATGATAATGACACAATCTTGATGTAGAGCATTGTAATTGTGCTATTAATATGTATACTCTCTCAGCACTGCAGCCATCTGTTGTGTAGAGAGAGAGAAAGAGAGAGAGGTGCTCAAAGGCTCTTCAGCACTTTAAGAGGACGCGTTATGCAGCTTACAGCCGTCAGAATGAGGTCAAATGTGTATATAATGAGGGCGTTAAATGGCTGGTTGGCTGGTTAAGAGCAATTTACTCTCTGAGGGGAAACAGTGAAAAGTAATATGCCATGTCAGCACTGGTAATTAAAGATTACAGTGTATTTAAGTGACCTTTGGAGTCATCAAAGATGGTCCCTTGTCCTGGAAATGACAATCGGTAATGTTTTTAGCTTTTTTAAAAAAATTATTTCAATAACAAGGCCACTTATATAATACTAAACAAATTCAACATTTACCCTCTTTAGGTAAACAAATAAGCACTAAAATATTATTTTGTAGAATAATATACTGTTGTCTGAATTTTGTTATGAAATCAGTGTAGGCTAAATCAGTTCTTTCTCCTGGGAGAAAACTATGTAATTCAGTGCAAAAAAAACAAAACAAACAAACTTATAATCAAAGCAGCAAAATAAACAGAGGAGAAAACACTGTCAAGAACTTTTGTTGTAGAAGTCAAAAGCTCTGCATCCATTCTAAATTCCAGTATTATAGTGCAAATCTGTCACTTGATTTAATGTACACAAACTAAGTTGACGCCAACAAGAATAGGTTCTGTGAGATACTTGCAAGCCATCATCACAGAAATATGACCTAGACTGTATTAAATTCATGACTACTTATGATAAACATGACTTGTACTGCCCACAATATGTATAAAGTGAAATATAGGCTACAAAGGTTAATATTATTATTATATTTTAATTATTTTCATGAATTAACATCACTTTTATATATTTATCCTAACCATGTTTTAGAATTTACATAAATTATTATAAATTATAACTATAATCTAATATTTAAAAAGTCATTTTATATATTTAAACTACTTATGTAAATTTGAGTATATAAAATGTCACATATAAAGTAACATTAATTAATAGAAACAATTGCACAAACAAAAAATAGTCCTTAAATTATACATATATTTTTAAGGACATTTTTGTTCATGTTTGTGTGATAAACAATTACAGTACTATGTTGCGAAAATACTTGATGTCCTGAATACCTGATGACCAGTTAAGATAGTTTAGATAGTGCTAGATAGTTTTCCGTCATAACACAAAATTGACTGGATAGATAGATAGACAGATAGATAGATAGATAGATAGATAGATAGACAGACAGACAGACAAATATGGCATAAAATGAACAATCATGGCACAGTGCATGTTGAAAAACCTAAGCGGCAGTATAGTAAGTGAACATCCCACTACAACATTTAATGTGTAAAACTATATATAATATTGAGATTCTACAGCAAAATGCTGCTAAATCTATCCATTTCTGCTTCCGCTCACTGTGAAGTCAGTTCACAATGCTGCTTTTAAGCTCAGATATTTGAGAGAGTCTCTTCTGTCTGAAAAACACCTGCAACGCACAGCCGTAACCTCAGACGATCTCTCCAATAGCTTTATTGCTTTTACTAACGTAGTCACCCGGAGCGACTGATGAAGTCAATGTGGGGCTAGAGCAACCGGCTGCAAATGATTTATGCTTCAGACCAGAAGCTAATCACACATTCACCAGGTGTGGGATGTAATACACTCTCCCTTGCCGTCTCTCCAGATGGTATAGCATGGAAAAGCCCTTAAGGTTCCTCCGCATCCGACTCTGCCCGCAATGCCGACCGCGGAGCAGAGGGGTTACATACCAGGGCCGCACAGCTCGGCCCGTAATAGCGGGGGTAATTAGATTGAGCGCACCACAGACCGCATGCCGGCATATGGTACCTTTCAACCGTGAGCCCGCAGCTAACAAAGGAAGGAGTATTTTACATGGTGCAATCTCTAATCTCATAAACAATACTAAAGACATGATGTAAGGCTCCAGGGTGTCATGAACGCCGAGGCATATTGCATTTAGATGGAGCCCGTGGGGCCGGAGCTGAAATATGGTGATTTGATTGCAAGCGTCTGTAAATAGCTTTTGCCAGTTCGGTCGGCCTACGCTGACAACTCGATTTGCAGCACAGCTTGCTTTGATTCAGTGGGAAATAAAACACACAAACTCACTGCAGAGCCGAGCGTTCTGAAGCGAGATGTTTTGAATTTCACCAAAGGCTTTGGTCCCTGAGATCAGAGACTTGATATAACTATCTGGACAAGAGACAAATTCGCTCGGTTTCGCTCGCCTTTCCAACTGGCAGGCTTCGCAAAGTTACTTGACATTCCCGTTTGAACTCGTTTGAAAAATCGCCTCCATCTTTGAGCGTTTGTAACGAGATGCAAGGAAAGATAGCCTGACCAGTCGCAACCTACAATCTTGAAGTTTATTGTAAAGATCCGTATCGGATTTAATCTCGCACACATGCCCGCCAGCCACCGCCAGATGGAAAGCTGGCACTCGCCACGGCGGATTTCACAAATGGATGCTGTGCAGCGAGGAGCACAACACTAAACAGATGTCAATTACCAAATCAAAGCGTGAATTACATTATCAGTGCTTTTGGATTTCAGCAGACCTTTGTCTCGCAGCACAAAGTCAATTCGATTTACTGATGCGCGCAACGGCAAACTTCCCACTCAAGACATCCAGAAGTGAGGAAAATAACTCAATAGCGGGTCAAACGAGCAAGTAACGAGAAATGGCCCTGGAACAGAGAAAGCCGGCTCTGCTAGGGGAGGTGATAAACATTTCCATTTCTCTCTGCCACGCACGTTCGCGCAAGAATGGAGGTGCAAGGAAAGGTGAAAGAGAGAAAAGAGCACTGAAGTTTTTTTGTACGAAAAAGGTGTTTAAACTTGACAGCGCCTTAAAGGAGAAACAGAACCGAGCTGTGATTTCGCCTTCGCTAGCCTGAGGCCGTTCAGAGCAGCTCAGAGTCAGAGCTCTGTAGAGGCAAAAGACCCGCGGTGAGAACCATTTACTCACTCTGGATGCATATTTTGTGCCTTCTCTTCCATTTTATCACACACAACAGCATCTATGATCACCCTATGGGCAGATGTGCCTTTAGAAGCCATAGATGCCAGAGTTATTTTTGTGTATCCATATATAGGAGCATATACTGCACATCAAACAAGAGAAAGTTTAAAGCTTCTTAAAGGGACAGTACAAAATATGTGTAAACTAATGTGGTAACACTTTAGTATAGTGACCAGTTCTCATCATTAACTAGTTGCTTATTAACATGCCTATTATTAACATACTGGCTGTTTATTAGTGCTTATAAAGCACATATTCTGCATGACCATATTCCACATGCCTAATCCTACCCAATACTTAAACTTAACAACTACCTTACTAACTGTTAATTAGCAGCAAATTTAGGAGTTTAGGAGCGGCAAAAGTCATAGTTAATGGTTTGTTAATAGTGACATTTGGACCTTAAAATAAAGTGTGACCATTAATGTTTATCAATGTTATTTTAAAAGTGACACAAATTAGGCTCAAAAAAAAAATTATCAGAGCCTGATTCTGACATCATTTATTCACCCTCAAGTCTTTTGCAAACTTGTATGACTCTCTTGAAGGATGTTGGTGACCAAAAAGTTTTAGTTCCCATTGACTTATATATTAACTTATACTTATATATATATTTTTGACCATACAATGGATGTCAATTAGAACCGAAGTTGTTATCAAGATTCTTCAAAACAGTCTTTTGATTTCCACAGAAGGAAAGTCTGCCTGGAACAACATGAGGGTAAGAATGACATATGACAGAATTTCATTCAACCAACACAAAAAAAGCTAATGTGAAGGTTCGGTCAAGCTTTATGGTGTAATTTGGCTCTGAAAAAGTACATTCTTGTATTTACTGGATTCGTCTACTTTAATGTGAAGGATTTTGGGCCAAATTTGATTGCAAATTAAATGAGAGCATTTTCTAAAGCTCTTGTAACACAGAAAACCATTGTTCTAGAGCAAAAGGAGCATGTGATTGGCCAAGTTTTTTGTTATGTTTCAATCATTGATCATGTCATCATTGAACATGCATAAGCATTTCCATGTGTACTCCAGTCTGCAGAACCTGTGTTTTTCCATGCAACAAGAGCGCCCCCACATGGATCTAAATGATATGTTATTTTTAATACAGTTTTTTCACCACAGATAAAGGACAAAATAAATATCAGGCCATCTATGTATAATATTAGTTAATGCAAATGTCTTCAGTATCCTGTTGGTGCTTCTTGTGACTTGGAGTTTTGTTTTGGCAACCTCAATCTGAGGTGTAAAACTGAAGTATGCAATTTTTTTATGTATATTTTTAGTGTAATTTTAAAATCCCAACTCAAAATACAACTATAAGTAAGCTATAATCAAAATTGAGTGAACAAAGGGTTTCCAAAAAGATGTTTTAATACAAATGTTCAAAACGTAAGATTGACGTATACAAAACCAAGGTAACCAACAAAATTCAGATGTCACGCTTCAAGGTGAATTTGAGAAATTGTGGTCTAGAAAACAGACCAATAATATCACTGCTAAGTGCCCTGGACACACATTTCACACTCAAATATACACTTAACTAACAAGCTAACACGCTATTTAGAAAATATCTACTACATCTACAGCAAGCTGCTTTGTGACCAGAATTACTCCAATCCTTCAGGACAGGCCTGAGAATGAACGTCAAATTCACTTAAGACGTAAAAGATGCTTCCTGGAAATTCAAACGTTGGTTTGAGTCAAATATAGATGGTGGTTTTGGCTGGAAACAGAATATGGAATTACAATCTATATTTTTATCTTTCAGTACATCTTGTCCTTTGTTTTGAAAAATGGTACCCCGTGATTTGACTGTTCATATATAACCATATAAGTACAGTTTATGTCAAATTAGAATTTCTTTTGTTACCCTCATTCCAGATGTTTTCATAACTTGTGGTATTCCAAAATAGAGGAGAAAATTCATGTTCAGTGTTTTGAGTGGACTTACTTTAAACTGAAATGGTCCCAGCGCTAGTCCAACAGCTGTAAGTCATCTTTCATTATACTGCTTTGCATGTTTTCTGTAACACGAGGCTTACCCTTTACATGGGACAAAAACTCATTCCAATCTAGGCATAGTCCCATTAACATTTCTATTTGTCTGTTTGTGTTGTCACAGTGCCTGTGTGCTGGAGCTGATGATGTCCATGAAGGTGGCCTCTATCTGATAGCACAGCTGTACATCAGGATCGGCTCCACCCAGCTCTTCTGCAGACCTCTTGCGTAGAGAGTATTTGGATTCTGATAGCGGTATTTCCTGTGGCTTCTGTCTCAGATACTGGAGCCCTAAACACAAGAGCACAGTGGATTAGATCTAAATCTAGGACTGCATGATTTGGCCACACCATATTGTATCTGGATAAATACTGAGAAATGAACTGTGAAAAGATAACCTTATATTGCTGATGCTTAGATAAAAGATAAAAGAACAAAAAAGGCATAGAACACTTTGAAACAGAAGCTCACATGCTCAACAGCCTGTGCAAAAACTATAAACTTGCAAAGAATGCCATGTGTTTGTCTGCCAAAGCCTGCAGAAACAGTTACTCTTTAAGGGTCATCAGATTTGAAAATGAATCTCAGATCGCTTTTAATTGACTCAAAAGTGAAGTGAATAAAAACGAACCAAGTTACCTTTTGATTCATGAGGTACCTGAATTTGCAAGTGGATATTTGGTTCACTTCAACTGTGATGGGGTCACAGGCCACTAATACAATTTTTTTGGAAGTCTATCGAGATAAATTTGATGGTAAAATAATAATGAAATATTATAGTCATAGTTTTAATACAATGAATATTTAAATACAATATTATTATAATAAATATTGATATTATATTCTGAATTAAACATTAATATAATAAGAAAACTAAAGTAAGGCCTTTGAGCTTCAATATGTATTTGACAATAGTGAAAAAATTATTTATTTTAAATGCCGAAATCTCCTTTTTTGAGCAACAATATCACATTTTTAGATTTGTATAATAACTAGTAGTAGTCAGAAATGTTCAAACTATGCTAATGTGAATCATGGGTTTTTGCGGTTGTTTAATAATCATACAAGACCATACTGCAATAACTGTGCAGCCGTATACAAACTATTAAAAACCTTGGGTATTTCCATGATGAGAAAGACAATTAACATTAAAATAATAATAATAATAATAATAATAATAATAAAATTACAATTTTAAAAACAAATGACTGTGTGTGTGTGTGTAAATATATACACACACACACACACACACACACACACACACACATATATATAGCTAGTTGGTTTTGGTTCTTGACTTTAAACTTTTTAGCTTGTTAGACTTTCTTTTAACTCCCTATGGGAAAAATGAATGGGAAAAATACTTGCAAAACCAAGGCACCAGAAAAAGTGGGCATGCACTTTTCACTCTATTAGATCTGACTTTTAAACCGAGTAAAATAATTTAAAAACTTGCTCTGTCTCTACCCCATACAAAACCCATTGATCATTACAAATTTTAAAAAAGTCAAATAAGACAAGAATACACTCACTGGCAATGAGAGGGTCAATATCTCTGGCTTTAGTGGTGACATCAGCAGCGGACACCTGTCCCACCTGAACCAACAGGGACATGACATCATCAAAGAGCGGGGGGAATGCCTTGCAGAATGAAACCAGGTATGGCAGCGTCGGCATGAAAAATGCAAAGCGCTTGGCACGGGTCAGTACTGTGAAAGATACCAAAAATTTGTTACTTAAGTGAATATATTACACAATCACATGCAGTTTTTGGTTGTTTTGAGAACAGATGCGCTAGATAACATAAAACTAAAACGAATATAAACCTGCACAGGAACTGCAGGATTTAACAGTACTAAAGACTCCTCTGGTACTCCATTCAATAAAACAATAAATGGATGGCTGATGCATAATTTATAGACACTGCAGATGAAGGTTTGCCACAGGCAGTAAAAAGTGGCCAGCAGAGGGCAGTGTGTACAAAGATAACGAGACAAGTTTGCACAGGTTGATTTTTGTTACAAAAGAAGTCAAGGTAATGGTCTGATATCTCCAATTATCAATGTTATTTTTAGACACTCTTTAATAAAATGCCAGCCATAATAAATGATTAAGAACAGAGACCAAGCTAAAGAGAAAATGGAAGAAAGATAAAGAGATAAAGCAACAGAGTTTTTTTCTACCTGTGAGGAGGGTGCCCATCACACTAATGGCAAGACGAGCCACACTGAGGGATTTGGGCAGGGCGTACTGGGTGCACAGATGGGACAACAGCTGTATGGCAAAGATCTGTGCCAGACAAAACAAAACTGCCATTAGCATCAAGCCCAGAGGTCAACCCTGAGGGCTCACCATGTGTCTGTGATTCAAGTAGCATAATACGTACTCTTAATACTTCAACTTATGGCTGTACAGCACTAAATTAAGTTGTAGTATATACTATAAAGCTATAAAGAGTCTTGTATCCTACCAAGTACATACTAACATACTAAATATACTAAATTCTAGAAATAGATTCGTGTGTATATTCATGGGATAACAAATTAAGGGATTCACACCTGAATTTAAATTAATTCTGGAACTTGGGAGTGGCAACTGGTCTATTTAGAAGTCCTGGCTGAAAATATAGATGGACGAACTGATGGTTGCTTACCTGTTTCTCCAGCTGCGGCTGAGTGAGGAGTTCTGGGATAAAGTCTAGACAGATGTGCATAGAAGGAATTCCTGCCACCGTCAGAGGGAGCAAAGCCTGCGGATAACCCTGAAGAAACATTTAAAGAACATTTAGAAAACCTTCAGAACTCAATTAGAGCTTTAGAATTAGAGATTTCTTTGATTTAGTTTTTCTTTATCTGAAACTGATTCAAATAAACCTAAAGGCTGTTTTATTCTTTAAAGCTTACTTCAAGTTAATTTTATTTTAAAATTGTTCAAGTCAAGATGAAAATGACCCCATTTAATTTTTAATACATGTTCTAAATTAGCAAATGATTTAATGGTGGACATAATTTTTTAAAAAAAGCCTTCACATTGTCATAAAATGTTACACTATCGCTCAAAAGTTAGGGGTTGGATAGATTTTTTAAAAACGTTTTTATATAATTCTCTTATGCTCTCCAAGGCTCCATGTATCAAATTTACAGTAAAGACAGTACGAAATATAGAACTATTTTCTATTTTTAAAATATTTAAAAATTTTATGAATTCCTGTGATGTCAAAGCTGAATTTTCAGTATCATTACTCCAGTCTTCAGTGTCACATTATCCATCAGAAATCATTCTAAATATGCTGATTTGCTGCTCAAGAAACAGTGCTGCTTAAAATTGTGGATTTCAAAAGAATAGCACTTATTTCAACCAAAATCTTTTATATTGTTATAAATGTCTTTACTGCCACTTTTGAATTAATTTCTTTAAAAAAAAACATTACTGACTCTTTTGAACAATAGTGTAACTTGATTTTAACCCCTCCCCTCCAACCACCTGTCATACAGACCACTTGTCACTAATCAATCTAATCAATTCCCAGTGGATAAAATTAAATTCCGCCCCCTTTTTTTCTCCACTGAATATCCTGTTTCACTCTGAAATACATAACATTAAAAATGTTAAATCCATATAGAGAAAAAACACATTATGTGTGTACTGTGTCTTAAGCCTTATGATCATTATGTATGTATGTATGTATAAAGCATGTATCATAATGCTGATGGCTGTACTGTAATAGAGAGACTTAATTACCTGAAAGTGTACTAGTTTGGCAATGTTGGGGTCTGCGATGAACATTTGGTGCAGCAGGCAGCAGATGAGACACTGCACCTCCCTCAGGTCACTGAGCAGCCCGCCCTCTGCCTCGCGCTCCCCCTGGGCCCCCCGCCCAGCCCCCGTGTCGCCAACCTGCCTCCGCATGGGAATACCTGGAGCAGACTGAACGCTCCTCAACAGGCTGTCTGCTCCTCCACCTCCTCCCAGCTGCAGCTCCTCCTGAGAGGACGGCAAACACACCTCCAGCAAGATCTGTACCGCTGCACTGTCCTGAAGGTGGACAAAAACACCACAAATATGCCAAATGCACAAACTGATGATTCAGAGATCAGTATTAGAGATGTTTGTGCACGTGTCTACCTGAGCAGCTAGCAGAGCATTCTTCAGCTCCTCTCTGGTAACCTCAGGGGTATCAGGTTGGCCACTGAGCCCAAGGTTTGATACGGTATGAGCTTGTCGCTCAAATTCAGCCGTCTCTTTCAGGTGGGCATTGAGGTAAGCCTTAGACGCCAACAGGTACCCGTTCAGCATGTGAAGAGTGATGTCCATTAGTGGAGGACACCTTCGTGAGAACAAACACACATATTCCTTCAGTAAGACTAAGATTAGCATGAATTATAGAATTTCTTTAGAGTATTTCTTATCAGGCATTTCAAAGCAGATAATACCTGAAGACTCTGGAGTCGCAGCGCAGGACAATGAGAGGATCCACCATCAGATCATTTTGAGTGCATCTCTGCTGCCGCAGGAGCTTTACTGAAGGCTGCAGAGCGTTTACTGTCATCACCCACAGCCTGACAGAGAAAAGAGACTTAGTATGAGTGCTAAAGTGCAAGATTTCCTTCCATTTTCACTATAGCATATAAAACACAGAGGAAGTCTCACTTGCGTGGCATGACTGTATTAAGTACCATCCAGAGTTTGTTAACAGTCTGCAGGATCCTGCGCGAGACACTGTGCTCTAAGAGCAGCCCCATGCTGGCAGTCAAAGCCTCTGCGTATGGGATCAGATCTCCCGCAGAGAGCAGCGTCAGGTGCTCCAGGATACGCAGCAGCCTTAGCCCACCAGAGAGAATATTCTGGAAAGCTAAGGAAAAAAAAAAAAAAAAAAAATGTAAATGATTAATTAAAAAACAACAACTAATAATTGCTTATATTGAATATTTGACTATATATAATTCAAAGACAAATGTAAAACATTTATAGACTTTAGACGTCAATATATTTGTTTTTATTTCCATATCATTAAATATAGCATAAGCCTGTCACCGTCTGCGAATACAAGAGTCCTGTGGAGAAACAGGCCTGTCAGAGCAGCGATGTATGAATACAGAAACACCTTCAGGCTCATTACTCCACAGGTGCAAAACTGAGTCATGCACATGAAAGGTCAGACTACAACAACAAACTATTCATATCATAGACCATAATAAACACTTGTGATCTCCTTCAGTGCCAAAGGGCCTTATGAGTCTCAATGCAGAGTTCAGTGGTCTGGTTTACTGTAGTGTGAAAACTGTTTGAGAAATACATTGTACAGTAGAGATGTGCTAATTGCTTTTGCAGAATCCACCTGAGCGACAACTTTTCTATTTTTACCCATGGTACCCATATACAAAAAAAAAAAAATTAAAAAATTAAAAAATTGTATAGACATATGCCTTTCCATTTCCTTATTTTGACTGTGTGTTGATATAACCAAAATTTTTAATCTCTAGAAATATTCTTTACTGTGAAAAAATGTCTAAGGTATTTTTTTTTTTTAGTAAAATTTAGTAAATGACAGAAAATCTTTAATGCAATCTCTGTCATATCAGAAATGTGGCTGCCACATTTCGCCCTTAACTAAGTGGGAGATAGTGTGAGTTTCTTGTACCCTCTCGTAGCTGTGTCTGTGAGTATTTGCAGGATGAGGATGTCAGCAACATCTTCCTCAGTAAAGGCAGAGTACCAGTCACTTCCTCTTCACTGATCCAGTCTTCCACCATGCACAGGTGAGGATAGTTTGTGGCCAGTAGACGCAGAAGAGCAGAATGTAGGCCTGAAAATAAAATTCAAAACAAAACTAAATTCAACTTTATTTGATATTTATTTTATTTAGTATAACAGCACACCTTCCCCTCACACCTTCTCCAAGCAATCTCTCCCACACTCTTACCAGCACTCACACACATCATCAATACATCCCTCCTCACAGGCATTTTCCCCACTGAGTTCAAACAGGCTCGGGTAACTCCACTGCTCAAAAAACGTACATTAAACACTTCTCTTTCTACAGACCTGTCTCTCTCCTTCCATTCATAGCGAAAACACTCGAACGAGTTGTCTTCAACCAGGTCTCATTGTTTCTTTCACAGAACAACAAACTGGACATTAAACAGTCAGGTTTCAGGAGTGGCCATTCAACTGAGACTGCGCTACTCTGTCACTGAAGCCCTGCGAATTGCAAAAGCCGATTCCAAATCATCAGTCCTCATTCTGCTGGATCTATCTGCCGCTTTTGACACTGTCAATCATCAGATCCTCCTGTCGCCCTAGGGAGGGGAGGTATCCAAAGCACATCAATTGGTCACTGGGGTTCCTCAGGGATCGGTTCTTGGACCCCTCCTCTTCTCCACATACACTACATCACTAGGTCCCATCATACAGGCACATGGCTTCTCCTACCATTGCTATGCTGATGACACACAGCTCTATCTCTCTTTTCAACCGGATGATCCAACGGTAGCTGCACGGATCTCAGGCTGTCTGGCGGACATCTCGGCATGGATGAAAGAACATCACCTACAGCTCAACCTGGCAAAGACTGAGCTTCTTGTCTTCCCTGCCACTCCAACCCTACAGCATGACTTCACGATTCAGTTAAGTTCATCAACAATTACCCCATCAACTTCGGTCAGAAATCTTGGTGTAATCTTTGATGACCAGCTGACCTTCAAAGAGCACATTGCAAAGACTGCTCGATCTTGCAGGTTTGCACTACACAACATCAGAAAGATCAGGCCCTTTCTGACAGAGCACGCTGCACAACTTCTTGTCCAGGCCCTTGTCATTTCTAGGCTGGACTACTGCAATGCTCTTCTGGCTGAACTTTCATCAAACACAATCAAGCCTCTACAAATGATTCAGAATGCAGCGGGACGACTGGTCTTCAACGAGCCCAAAAGAGCCCATTGTTACACCTCTCTTTATCTCCTTGCACTGGCTACCAGTTGCAGCTTGCATCAAGTTCAAGACACTGATGCTTGTATATAGAACAACCACAGGCTCAGCACCCGCCTACTTCCACTCACTATTACGAATCTACATCCCCTCCAGAAGTCTGAGATCTGCTAGTGAGCGACGCCTCGTGGTACCATCACAGAGAGGCTCAAAATCACTCACCAGAACATTCTCGTTCACCATTCCTGGCTGGTGGAATGATCTTCCGACCCCTATCCAGAATGCTGGATCCCTGTCAATCTTCAAGCAACAACTGAAAACTCATCTCTTTCGACACTACTTGATTTCATCCTAAACTTAAAAAAAAAAAAAAAAAACCTCTTTCTCCGTATTTATTCCTTCCCTTGCTAGCTTGTACTTATCTGAACAATGCCTGAGACTTGGTGTTACGAGCACTTCCTCTGTCTGATTGCCTCTTCGAGATGAATCGCTTTATGTATTCCCCAATTGTAAGTCGCTTTGGATAAAAGCGTCTGCAAAATGACTAAATGTAAATGTAAACAGCATTTTCACTGTTTGCATGTATATAGCCTGTCAATCAATGCACATAAAAATGACTGAAACATATTTCTAGAAAGATATCAAGTACCAGTGTCATGTAATGAGAAAAAGAATCTAGTGATGCAACTAAATATGGCTGTATTATCACATATTTTAAATCTATTCTGCTGAATATAAGTGCAAAGGAGGTTAATGGGTGTCCTTTACCTCCCAGCTCCTGCTGCAGTCCTTGGGCCTGGCGGATGAGGTGTTTAATGGGAATCTGGTCCATGAGGGCGGGAGAGTAGGATTTTGGTTTCTTCTGCATAAGTGCTGGGAGGAGAGAGGACGCATGGTTATCAGGCTGTTTGTTAAAAATAGGCCTCTGTGGTGCAGCTCATGTACAGGTGATTTTTCATTGTATTCCAGTTCATTAGCACAGCCAAAGGGCATCATTACTCCAGAATGATAGAGGAGAAGAGAGGGAGAGAGAGATTAAATAAGCACAGCACTCTGGGAAGAGCTGTGTGCATAAAGAGTGAAGAGTAACCGCTCTAATAACCGATGAGAGGCTTCCAAAGCAAAGTCAAACTGCAGGTGATTGGTGTGAGTTTGAAGCAATTTAATATGCAGAGGAGAGAGCAGGAAGCTAAGCTGTATCGCTCTCATCCTAATATTATAACAGCACTCTGGGTGGCAAGACAGGAACTTCCATAAACGAGCATACACCAGATTAACTGGAGATAAAATGATTAAGCCCTGTTGTGCAGAGACTATCATTTAATAGTTGAATTGTTTAAAATTAAACAAAGAAAAAGGATGTAAGAGAAGACAAATACAAAACAAAACAAAAAATACATGCAAAACTGCATTTCATTCAACTGATGAAACGAATTTGAATTGAATAGATCAATCAGAACAAGTGAATTCTAATTTAAGGAAATGTAAAACAGGAAATATTCTATTGACATTCAAAATGAAGTGTCCCTCCATTCTTGTCCATAAAATTAAATGTAATTTATTAAATACAATACAATAAAAAATAGTTAAAATTAAATAAAATTGTATAATAAATAAAGTAAAAAAAAGTATATTAAATAAAAGTTAATTTAATATAAAAAAAATAAGTAAAAATAAATTAAGTAAATTAAGTAAAAATATTTTAAATGCCACCTAAATTATGTCTGTTAAGTATATAATATACCTACCCAATGTCTTGGTATTAGCGAGCAGAGCTTCCTCATACGACAGGATGTAATAGAGAATGAGCAACTGGGTGGTGATGGTGTACTGAGAACAGACTTTCCCTCCATCTCCCTGAGAGAGACAGAAAGATTAGAGGGGGAGATGGAGAGAGGTCAAACAGTGGTTAAAAGGAACAAAAAGTACAGGATAAATGGTTTTGATCTGCATCGGACAGAACTGGCGATATACAGTGTATAATCTAGCCAAGTCACATTTATTTATATAGCGCTTTATACAATACAGATTGTTTCACAGAAGCTTCATATTAATAAACACGAAATTAACAAAGTTAATGTTGTAAAATTTATCAATTATGAAACAAATTCAGTTTGAGTTGTAAAGCAGCTTGACAGAAGATGATAATACCATAATTCAGCTCAATTCAGAACATTGCATCAGTTCAGTTCAATAACTGTCAATTCAGCTATAAGCAGCTCTACATAAGACAATAGCAGTGGCAGTTTTTGGTATGGGCGAATCGGGCAGCCGCCCGGGGCGGCATTTTTTCATGACACGTGGGGGGGCGGCACAAGCACTTGAAGAAAAAAAAAAAAAAAATCATCTGCGCCGCTAAGCAGTTTTCTATTATCTATCATATAACTGTGTGGAGAATTGGCAAATTGGTGCCCCTGCTTGCTGAGAAGGTACCGTGCACAGAAGCTGTATGAGAAGTGGAAAGGGGAGGGGGGCGCAGCCGCGGGGGACAGTTCACCATAACGCACATTTCAATCATAATATTAAAACAGACCTATAATTTGCACGTTTTTGTTTTTTCTGAATTGTGTGAAATGGCTAATAAAAATAGGTAATACAAAACGATTATGTGGAGTTGTTATAGTGATATTCTTATAGTAAAACATGGCTGTTTGTGCAAAATTTTGTGTTTTTTTTTTTCTCGGATGGGTGGGGGCGCTCAGAGGGGGTCTCGCCCGGAGAGTAATTCAATGTAGAACCGCCACTGGACAATAGTGTCATTATTCAGCTTAGGTCAGTTCAAAGTTGATCCAATTTAGTTCAAAAACAGTGTCAGATGCAAAGTTAGTGTAATTTTCCAACTGAATTCAGTTCAAATTTTGTTCTCATCCAATAGTGTCAATGAAGTTAAAATTATAATATGAATTTCAACATTAAAGACAATTAACATTCAGTATCAGTGACATACTTTACCACAGACCACACATGATAACAGGTCTTTAACACTATTAAACCTCAATTGTTTTAAAGTGCCTTTTGATCTAGATAATTTGTGCTTCTAAAATCTGAATCTTTGGCTTGTACATATTGCAATATCCAGATGCCGTTGGTCTAAAATTAACCTTCAATAATATCTATGCCACTGATTTGAGTAGTCTAATTTTTGCTACTGCAGAGCGGTCATTTATCACAGTTATTTTTTCCTTTTTTTGAGATTTTGCAGTCAACATAATCGAAAAGATGTTTAAGCTCCACCCACCCCTGCCAAGCCCTGGAAAACATTAAGGATCTCCTGCTCTGTGATTGGCTGGTTGGTGGCCTCAGGGTTGGTCTTGGAAGCAGGGGTCAGGATGGAGTTAATGTAAACATCAATTAATGGAAGCAGCTGAGTGTGTAGTGGAGTAGTCGTCTCGCACAGCTGTCTGAAGATCCAGTCCTAAAAAAAAAAAAGGGAAAAAAATCCAAAGAAAGAAAGAAAGACACTCAGAGATCATTCAAAATAAGTGAATTATCCAATCATCTACCTCTGGCACTCGAGTGATTAAATCATCTTTCCAGCTGAGCAGATCAATAGCTATAACATGGCTTACTGACTCTAGAGGAGGCAGATTCCAGTCTTTAAGGCTGACGATGTAATTGTGAGGAAACATTCTGATCAGCCGGGTGATGCACTACCACATTCAAAAACCACATCCTTAATTAAATCAATGGAGTGTCTTTCCATGAGTCAGTCAAACAGATAATGAGTCCAGCCAGTCAAACAGATAATAGAACCCAATGGATTCAAGTCGATACTAGCACTGAACAGAGTCAACAGAGTAATGTAGTGTAGCTAGCAAGGAGCGGATTTTAACAGAACAGAAAAACAAAACAGGATAGGAAAGAAAACAGAACAAAACAGACCCCAAAACAAAAACAGAATTACAGTACAACAGAATTTAACAAACGGAACACAGACAAAGAGAATAGAATAAACAAAAAAAATGAATGCAATAGAACAGAACAAAATAACACAGGAAATAGGAAACCACACAAAAAGAAAAAGTACAACAGAATAGAATATATAGATAGAAAATAATAGTAAACAAAATAAGATATAAGATAGAACAAGCAAACAGATGTAACTAGAATATAACTAAAGCCCAAAATCCCACTTTTTACGCGTACGCGAGGGACATCATACAGTGCGCGTGACGCAAATTGCGTCATCAGAACTGTACGCGCACACAGACTATTAAAAATAGATGGACGATGCATCTCCACTTCCTTCCACTATAGAAAAAAGAAGCCAAAGCATCTCAGTATGGCTGCTGCCATCTTGAGTAAATGACGTCATTTGGAGCCAGAGTCTGTGCAGTAGAGATTCGTTTGAAGCCAGAGTCTGCGCAGTAGTGTCGTGAGGTGGAGCCACGGTATCAAACTCCTACCCAAACTCCCGCAGACCCAATCAACCATAATGACACGCCCCGTTTTTATAGCATCAAATTATTAGCTAAAAATCAAACTTATCACAAAAACAAACAACTGAACATACATCAGCGTGATAACAACTACCTTAAATGACCAAAACCATATTTCGGAAAATTGTATTGGAAGTGTAATTTATTTGTTTATTTTGACTGAAGTCCCATTTGTTTAAATGGAGAGGGCGGGGTTTATGACCTGTTCTGCAGCCAGCCACCAGGGGGCGATCAAAGAGCCCGTAGTTTCACTTTTTAGGATGTGTGAGGCACACCCGTACATGCACCACCCAATTTTTGTAACCCGATTTTTGTACTTTGTACGCACAGGTCGCATATGCGCATTTAAGTTATTTTGCAGTAATCAGTTTTTCCACATGGTGGAACCACTGTACCGGGCCACTGTTTCACAGTAGAAACTAAAGAGATGGAACAACAATAATAAAATAGACTGCAACAACAGCAGACGATCACATTGACAAGCGCTTGTGACTGAGAGGGTATGAGACAGCTCAGCTTTGGTTTAAAAGAGTTAAAATATATTTGTTATCAGTCATAACTTAACGGGGAAAAATAGAACAGACACTGGACATGGATGAAGCTTTCTAGTGTGCATGTGTCGACCGCCAGCGTTCGCGCACAACATCAAATGGAGTATACTTTGAAAGTTTACGCGTTCGACTGTACGCATACGCTAGCGTACGGGTACAAAAACAATGTATACTTAGGCCTTAAGATGTAAGAAAAAACAGAACACAATAGAACCGAATGGAACAAATAGAACACAACAGAACAGAAAATTACAAAAAAAAAGGTAGTTGAAAAAAAAACCCCACAAAAATAAAGTACATGGGAACAGAACACAAAACAAAAGATCAGAACAAAAAAAAAATAAATAAATAAACAATAGAACTGAACAGAAAACAAATAATATAGCAAAGAATACATATAGGATATAGAGCACACATATAAAAGAATATAACACTGGTTCTCAACTGTTTTTTTTTTTTATTTTATTATTATTATTACTATAGAAAAATGAGAGTAGACATTAACCATGGTTCATTTTAAGATTCCTGAAGAATCAAGAACTGTATGTTCTTTAATAAAAACAATGGTAACTGAAGGGGAAAAAGAAATATGTTTTTAGAATTTTAATTCACGTTAGAGTTAGATTTTTTTATTATATTAATAATAATGTATTAATTTAAATACTATTAAGTCATTAATAGTATTTAAACTATTGAAGTTTGCTTTCCAAGAATAGCAAAGAAACAAAAAGAATAGAATCGAATACAATAATAAAGTAACAGAGAATGCAAGAAAGTAGTATAGAACAGCATCAATGTGCAAAAAAGGTAGCAAATGGGGGGGGGAATACACAAAAAAAAAAAAAACAGACCAACACAACAGGACAGAATTCCAACAGAAACAGCACATTCAGAAAAGTATCCTCAGCATTACCTTTATGGACACTTTGTGTTTGGTGAAGGCTCTGCTCCTCAGGAGCTGGTATATGCAGTGGATAGGGAGAAATCCTGTGATGTTGGCACTGAGGTTATTAGTAACGGCCACTCGCACGGCATGTGCTGTGACCACCTGTGACAACACAAAAATCCACTTATCACTATATCCGTCTTGATGCCAAAATTGTTCAGCTACATTTACATTTAAGATATTCAGCAGATGTCTTATCCATAATGACAAAAAGTGCTTTGTTTCCATTCGTTACACCGCCATGTTCAACAGATGGCAAGCATGCAGTTCTCAAAGTTATCTGCTAGGACAGGATATCTATAATAGTGCATGTAATAATATGACAAGCTGTTAGTAATTAAGATGTTTGCTCTGGTGCCTACACAGTTCTTGCAATATGTCAAATAAATTGCACAAACTCAGAGACACACAATTAGTATTACAAAAACATTGTTCTTATTAGAACAGGCTAACGAGTGTTTTGCATTAAAACACCATCAATCCACTGTCCAGACAGAGGTACCTGTTCTGTGAAGATTTCCTGAGTGAAAATGGTCTTCATTTTGCTCAGTGAGCTGGGTTTGATGGCGATCTGTGGAAGGATAAGGAGTTTAAGTCATTAAAATATGTTTCTCTACCAGATTACACTCTGTGCAAGGTTTAGAAACTTCAAAAACTAATTTCAACAAAATATAAAGTTTTTTTTTTTTTTTTTTTAATGCCGAAAGTGACTCATTCTGGCTAAACAAACCCTCCATGACTCATCTATCTGTACCACATCAATAATGTACGACTCAGCTAAGGGCAATTACATATTACACAGACATACTTTAGCCTTCTCTGGGATGTGCATGTTCCTAGACACTAACAATCAATAAATCCACCAATTAACACCCTCTCTTCTGTAACTTTCACAGTGCAAGCCAAGTATAATGAATGTTTACACCTAGAGGACTAATTCTGGAATTTAACCGATGTTGGCATTTAAGCCCCAAAGTAAACAGGACCAAGTACCCCCTTTGTTTGGTTCTAAATCTGACTTGTTTTTATAGAAAAACAAACAAAAACCCAATACCTCTAGAGTGAACCACTGATGGCTAGACTGAGCTACTGCTGTAGGCACTAAAATTAACTGATTTTGTCTAACCAAAAACTAATTATCTTAATTAAAAAGCATGTTTGCTCATTATAAGTTAAAATCAAATGTTCAGAATGTCCAAAGCGGCTGTCTAGGTAAGTCAGCTGAAACAGCTAAAATGCCTATTCAGGTGGGTTTGTTTGAAATATGTGTTTCACAGAAGTACTCTGTGATTTCAATTCCAGTCTGTTTGTCTTCGCACAACTTAGGTAAAAAATTACAAAGCATATTAGCTACTTTTTCATCGGCTATCTTTGGAGTCCTCTGTGAAATTAAACCCACCGGGATAGAAACATCTGCGATTGTGGAATGTATTTTTAACACTCATTTATTTATACACTCATTACTCTAACTAAAAGGACAATTCTCACTAAATGCACTACCTAGTGCACATTCATTATAGAATTCCCTAATCATATACACCATTGTTCAAAAGTTTGGGGACAGTACGATTTGTTTTGTTTTTTTTGGAAAGAAACATGCAGAAATCCAGAAAGGACACATTAAACTGTTTTAAAGTGATAGTAAAGACATTTATAAACAAAAGATTTTTATTTCAAATAAATGCTGTTTTAACTTTCTATTATTCAAAGAATCTTAAATGATTGTATCATCATTTCCAGAAAAATATTAAGCACCACAACTGCTTTCAACGTTGATAATAATAAGAAATGTTTTGTGAGCAGCAAATTAATCAACATATTAGATTGATTTCCGAAGGATCATGTGACACTGAAGACTGGAGCAATGGCTTCTGAAAATTCAGTTTTGCCATCACAGGAATACATTTTTTTAAATACATAAAAAAAAAAAAAAAAAAAAAAAAAAAAAAAAATAATATATATATATATATATATATATATATATATATATATATATATATATATTTATTTATTTAAATTGTAATAACATTTCACAATACTACTGTTTTTACTGTATTTTTGATCAAATAAATACAGCTTTGGTGAGACTTTTTGCAAAAATTGTACCAGCTATACTAATATAATTAATCACACATAGCAATCCAGTTCATTTCAATGGGTTCTGTGATGCATGCATACACAGCACAAACTTCCATGACATCCACATTTATTCAAGAGACACTCCCATCTTAATAAAGTACATGAAATGACAGGCATCCAAAGTTAATAATTATAACTCAAATGTCATTTAGAAAAATAATAGTGCTGAAGTGATTTTACTGTTGTGTTCATAGGCTGCTAGTGCTGACCAACTGATTGCTTAAACTCACCTTCATCCCAAGGGTGGAGCAAACCAACTCGATGATGGCACTGAGCTGGTTGCTATGGAAATACATTGCAACCAGTAATAGCATCTCTCCAAAAGAGGCCGAGACACCGGCGGCACTGGAAAGAATAAGAGAAGGGAGGAGAAGAGAGAGATGGAGAAGCAAAATAGAGGGAAGACAAAGGGAGGAGGGGGAAAATGCATTAAAAAGAGTCCATATTTAAACACTTTTATACAGATAAGACACATACCAACCCTAGGGTTATAATGTGCTTCACATATATGATAACACTAACCACAAACACACTCGGCCGTGCATCGATGGACATTTATCTCTAAATTTATAGAGTGTGGATAAGCGCTCCAATCACAGTGGGTCATGAGGAGCACAAGCCAAAGGAGAGATGACTTATAACCCATCAGCTGCTTATTAGTTATTAAATTGAAAAAGCCTGTCACTGCCTAACCTCTGCATAACCCCATCTGTTTTCCACCCCTCCTTTTTTATAAGCATAAAATTATCTAATATATTGAAAACTGACCACATTTTACCACAAATGTTTTGTGTTTGTCTACTAACAAAGTGGCCTTTAAGATTTAAAAACAAAAAAAACAACAACAAAAAAAAACTCTACTGATGGCTAAAATTCATATCTCCTCACCACCATATGCTTTCATACTGACCATGTCTAGAACAGAAGTTGGTCTGAATGCTCCAGATTGGGCAGATCTCAGAGGAATAATAATTGCAGACACAAAGAATGAGAAAATAAATCAAATCATAGTTCCAAGTACTTCTTAAATAGTTCTCTTTGAAATAAAACTAATTGGATTAAAGGGTAAACAGACATGAGCAGAACAGTTCTATTTCCTGTAAACAGAAGATTTCCTTCTCGCCGATCATAAAATAACTGGCATTTTTAGTATGTTGTAAAATGCATTTATTGGTTGTTATGGGTTTGAAGGGCTTGTTCATCCAGGCCTTCCATACCTCTCAAAATACTCCTCTTCTTTTATCATCCAGCTGAGCCACATTACCATCAGTTGCTCCTGTTCTGGAGTACTGCAGAGAGAAGAAACAACAGCACTGATGATGCATCTAGGTTTTACTCTAGGCCTTGAGTAAAGTAACTATTGAAGATGAATTTAACAGAATTGAACTTTGCATTGAACTTAACCGAGTAACAGAACATTAAAGTGCTGATGTTGATGTTTACTGAAAATACAAAGTGCTTGCTAATGTTACATATTTAAAGAGGTCATGTCATGCAAAATAATTATTTTCCTTGATCTTTAGACATTCACTACTGTTCAAAAGTTTGGGGTCTGTAAGTTTTTTGTTTTACAAAGAAGTCTCTTATGGTCACCAAGGCTACATTTATTTGATCAAAAATACATGAAAAATCGCAATACTGTGAAAAATTACTACTATTTAAGTTAACGGTTCTATATTGTAAAATGTAATTTATTCCTGTGATGGCAAAACTGAATTTCCAGCAGCCATTACTCCAGTCTTCAGTGTCTTATGGTTCTTCAGAAATCATTTGAATATGCTGATTTGGAGCTCAAAAACATTTCTTATTATTATCAATGTTGAGTAAAAATATTTTTGTGGAAACTGTGATGCATTTTTTTTTCAGGATTCTTTGATGAAAATATAAGTTCAAAAGAACAGCATTTATTTGAAATACAAATCCTCTGTAAAAACATACATTACCACTCTACCTCTCTGAGAAAAATGTAATAAATGTATGATATGACCATTTTAATCATTAAATCATCATTTATCTTAATAGGTGGAGTTAGTAGAGTATTAGCGTCAAAGCGCGCACCTGACGAGGGTAGGGAACGCCAGCAGTTTGCAGAAGGACAGGGAGACAAAGCGCACTCCTGCAGGTGTGGCTGGTGGACGACTGGTCATCAACTGCAACAGTTGCTCCGCCTCTTCATCTGTGGGCCTGTGGAAAGAAAACACATTTGTAACCACAATTAAAACTTTGCAACATTTGGAAGAGGCATTCAGTGTCATCAGGAACTGATTATAATCAAACTGGTGGAATTAATTTCCATAACCTGCAACCTCGCAACCCATTTATACTTAAAAGAACTGATATGTGTCAACTGTAGCATACCTAAGACCAGCAATCCCCATAAGTGCGCAATAGAGCCGCAGCAGCGCGCTGGCCTTCACCACATGCTCCTCCCGCAGGCCAGAGTACCCCGAGCTGCTCTCTGAGTCCATATCACTGTCGTTGGGAACGTGGGTACTGCGGGAACGGGGCAAGATGGCCACCAGCTCCAACAGCAGCTGCCTCCGCATCTGCCACAGCACTGAGCTGCTCTCCCTTTTCCTCTGAAGCGAGACATTGAGACACATACATGAATTTCATGTGTTTACAAAGCAGCTAATCATCAATTGTCTGAGTGCAACTGTTGTTCCTTCTTACCTGCTGACCGTTGCGAATGAACATACCGAACCAGGTGCGCACTTTTCCATTTGTGCCCAGAAGCAGGCCGCTGACATAAGACACAAGAGGACTGACCGCCTCATCTGCCGTGTCTGGCTTATAGTCCAGTGTTAGAGCAACTCCCAGACCTGGAAGATGACACTCTTCCACCTGTGGAAGGACCAAGGGCTTGACTTTAATGACACATCGTTCTGATCAATTTAGCTGCGGGCCATTACCGAGCATGACAGGTGGTCTAGTGCTGGGGACTCACCACCATGGCCCTGATGTTCAGAGCCTGAGAAGGGTTCATCTGACACAGCTGCCGGAGAGCTTCTGTCCTGCGTCGCCCACCCACGCTCTCCTCATCCTGCCGTTCTCCGTTCTTTATCAATCCCCTGCACACTGGAGACACAAAGATACACAAGCAATTTTGATTAAATGTGCTGCTTTTAACTTGACGCATCATATAAACCACATAAAAGATAATAATATTGTAATTTTTTCATTACATACATTAAGTACAGTTCAAAGGTCTGGAGTCAGTAAGATAAGTAATGATTTATTTAATAGCTTTACTTAGGAAGGATGCATTAAATTGATCAAACATGACAGTAAATACATTACTTTTTTTTTTTACAAAAGATTTCTTTTTCAAATAAATGCTGTTCTTTTGAATTTTCTATTCATTAAAGAATTAAAAAATATATATTTTTTTAAATTTTAATAATATGTATTAACATTACTGTTTTTGCGGTGTTTTGAGCAAATAAATGCATCCTATGGTGAGAATAAGATACTTATTTATAACTTGTCATTTTCTAATATATATATATATATATATATATATATATATATATATATATATATATATATATATATATATATATATATATATATATATATATATATATATATATATATATATATATATATATATACACACACACTACCGTTCAAAAGTTTTAGATCAGTAAGATTTGTAATGTTTTTTAAAGAAGTCTCTTATGCTCATCAAGGCTGCATTTATTTGATCAAAAATATGGAAAAAAAAACAGTAATCTTGCAAAATGTTATTACAATATAAAATAATGGTTTCTATTTTAATATACTTTAAAGTATAATTTATTTCTGTGATGCAAAGCTGAATTTCCATCAGCCATTACTCCAGTCTAAAGTGTCACATGACACTTCAGAAATCATTCTAATATGCTGATTTATTATCAGTGCTGGAAACTGTTGTGCTACTTAATATTATTTTGGAACCTGTGATACTTTTTTTCAGGATTCTTTGATGAATAAAAAGTTAAAAAGAAGAGCATTTATTTATAATAGAAATCTTTTATAATATAAACTACCGTTCAAAAGTTTGGGGTCAGTAAAATTTATTCTTTCTTTTTTTGAAAGAAATTAAACCTTTTATTCAGCAAGGATGTGTTAAATTGATAAGAAGTGATAGCAAAGAATATTTATATTTTGAATAAATGCTGTTCTTTCTAACTTTTTATTCATCAAAGAATCCTGAAAAAAGTATCGGTTTCCGTATAATTTCCATAAAAAAAAAGTATAATGTTTTGGCAGCACAACTGTTGCCAACACTGACAATTCTAATAATAAATCAGCATATTAGAATGATTTGTGAAGTATCGTGTGACACTTTAGACTGGAGTAATGGCTGATGGAAATTCAGCTTTGTATCACAGAAATAAATTATACTCTACAGTATATTAAAATAGAAACCATTATTTTATATTGTAATAACATTTTGCAAGATTACTGTTTTTTTTTCTGTATTTTTGATCAAATAAATGCAGCCTTGATTAGCATAAGAGACTTCTTTAAAAAACATTACAAATCTTACTGATCTAAAACTTTTGACCGTTGTGTGTGTGTGTGTGTATATATATATATATATATATATATATATATATATATAGGGTTTTTTAACACTTTTTATTGAAAAACACATTGGATCAGAAAAAAAGGGTCAAGAATGAGCTGATTAACATGGTTCAGTCTCAATTTACTGAGATGAATAGGAATGCTAACACATAGCTTTTTCTAAGTATTATATAGACCACCTTTATTGGGACAAGATGTAGACCAGTTTCGATACTGTGAGTCCACGTGAGCACCACAGCTAAACTTGACTGAATCATGGCAACTACTATGTTATGGCTCAGATGAGGTTATTTTAAAATATCTTCCACAAATATCTTCCTTTATTTGGCTTGGAATCCAGCTCTTACCTTTAATTAAAATATCTGTTTAAATTTATTATGTGATTTTAACCACAGATGACATTTTGCCACGCAAAATGATTAGAATTACAGAGAATCGTTTATGACTGAGTGCCAGAATGATATTAGTTTCAATAGCCTCTTATGAAAAAAAAAAAATGCATGATTGAGAGAAAACGCAGCTGAGTCCGTCACAATTCATGCTGCATCTGATTACAGTGTATCTCTATAGACAAGCTCTTTCCCTTAATGATTCAGCCTTGAGCAGAATATTCTCCCAATGAAAGATCCTGTCTAGGTAATGAGCCTTGAGAATTGGCCATTCAATAATACGAAACATTTCAAACTGGCTCTGAATGGAGCCTCACACAAATAAGCTATTGACTCAACAAGGACCTGAGAGTGATGAAAAGATAGCACAGACTCAGAGATGTTTTTATTTCCACTTAGAGCATCTCTGTGGAAAACCCACATACACACATAAAGAGGTGCACAAACACACCCATGCCCAAACTGCACATAATCAGCTGCCATACTCATCAAAATGGAAATTCAGTGCCTCTCAGATGATCGTGCAACAGCAACATAAGGCAGATAAAATGTAAAGTAAAACTGAGTATCATATGGCTTTATAGTCAATGAAGAAAAACAAAACATAATGTTATATTTTGGTATGTTAAAAAAAAAGCAATTGTACATATCCCTGATCCAAAACCCAGAAATACCTGAATGCAACTTCAACTATTTTAAAGTGAATTCACAATTCAATAAACTTTCATAATGTGGAATACTTCTAAATTAATATGTCTGATGAAATGTGCACAGGCACTTGTAATTAATAAGTACATCTAATAAGTGTTGATTTCATGTGTTCTTTAAAGGATAATAAAGCTAATGGATTAAAATGTACATTTTTTCCTGTTCAATTTGAGCAGATGATGGACATACCCTCACTGAAGCTGTCTGGGACATTTGCCACCAGCAGGCACAGGAACCACTCTCCGTTCCTCACGTGAAGCAGGGCCTCGGCCACCTCAATGATGGGCAGCAAAGAAGGCAGCTCTGTTGGGAACAGATAAATCAAGAAATAATTTTCTATGTTTAAGACGGATTTGTAAAGGACAAAACATCAGATAAAGACAAATAACAGGGATAGCTTAAGTATAATTTTTTACCAAGTTTTTCATTTCTGACATGCTGAAGGAAATGTTTACTGATATAAAGATGATTGTGTCATAGAATAGTTGAATGGTGTTTTTTTTTCTCGCTAACTTCATGCAAAGTTTTTGACAATCTTTACACCAAAAATGTTACACCATTTACCTGCTTGTAGGATGCAAAGAACATCAGCCACTTCCTCCAGGTACACAGGACTCTCAAACAACTCAGAAGACTTGAGGAAAAACTCTCCATTAGAGTCAGCCACCTGTTGAACAGAGGAAAATATTTTAACACTATGTGTGATAGAATAAATTAAAGATAACAAACATGGAATCTTTATGAAATGTTGAGGGAAAACATGCATGTAGCCTTTTAATTTATTCTTCCTGTCTTTCAGCTTGCTAAAAGGATCATAATACCTATATTATTTGGGGTTGGTATTTTTAACGTTTTTAATGAAAATAAGGCTACATTTATTTGACATCTTTTACATTTACATTTTTTTACATTTAAAATAACATTTGAATATATTTTAAATTACATTATTTTATATATTATTCCTGTGATGGCAAAGCTTAATTTTCAGCAGCCATTAATTACTCTAGTTTTCAGTGTCACATGATTTATCAGAAATCCCTCTAATATGCTGATTTTCTGCTCAAGAAACACATCACTTATTATCATAAATGAGTAATAATAATTACACATTTCTGGACTAACTTAAAGTTGTCTAGAGGAAAGTATTTTAACATTAAAAAAAAGACACTTTGCTTTTAAAGTGAAGGACAGATCATTATCCAGAAGTAAAAAAAAAAAAACATACTAAACCTTGTTCATAATGGCCAGCAGCTCACTGAGAGCCAGTCTGAGTCTCCTGAGAGGATCACTGTGCTCAAACTCCAGAGTCAAACCATGCTGCAGCTGAGAGACCAGGATGCTCTCGCCATTAGAGCCTCCAGCCTTATGCCTGTACAGAGAAAATATGAATAGAATCATCAGATATTTAAGCAAAATTCCCATCAATACATCTCTCTCAGTTTCACAGAGCACTTCTGAGAAAGACTAACTTATCTGATTTATTACGTCAATGAACAGAATCTACAGAACGGCCACATGAAAGCAATTTCTTGCTTCTGAACACACCTCAGCTGCTGCTCTTTTCTAGCATCCTGCTCCAGAGCATGAAAATCCACAGACAGCAGTGCAACAATGGAGTTCACCGCCTCCACCCCTGACAGCAGTCGCAGGATGAGCTTCTTGTCCTGTGCCCAGGCGTTACTCTGATCCGCAGGGGCACAAAGTGCCATCCTCACCAGACAGGGTAGCAGGAGCCGCAGCTCTGGGTCACTTAAAGCTGCTAGTCTGGCCACATCCACCTTCTGCATGGCCTCAAATGCATATGGGCTCACAAACTGAAGACTGGCACTGTCTGCCATTCTGCTGCAAAGAATAAAGGGGAAAGACAGAGAAAGGAAACGTTTCATATTAAAGTTTATAGTAACCACACTTCACACAATGTAAGTTAGTACAACTATTGCTATTACTGGAAAATCATTATAATAATAATAATAATAAAAATAATAATAATAATAATAATAAATGACAATGGAATTATTATTTTTTTTCAATTAAGTAAAATTGTCATTTAGTTTCGTTTATTTTTTTTTTTTTTTGATGACATTTGTGACTAAAACCCACACCAAAAACAGCATTGTGTTATTTCTATGTTTTTGGACTTACCATGGTAAAACTATGTTCTGGACATGCACTATGGTAATACTATGCTATTCTTTTAAGGAAACATCTATAAATACTATAACATATGAATATGGTAATAAAACAACCCCATGGTATAATATTGGGTTTACTTCGATTTTAGGTGTATTTATAAGAATGTATATTCTATTTTTAACATTTGTTGCTGTAAAAAAATGTTTAAAAATACTATTTAAAACACTTTTGAAAGCTCACTGTGGAGAGAACTGCCCTCAGACGCACAGCACAATCAAATACAAACTTATGCTTAATGCTCTTTGGCTTGCGAGTTAATGTAACGGAATTTAATAAAATTATATTTTGTATAATTTTGCATCAGTAGTGGAACCGGCTTACCTGAAGTTTACCAGAGCCACAGGCTGCAACAGAAACACAAGCCCCGATGAGGCCCGCGAAACCACGGTCTGCAGTGATTCTCACGCCTACAGGAAGTTGAGCGTCGTCGGTCACAAGTAGTAGAGTTCACCGGAAAGCTAACAGGCTAGCTGCTAGAGCTCTTAAAAAGAGATCCATTCACGATGTAGCTATTTGAAGCACTATCATTCCAATATTAATATTTATATGCTTCACATAATTTGTTTATTCTGTATAAAACCATCTACGTCCCCCAGACTGTTTACTGACAGCAAGCTACAAGGTTGAATGTTGAATAGTTTTAGCACAAGCGCTCATCTGCCTTCGGTGTGCATACTGAACTCTGACTGCGTCTCAAAACCTAGTGAGCCGCCTACCTAGACACCATTGTTTGGCAGTCACTGACATGTTCATAGTTAAATTAGCGTAACAGCGCAATAAATATGGAACATTTAGAATAAGGATAAAAATAATATTTACATAGATTAAAATCCAACGTGTCTGTGATCCCCCAGCATGCTATCTATATAAACAGCTCACTAGGGTTTGAGACACAGCCATGAGAGGACAACGGAGACTTAACTGCAATGGTAACTGCAAGGTCAGTTTTTTTTCGGAAACATTCAACTATTTTTCTATTGTATTCCAGATAATCATAATGATTTAATTATAGAATATGTACTTTTACCTTTTATGATATTTGCTTTTATTAAATTATATAGTTTTAGCATAGTAAATGTAGCCTACGTGTGGTATTTGTGTTCAGATTTACTAGTTATCATAGTAATTATATTTTAAATGTAGCATTCATAGTAAGACCACAGTACACACACCTACACAAGAATGGTTAGATCAGTGTAATTATATTTTTTTTCATAAAGCAAAATATGGTATTTGTCATGAAAACAGTAACTGCAAACACATTTTAAAGTGGCAGTTCGCAAATAGCCTTGTTAAATTATCTCCAGGCCAGTGATTATCAATATTTCCTTAAAATATGAATGCTTCCCTTGAAATACTACAGTACTGTCTGTAGTTGATTTTCATAAAGTTACACTGTTAAAGTCACACATGCAGTGTAAACTCTGTCTTTGGAGTGCTTGACCCTATAGCTCTTTACATGCTGTACATTACACACTTGCATTTGGAAAGCATGTAGAACTGATGTGGGAGGTAAGAGAAATCCCAGGGTCTTTGAATATCAGCATACAGTTTATTCTGAACAGAGTAAGATACAGGAAATAGATCTTTCTCTGTGCACAAACACTGCATTTCCAACAGTCACCCAGATCTGGTTGTAAAGTCCATTTACACCACACATTTCTTTGTCACACTCAAAGAAAAGTGATTTTCTTTATTATCACTCAGAAATGGTGCAAACAGGGGAGCCAATCAGGGAGGGCAGGGTGAGGTGAAATGGATGAACTTCTAGAAGCATATTATAGGTCTTTGTTATCTTCATCAGAGCCGCAAGTCTCCATCACTACGATCGGATTTCAGATTTCACATCACATTCCCTCCCCCCAAAAAACACAAGCACAGGAAAAACATGAAGTTGAGTTTTTATTCCTAAAACAGAAGCAGAGCCACCCAAGGCTGGTGCGGCATTCATATATAATTATTTATATATTGCAGTTTTTCATTTTTGTGTCTAAATGTGTGGTATAAAATACAATATACGACAATGTACCTCTTTATTTTTAAACACAGTGAACTTCATTGCTGTACAAGTCCCGTGCAGCTAAAGCTTAGCTGTAATTGTGTCCACACGCAAAGGCGTGGACAGAAACCCCCTATCCGGTCTCCTCTGTACATCGTGACAATACAAATAATCTGTCTCCCTTACAAAAAATAATACTCTAAAAGCAACCTACCGCAACTTTATTTTATTCATCTTTTTAGTGGGTTTTTTTGTTGGTTTGTTTTTGTAATTAAGACGATTACATATATTTTTGACCAATTGCTTTAAAGCAGGAAGGCGATACAAACCTTCTAGAACTTTTATATATAAAAGAGGTTAAGAAATCAGACAAATTATACATTTAAAAACTTACAATAAATAAGACAGATGCAGGCATTTCGTTTGGATATAATCCCATCCAAAAGAAACGGAATTAGAGGTCTTAAAACCAAGAATTCATTCTCTCATTTCATAGAGCATCAAAGTCCCTTTCCATCAGATTTTATACAGATTACTTCTCCATACACGTCGATTATAGAACTGGCCGAATCCATGCTAACCGAGGAGCCACGCGCCACCGTCGTAGTAGCCATGGATCCAGGGATGTAGAACACCACCAGTCAGCACTTCCGTCTTCCTTCTTTGGCCTCCACGCTGCCGAAAACTCATCCAAGGCCTCCGTTTCTCCTCTCTTTCTCTTCGAGTGAGTGTTATAAACACCAGACGCCTGATTCTTCTCCACAGTGCTGGGTCTCGGGTGTAGTGATGGCCTACCCAGATCATCTCCGCTGTAACTCGCGTACATATAAAGTCCAGCACTGTAGTTATCTGTTGGGTTGTTTTCAGATCCACCTTTTCTTCACTCTCCTCCTTTCGTTCCCTGATAAGGTCCTGCTCTCAGCTCTGCGAGTGTTACAACATGGTCATAATGAAGTTGTACATTTGATTGAGCACCACAAAATGGATGGGCAGGCAAGAGCGGCGGTCCTGGGTCGCAGGGTCACAGGTCAGCCAGGAAAGGGCGTTGTACTGCTCCAACACAAATCTGTGAAGGAAAGCCATTTTGGAATATTCAGTATTCGCTATGATTAAACTGAATTCTATCACTTCTCAGACACCTAGTGGAACATTACCTGAGAACATCAGAGGTCTGATTGGAGTCCAGAGGGTGAGAGTGTTTGCTGTGCAAAAGTTCATCCGATTGCACTGAAGACACATGGAGGTGTAGAGAGGCCTGGGAGTTGGGAAAGAGAGAGGCAAGAAGAAATTTTCAGTCGACAGAATCCATTAATCTACGCCCACCCAAAACAAGCTACAAAGCCGAGCATTTCCTCTCATTGTCAGGGCCTGTTATGAATTAAATTGACAAGCCCATGAACGAGTAAACACGAGACGCCAGAAACATTCATACCCCTGTTTACAGTTTCCTTTATTAGGGAACGGTTTGCTCCAGACTTTTTAAATTGTGTACAAGTCAACAAGTCAGCAATAAACGAACAGCTGCTTATCAAATCAAATGCTTTGCCTTAATTCATGTCAACACATTTTGCAAGCTCAATTCCCTCCATACATTTCGCTGTTTTCTCTTCTGCTCTCTCTTATACACACCAACAGCAGTCTGGCCCAATCCCTGAGTACTGAATTATTAAAAATCCCCCATTGCAGGATTCTCTATAAATGCTGCATGAGGAGGAAACAAAAGGTCATGTGACCTGGATAAAGCATGACAGGTAGATGGGTGCAGTATCACACTGCTTGCTGAAGAAAATGACATTCTGGACAACGTTTTGTTGGCTCTGCATATAGTCTAATATCAGTTAAAAATGACCATTTTGCACATTTACAGTATTCAAAGGTTGAATCAAAGGAAATGTGATGCAATGTACAAATCCCAGGAGAAAAACGTCTACAATATGAGCAAGGAGCAATTACCTTTAAGAAAAGGGGACACTGGTTCTGTGCCTGAGGACACGCGGACCAGAACCAGTCAGGCAGTGGACCTGCTTTAGCCGTGGACACAAAATAGCCCAGAGCTAATGGCTGCTGCAGGATATTGGGAGCTTCTTCATGAGACTCCATGCGGTCTGTACTTTGACCCTGAAAAAGAAGAAAAGAACGGAGATGAGCTCCAAAAATGCAAAAAAGAAAGGAAAAAAGACTTTTACATGAGAGTTACAAGAATGTGAGCAACAAGATTATTGAAGATTAACCAAAGTCTTTCAGGTTTAGTACGAGGTGAGTAAATGACAGAATCCCTGAGATTTGGGTTTTATTCTAACAACTCATTTTAACTGAAGGGTCTGCTAGTCAAAGTTCATGCCATTTCCATTTACAAGGTCTTGCTAGAAAACATGTTGATTATTTGTTCCTTTTAGTGGTGAATCTCAGCTACCTTGCTCCCATCTCCTCCATGGGGGTACTGGGATCCAGGTGAGTGGACTGGTGATGTGGTGGGTGAGGCAGGGAGAATATTTATGATGTCAGGATCAACCAGGTCATTTTCCTGCTCCAGAAGGTCAAAAATGCCTCCCATTGGATCTGATCCATCTGGAGATGAACCAAGGATTCATTATAATTTACTTGTATTGACATGGAACTGATTCATAAGGGCAAGAACACAGGCTACCAAGTAAAATAGACCGAAAAAAAGTGTTGTTTCTCACCATTGCCAGGGTTGAAGGCAATATCAATGTTCTCGTGCGGGTAGTTGGAGCTGTTGACTTGCACAAACGCAGAGGTGGGGAACACCAGGATGTGTGTGCAAGACGTGTCCTGCGGGGTGCTCAGCTGGGATGTCTGCATGTTCAGAGTTGTACTGCGACCAAACACCGAACCTGTTGACACAGAGTCTGGACAAAGAAAAGAGACAGAAAAGATTAAAATGACAGACTGAAAGATTGAAAATGAGATTCACTGATAGAAGTACAAGATATTATTAGCTGTTAAATCAGGTTTGACTGAAATAGAAATTTGCTTTTAATAAATTAAATCCAATACAATGAACCCTGTCGCTCTCTAAGCTGTAGGAGTGATGGGCAAAATCCATCAGATGCAATACATCTTGATACTATGACAGAATGAAAAGCTTTTGTCAAATAAAGCCATCGATCTTCAGTATCATCACACCAGCACAGGAATCAATAGGAGTGCAGAAAAGTGTTTTATGAGATCGAGACACACAGGAGTGTATATCAGATAGGGACAGCAGACACATGCGTTATGTCATTCACATCCACAGCAAGGAGACGCACGACTACAGCAGTGAGGGGTTATATTTTAAAGGTAAAGTGTTTTTTGATGTTTAATTATCCTACTCCAATCTGGTTTAATATGCATTTTAATAAATCTGAACAATAGCAGAAGTGGGGAGTTTTCAGAAAAGCGTCATTTTTACAATTCCCTTTTGTGCCACAAATAGAGCAGAAACTAACTATGCACATTAATTACAGCTAATGCATCAAACTAGCCATAAAAATAAGGACGACAACATGCACACCATACGGAGAGTAACAGGAAGTGTGATTCTACCTGGCATGATGACAAATGAGCCCTGGGGTTCCATGGCAACCAGGCAGGCGCTAAGGATGCTGGGAGTGTCAGCTGCTGAGATCCCGCACAGCCTACAGTTCTCCTTCAGCCTCCGAGACACTGACTGCAGATTCCGTCTGCTCAGTAAAATACTCCAGTCTGAGAGAGGAAAAAAAATAAATAATCATTCCTGTGCAAAAAATTCCAATGTGTCCACTGGACGTGCACTCCAGGATTCTGATCGGTCAGTTGGCTAGAAGGATGCCACTTAATGAATTTTAATAAATGTACAATGTTATTAATAATAATAATACATTTATGCAGCAATCGTTTTATAAAAGCAATAACCAACTCGAGTCAATGCTGCATTGTGAATATTGTCAAGGTTAAAGGCCTAAAAAACATTTACATGGGCATTACCTCGCAACTCTCCATGCCCTATTCGTCCAAGCCGGCCAATCACCACTCTCCATGGCAATGATGTCATCTGAACCAGACCCAAGCACCAATCCCAGAGCTTTTGTAGGCCTAGCTTCCGGGCAGATCCCTTTTTCCTTCTTGCTCTGAGATGACAAAAACAGAAAACATTTAAAACCTCTAGTCACAAATGCTGCAAATATTTTTAAAACATCCTTAATTTAAATAGAAACTAGTTAAATGTGTAAATGTGTTATACTTAAAAGGTACAACATGGAGATGAAAGTAAAAGTGTTACAAAGGTGTCAGGTTTTTCACTTGTCATGGCTATGGTGGTGATAATGGTTCAGGATATTACACTCTTCTGAAGTGTTGAGTGATTAATTAGTCCTGCATAGTTTACGCCTGCATGTCACACAAGGACTTTTTTGTAGTTTACCTGTTGGGTACGTCTACGCTGATGATACAGGTTTCCAGCAGCTCTCCATACAAGTCCGTACAGGTGGCCAACAGCCATCTTTGATCATGTGACAAGCAGTAGCCCACAAACAGGACGTTATACTTCTGAGACGCCTCTCCAAAAGTCTCACCCAACTCCGTTTGCTTGTCTTTCGTTGGGGCCAGGATGAAGGGTGGTGTGTACAATCGCAGACACTCCGGTCTCTGTGACAAGAAAGTCATATGTCAATGGAAAAAGGTGACGGAACTTAAGTTGTCTCTTTTTTTCCCCCTATAAAAACAGCAAAGATCAGAACAAGAGGACAAAAGTGGAGGGCTAAGGTTGAACCATCAAACTCAGACTAATGGTGGTCATACCCGGGCATGTCAACATAACCTTTTCCTCTCTTATGAAATCAATAAACCCCACCGAGTAGTCACATCTCTTTTGTGAGTGGGGAAGGAAGTGGGGTGGGAGAAACAGTGCTAGTGAGCGTAGCGAAAAAATTGGATTCTACAAATAGCTCGGTGAAGAAAGGAGAGCAAGTGGAGCTTTCGGACTCCTCTGCCAAAACATGCAAGCCGGATCCCATTAGGGAGGTCTCACAGAGCTGCCCAAGCAGATAATGGAAAGAGAACTGTTGGGTTGTGCGAGTCCCCTTTGGTTTTGTTCCAGGACAGGGAGGTCAGTGTAACAGTCTCCACACGTCACCGAGTTCTCATACAGCACTGAGAGCCGTTAAAGAGCCTGAATGGGCTGCCAGGGCGGGAGCTCTATGGAGGAGGTCAGAACCATGGGCTCTGGGAGCCTCAAATAAGGGTGTTCATTTTGACACTGCTGGCACTGGGGACTGGCACTTTAACACGTCAGTTTGGAGCATTGACGGACCTTCAGCAATGATAATGTGTATTTTTTTTTTTTTTTTATATTTAAGGTACTTTGGAGACTGAGCTACCCATTTCTATACAACAAAAAATGGAACTGCTTTTGAATTTGTCAACCAATCGATCTGCTAATCCCTCACTCACATCTGGGTTCCTGAGGGAAGTGTCGAGGGCGAGGCCGGGGCCGAAACCCGTCAGTGATTTCACATTGGTGGATGTTGGGAGGGGTCTTTTGCACTGGGTGAAGACGGAGAAGGCCAGAGACTTGAGGTGCTGGGCGTAGAGGTACCTCTCTTCACTCCTCACTGGCTGGAGCAAGTACTGGCAGGGGACAATCTAAGAACACAAAGTGCACAGATGTAAAACAGTGATTCGTTTCACTGTTGTCTTAACTATTGTCTGTTCCTTCCTATAGATGTCTATTTGAAACCAGAGGAAATTAAGTCACACTAGATCAGTGGTTCTGAACCTTTTTGACTTCTAGGCCCCACACTGTTCACAACAATATTTGCCCAACACTTCTAGTTTCTATACATTAAACTGCAGGATTCCAGAAGGCTTAAGAGCTAAATGTTCTTCAGGGTTCCCACTCTCATTAATCAATGAATTTACATTACTTTTCCAGTTATTCATAATTTACTGGATAAATATTTTACAGCTTGGCATAACTACAAAAATATATATCCATTATAAAAGTACCCATGGAATCTTAAGATTTAATTAATGATTTAAGGATTAATAATTGATGACATGACTTTTCAAGATCTAGAAATCACACTTAAAATTACGGTTCTTCATTTATCCTGGTTCAAGACCATGGGAACCCTGGCTGTTCAAAGAAAAAAGGGGGTGTGAATTTAAGTCAGATATTAATGCTTGTTTTGTCTTATTTCAGATAATTTTAAGTCAGCTTGGGCCCTCTAGTTGAGAACCACTGTGCTAGACTTTTTGCTCCATCGGCTTGTGTTCAACATCCATGTGAATATCACCCTGAAATGTTAAACTGGCTTTTAAAGATGTGTCCACTGTAAAGGATGTCATGTATCAGCTGCTGTACCTACCTGTACAAACACAGAGTTGCGGATGTGAGCTGGAAGAGCCTGCAGCATCTCCAGGTAGCAGCGGAGGAGTCCCAGCGTCCACATGCTTGATTGTGATGCCCCTGGCTCCGCCTCCTCATATGAGAAGGGGTCCACAATATAGATCATGATGGCAGGTGGGTAGGTGATGGCATGGGAATCTCCGTCTGTAGGAACTCCGACCTTTTCTCTTTCCATAGTGCTGATGAATGTGGGAAAAGAAAGCATCTTTAATATACTTTTAACAAAAACTGATGAGGCTGAGTATTTTAAGAGTTTTACAAGTTACATCACATTTTGACAGGACTTAAATTTATACATGATGCTACTATTAAGACAGGAAAAGGCAACAAATAAATTGTGTACCTCTCTGGTGGTTCAGATGGCCCCTGAGTCTGGCTGTTGACGGCTGAATTGTCTCCAGAGAGGCTTGAGTTCTGGGTGACAGCCTGCTGGCCCAGAGCCCCAGACTGGGAGCTGTTAGCTTGGACTCCCATGCTTCCAAAGGGAGGGAACGAGCTGGGCTTGGCAGACTGGATGCTGCTGCCCTGAGGGCCTGAGGAGGAGGAGGGGGTGTTATTGGTGTTGCCTGGCAGGCCTGAGCCACTGTTGCTGGCAGCACTGTTGTTGTTGAGGGCGGAGCCTCCGGAGGCTATTGAGGTTTGGGAGTTGGAGGAGGCGGAGCCTGATGATTGCGAGGAAGATGATTGGGTGGAAGAATGGACAGGGGTTGGCTGAATGAGGAGAGAGCTGTCCAATGACTGTGTAGCGAGGTATGGAGCTGAAGAAACATGGAACAAGATAAAGATTAGTGAGACAAGTACTCTTTGATATATTTTCGTGACAGCAGAGATAACAAAGAGAGAGAGATGGGTCTTACCGAGGTCATGTCTGCAGACTTGGGCAAACAGCTTGAGCTTGGCAAACGCATCACTGCTGCCACTAGCTGCTTTCAGGAACCAATCACTGACTGGCTGTTCTGAGAGCTTCTTAGTAGCTGCTCCACCCACCCTAATAATGCCATCAGCATGCACTTTGGAGATTGGTCGATGCTGACCGAGCTTACAAGACTGTTGGGCAGAAACAGAAAGAGACCAATCAGAAAGCAGGATAGAGAAGCCAGGAAATGTTAAAAAAAAAAAAAGGCTTTCAGAGTCAGTCACATCAAATTATTTTAATTTATTACTGTAATCATAAGCACACTGGTTTGTTGCAAACATATTTCACTGTTTACTGAATTCTTCTAGTTATTTACCTATACTGGCTAATGAATCGGAAGTCTCGCCCATTCACAGGAAATAGCTTACTTCCTTGTTAAAATAAGGTGGACAGTGTGAGACAAAATGAAAGATTGACAAACTCTCTAACCTCGTAGACCGCTGTCAACTCTCTGAAGAAGCTCTTGGCTCCAGAGAGGAGAGCATCGCTGTCCGGGCAAAGGACCAGATAGCCCACGTCTCTCTGGGAGCCAAAGGGATCCAGCAGTAGCTTCTCCCAGTACGGCAGGCCGAAGGGAGACAGCACCACAAAGTCATACTCATACCCAACCAAGAAGGTAGGAATGGGCAGCGGCTCCGGAGATTCATCAGTGCCTGGAGAGAAGCAAAGAAGGAAAGTGAGAGGTGAATGGTATCAAGGTTGCCCCTGCCAAAAATTTTAAAGTCCACTAACAATCTTGTCAACGAGTAATTTTGAACATTTCCACTCCAAAAATCATGATGGCATTTTTGCTCAACAAGTGCCCTTGCTGCTTACCATAAGACCCTCTTCCAGCCATCTTGTGAAACTGCTGCCATGTGAGAGGCCCCTGGACTCCCCACGAGCGAACAGTCCTCTTCTTCTGGATGGCATCCTGAAGAACAGGCTGAAGAGAGAGGAGAACTCTCAACACATCCTGAGAGCACAGCCCGCTCACATCCACTGCTATAGAGAGAGAGCGAGAGAGACAGAGTGAGTGTTTAATACATATACTCAAATCTGTAAATATTCAACATTTACTACCATATATAAACATGAGTGGAACATAGATAATCCACCGAAAATAATCTTTTACCAAAAACACCAAAACCGAAGTTTTCATTTAGGTAAAAAACAAAACTTAGTAAATAATAAAGTTCAGAAATGAGACATCTCCTGATATTTCAGCCAAACCAGTTTTACATATTGCTCCTCTGCAATCAATCCTGGTCACAGTGAAGTGTGTTCACAATGCTAAGATGTTTTCCTGTTGTACAATCTACATTGTGTGCACAAAATAGATGCTGCCACTGCCAAAACACATCATCCTAAAGCACTAAATGTTTCAATCCATGATTTCAGCCCTCAAAAACTATATTGTCAAAAAAAAAGATTTTTTTTTTTTTTTTGCTGTTTCTGAAATGTCAGGGCATCACTAGCAGAGCACATAAATGGTAATATGCGGTCAACACTCTTAAAACTGTAAAAGGAAGGACTGAGAACATTTAACTGCTCACAGTAAGGAATGTCTATTAAAGTAGGGTCAACTGTGACTTCAAGTTATCAAGGCTATCTTCTCTTTTGTAAATGTCAATGTCTTCCTACTTTTATGATCATATCTGTAATAATTAATTAATACCAGTCTAATGACGAGAACTGGTTAGAAATTAAGTGTGAACAAATGGCAAACATGCTCTAATCTCTCACCGCTGCGTTTGGCCCAATGGTGCAAACACGTGCTCTTCACCAGCGTCTCGTCCACCTTCCCACCGGACATGTTATCCATGAACTGCCGCCCATGTTCTAGAGCCAGGTAACAGTCGTTGTGGAAGTCCCTTTCCTCCACGCGCACACATGGTGGTACAGTGGTGCCCCCTGGCCCTTGGGAAGACAGTCCCTCTGGGTCCAATGCCAGCACGGGAGAGAAGGGATTAGTGCACTGATCCTGCAGGACAGAGATAAGCTCGTCCGGGACTCGATCCTTGCCTCCACCCCCTGTCTTCTCCAGCGACATGCTCCGTATCATCTCAAAGCGCTTCTCCGCCTCCTGGCTCACGTCCGAACCCCGTCCGATGATATCCAGCTCGTCTTCCAGGAAGAGGCCGGAGCCATTACCGTAGCGCCGGTTGACGACGGCACTGAAGCCGCACCCGCAGGGATACTGGGCCTCCATGTTTGGGTCGCTGATGTAGATGCCCACATCGGCGCCTTTGATGTTCATGTTGCAGACGCAGATGCAGCAGCTGTCGAAGTTGCAGTCCTTGAACAGGTTCATGACAGACTCCGACAGGATGAGGTTGACGTATAGACTGTGGGCTTCAGGAATGGAGGGAACCGTCGCAGGCTCCACAGAGTTGAGCGGCCTGCAGGTGGAGGGCGTCGAGGCTGGCGAGTACAGGTCCGAGTTCTCATATTTGAGGGAACCTTGCACACTGGCTGGGCCTCTGGGCGTCCGGGGTGTCCGTGGGGTACGAGGGGTGGGAGCTGAGAAGCGAGGCGTGGCAGGGGATGGGAGGATGTTCGTGCCGCTATTGCTGGGCGGAGCGCTGTTAGATAAGAATGGCGTGTGGGTCTGAGGGGTGTATGTCTGGATGTACTCTTGTTCCATAGCATTGTTTTCACTAGAATGCAAAAAGCAGAAAAAAGACAAGAGGTTAACTGGGACATCGCTGAAGTCAAACCCTACAACAAATGAGAGACATTTAAAACATCTCGTCTTTTCTCACTACCATAGATGATTATTGGATATTAACAATGGACATTCATCATGAGCTGCAGTACTGTACTTGTATCCTAAGAAGACCTCTAGACCTCTAACTATTTTTAGACAGACGGTCCAACAGGCAGCTGTGCAAGAAATGAAAGCACAGCTTGTGCCACACGGACCGTACATGTGTGCGAGTGTGAGAATGCCAAGTGTGGCTCCCGGTGGCCTTTAAAAAGAGGCAGGCGTTTGAAGGTCCCCCATTTGAAGACGTGGCCCTCTCCCCCAGCTGCTGTGGGTTATAAAAGAAGTCTAACTAGCTCATAAAGGGCTTTTGGATTGACTTAAATGTGGACTTTACGACCAGACTTATCGCCCTGTCATCGACCATTCGCAACACCCCCTCCTCTCTCGATTTCACGAAATTTCCACCGACAGCAAATATAATGTCCAAGAACACAATGTTCTAATTCTCAACAGAATGAAAGAGTGTTGCTGAAGTTTACCCTGACACAGGTTCATAACATCACACATAAAAGCAAACCAGATGACAAGAATACGAGGTGAATAACAATCAGATGTGGTCGTCTGAGCAAACACCAGCTATTCAAATAAAGCAGCCCACAAGAAACAGAGTAGCTTGAGTGTGGACAGTGAAGAAGCTCTGAGATAAGCAGCTTCTAAATATAAGAAAATAAAAGGACAGTAGCAGCAGATGGATTTGACAGACTAATTACCAGTGTGTTAACACCTGTTCTTCGCTTTAATTCTCTATTCGCCATTACTAAGAACAAGAGGTGTGTGGGTGTAACTGATTCCACAGAGCATGAGCTTGTACTTACAGTTCTTCGGTGAATCTTGTAGAAAATTATATTTTACCCCAAAAATCAAAAGGGAAAGACATTTCACACAGAAAATGAACTTTTTTGCATTGTGCAATAATTCATGAGAATTAGAGACCAAGAAGGCTGAATAAGAATTTTGCAAGGAAATGTGCTTTACTGTCAGAATGAACAAAATCCTAATTGCAAAATATATTTTTATTTTGATATAAGGGTGAAATTTGGCCCATTAATTTCTTTGTGAGACCCTCTTATTGCATACAAAAGTCTGTGTAAAGATATACGTTTTGTTACAGTAAGTTCAGTACATTTCACCTCAGACGTGAAACTCACCCATCCTTGCTGAAAATGGTCATAGCAGGTACAGAGTTGAGTAGCTCCAGTTTTCCCACTGTCCAGCTGGGCCTGTAAACACACTCATCAGGCAGTTTGATAGGGGGCAGGCACTGACTGGGCAAAGACTTCAGGGGGGCAAACATGGAGCAGCCCACAAACGGCTGACACAACTCAGGCTTGTACACAAATGAGAAGTCCTTGGGAGAGAGAAAGAAAACCATATTCAGTTTGCTGTTGTGTCATTCCAGTTCTACAGTAATTCAATAAAAAAATAACCAAATTAATCAACAAAGAAGCACTTAAAGGGATAGTTCACCCAAAAATGAAAATTCTGTCATTAATAATCAATCACTTCTCGTGGCTTCGTAAAATTACAGTTGACAGACTGATGTCACATGGACCACTTTGTCGATCATCTTGGTACTTTTCTGGACCTTGATCGTGTAAGGACCCTTGCTGTCTACGGGAGGGTAAGAGAGCTCTCGGATTCAAACAAAAATATCTTAATTTGTGTTCCGAAGATGAACGGAGGTCTTACGGGTTTGGAATGACATGAGGGTTAGTAATTAATGACAGAATTTTCATTTTTGGGTGAACTATCCCTTTAAATGAGTAAATGCATGCAAGCTAATTTCAACACAAGTTCAGAGATAACAGAAAATTTAGCTGCAAAAAAAAATCCTAATATCAAACATGAAGTGCTGTGATCGTGTTGCTCTGCACAGCATTTTGTTGTCAGTAGAGACTGGAAATGTACAACACTGCACATGGTTAGGACATGGTGTAGCATGGCGTAGTCTTATTACTCATCTCACCTTGATTTCAGAAGGTTTGGGGCTGCAGAAACTCTCCTCCACCTCGATTTTAAACTGACCACCCAGAGCAGCAGGGCCATCTAGTGTGTTGAGGCCAGAGCCAGGCTCCATACAGCCATACTCTTTGTTCATGGGAGAGTAACCCATGTTGTGCTGCTCTAAAGATGGAGGCGTAGGGAACATCTGGTGTAGATCAGCCGCGCCTGAGGGATGGATGAGAAGAGGGAAAGATGACATGTAAGTGGAAGGATGCAGGGGACAATGCACAGTACATGCATAAAAAATATTATATTTTAAGTCACCTCAAAACCATATTTCCTACTTATTCTCATGGAAAGCAAAAGAACTTAATGTCAAAATGTCAAAGTTGTTCATCATTTACAAAGAACTTTTAAAAAATGTCTTGATTAGTTTATTTAAAAGCATATAGTAGGGGTTAAAGCAAAAAAAAAATCCTGAGCCTGAACTTTTTTCCGGGGCTTGCGGGGTTGGACACATACACAGGGTTATGTGGCAAACAAACAAAAAAAAAAAAGAACATTATTTGAAAATGATTTTCCTTGAAACTAACTAGTAATGTATCTACCATTGCCATTAGCCCTTGGCAGGCTCAGACTACAGATTATGGTGGGCTATTTGAAACAGCAAAACCAAGAAAGTTTACGCACTACAATATGGTGCAATAACATGTAACATTTAGAATGCTTTTGATATCAAGTATTGCTGGTTAGCTTTGTCCTTGGCAGGGTACAAAACAACCTACAATCTAAAACATGAAATTTCTGAAATTGTTTTGTTCAAAAGAAATAATGGTAAATTAAATACTAGAAAATTAATATAAAATAGGAAATATACAAAGACAGTTTACTATAGAAAACAGTTCAGTTCAATTAACAACAACAAAAACATTAAAATGCTCCAAGAACTGGTAACTTAAACAGGGTTCGGCAAAATAAACAGATACTGCAAAATTAAATTTCAGGACTTTCAAGGACTTAAGGAATTTCAGGACTTTCAAGGACTACTTTTTCGGTTTTCAAGGACTAAAATCAGATCTCATCAAAAAATATTGCTATTATCTTTCAAAATCTAATAAATAAACTAATAAAACAAAATGGTACAAATAAAGTGCAGCACATGCAAAGCATGCAATGACTGTGGCAACTTTAATATTTGAAAGGATACTATGGCAAAGTTATCGCTTTGCTTATTCAAACGGATTTTTTTTTTTTCATGAATATGATTGACCTTAAGAATGAAAGCTATACATCATTTGGAAAATTATGAGCTATCACGCTCATAGACACTAGGGGTATGACAGTACACTTAGCTCATGAGATGAGACAAAATGCAGATACTTGGTTCCCTAGAACAAGACAATGTTGTAATACTTTAAGAAATTTTCAAATGACAAAATAATTGTCTTTTAATCACAAAAAGTAAAAATGCAGTTGTATTTTGAAATGTTTTAACTAATCTAGGTCTTAACTAATGATTATTTTGCTAATCAAGAAATCTACTGATTATTTTGACAAGTGAGTAATCTGATATTTTTTAGTAATTCAACTAGAACTAAGTGAAAAACAGGCTTTAATTTCACTATTTAAATATAAACTAATGATGAGGCAATAATAATTAATAAGAGCAAAAATTTCTGTTTGGCTAGTAATGTTTGGTTGAGAGTGAAAGCTGTGTTCCTCCATCAAACCTCTACAAATGATTCAGAATGCAGCGGCACGACTGGTCTTCAACGAGCCCAAAAGAGCCTATGTTACACTTCTCTTTATCTCCTTGCACTGGCTACCAGTTGCAGCACGCATCAAGTTCAAGACACTGATGCTTGCATATAGAACAACCACAGGCTCAGCACCCGCCTACTTCCACTCACTATTACGAATCTACATCCCCTCCAGAAGTCTGAGATATGCTAGTGAGCGACGCCTCGTGGTACCATCACAGAGAGGCTCAAAATCACTCTCCAGAACATTCTCGTTCACCATTTCTGGCTGGTGGAATGATCTTCTGACCCTTATCCGGAATGCTGGATCCCTGTCAATCTTCAAGCAACAACTGAAAACTCATCTCTTTCGACACTACTTGACTTCATCCTAAACTTAAAAAAAAAAAAACCTCTTTCTCCTTATTTATTCCTTCCCTTGCTAGCTTGTACTTATTTAAACAATGCCTGAGACTTGGTGTTACGAGCACTTCCTCTGTCTGACTGCCTCTTCAAGATGAATCGCTTTATGCATTCCCCAATTGTAAGTCGCTTTGGATAAAAGCGTCTGCAAAATGACTAAATGTAAAATGTAAATGTCCTCTCATACATTGGTAGGCGAACTTATTAACTCGAACGTGATATTAAGTTAAAATGTAAGACTATCTTTTTTTTTTTCCCCCGCAGCCAAACGCTGCACGCCGGAGATCCAGCACAGTGCCGGAGAACTTTAAACCCTGATATAGTATTTCTGAACCCTTCATTTCTGCATGTTAAAGAAAACTTGCACCCTGTTCCCACTCAAAGAAATATGTGCATGATGTTCCTGCTTGTCTGCTTGCAATGTAAAAGTTGTCACAATGGCCAGCAGGGAGCAGTATACAGAGTTTGAATGATGAAGTAAACCCTGTATATTTATAGAGACAGAGACGGTGCTCACTTATACAGGGGACAGAGTCCAGTGTGGTTGGCTTTGACTCCTTGCTGCCAAACTTCTCATCTGCTCCATTTACAGCTCTCCGTGCTCCAGGCTATGGAGAAATACACAAATTAGCCAAAAATCAGAGCTATGATTTCATTAAAATTACTGAAATTTCTCTAAAGAAAAAAAAAAAATAAAATAACTTCCATTGCAACATACCCTTTTTTTCAAATAGCCAAGCAATGGTAATTTTAACAGTGATTACACATTGATTATATTTTAACATCTAATTATATATGGCAATCAGCTCCGAGCCCTTGCGTCATTGTGAAAATTTGCCAAACCAGCAAAATTTATTTTCACACAGTGACGCAAAGGGGAGACAAAATAGAAAGAGATAATAGAAAGACAGCTTGATACTAACTGTTTGTTCGTCCTCATCTGAGTTGAAGAGGTTGTCCAGGTCTTTGAAGGAGACTGCCAGGTCTGAATCATGTATGAGACTGGTGGAAGCAGCCCGGTTATGGGCCGCAGCCTGCTGAGCATCTGAGAGAGAGAGAAAGAGAGAGAAAGCATAACACACAGGCCTGTTCTCCAGCTTTATCTAGCGTAACCACAGCCTGGGCTTGAGACCATATCAGGAGGAGCCCTTTCCCTCACTCAGCGAACACATTTAACCTTTATGGGCAACAATACACTAAACTGACCCAGGCTGTCAACAGGGAAACTATTTCAAATAAAATAAATGGACTCGGGGTTCATGAGAGAGTCACTGGAGTGTAACAGGACAGTCCTTACCATCTGATAGTGCAGCACTGCCATCTTCTCCCTGTGAGAGAGCAAATAAGATAGCAAATGGTTAAAAAAAAAAAAAAAAAAAAAAATTATATAAATGCACAGTAGGGATAGCTCGATACCATAATTTTGGCTTCGGTACGATACCAGAATATAATACATTAGTATCGATACTAAATCGATACCGTAGGTGACAAATAACCAGCCTCAAAAGATAAATGAATTGAAAACAATTTTATTAAAAAAAAATAATGATAAAAACAGATTCATATCTTAATACCTTTGTATCAAACTAACAAAAAACCTACAGGGAACATAGGTTACATTTTGACCTATGTTTGAAGAAAAAAAATAAAAAATACATCGCAAAAAAATATAGGCCTAATGCAATTAATGCAACAAATGTTGCTTTATTGTAAAGTGTTATTCTAACAGTCAAAGTAATATTCAAAATCACGTTATTATTTCTGTATCTCTCAGATTTTTTTCATATTTCAGACTCAGATAGCCAAAGAAAAAGCATTAAATATAAATCTCGCTCTCTCGGCTGATTCATTGCCTATTAGCGGTCGGCAGCACGGCAGAAACAATCCCTTCATATTATTGATACTAAATGTAGCAAAACACTTGCTTAATTCATATTCAATTAATATACGATTGTATGAAATGCAAGTGCATATATTACGTGACCAAAACTTCACTGGTTCTAGCGTGTCACACATGCACATTTGAGCTTACTGTATCACATCTGTATGTGCGTTGATCAGTTGTAAATAAAAGTTCAAATTAAATTTATGAACAATGCACTCACCTGTCGATCTCAATTCTCTGAAAAGATCAGGATGAGAAAGCGACAAATGCTTTAAAAGGTTTGATGTGTTGCCTCTGTGGCAACACATGATTTATAACAACGCTTGCATACAGGTGCAGTAAGGTCAGTTTGTTCACATTTGTCATCTGTTTTGTATGCAAAGTAATGCCATATTTCACTTCTACTGTTCTCTTTATTTATTAATTACGGGTGCGTTGATATAGTTTCATCTTTTTGATCCATTGCGTTGTTCTGTTGTCACATTTACCGGGAAGCACTGCCACCTACAGGTGCACTTCGCAACAGCAGCATATGAAATACCGAATTGAGCAAAATTATGATGTCGTACCATTTGAAATATAATATATACCGGTATTTTTCCAGTACCGCACATCCCTAATGCACAGATACACAAAGGTAGTGTTAGATTAGATACGCAGGGTCCAAAATGTACTCTGACACACGTCAATCGCAATTGAGTTGAGACAAAACTAAAACATACACTGTAAAAAGTTTTAACCTCCAAATGTTACCTCAAAGAGCTATTCTACTTGATTTAACCTTTAAAATAGTACAGATTCATGTATTTAGGTGGTATTTTTGACATGAATAAAACAAGATGTTAACGTAGATGTTATTTCTTTCAGAATAGTCCTCAATATCTAAGAATTAGGCACACACTGATTAACTTTTCCACAAAACACAAGATGAAAACAGTCCAGAGTGCATTGGTTCATTAACACATGATGGTTAACAATCACCTAGAAGCAGCCAACCAATCAGAAAAGGTGACAGCAAAAGAAGAGTGAGGGAGAGTGTGAAAGAGAAACAGACAGTGAGGGCAGAAGCACATTTATATTTTACCACCAAATTATATCCTCCACGCAAAGAATAATAAATAACATTGTAATATAAGATAACAGCACAGGCTAATGGGACTGCAGCTTTCCCTCAGCGCCTTACAAACCCACCCCAGACCCTTAACCTGCTCCTCATGCAACCTCAACATCTCAGAGCCACCATTACAATGCAAGCGGCATGCTATGCAGAGATTCATTACGCCGTGCATAATTTCATTACGCTGCAGGCCATCTCTCTGCATAAAGAGTGTAATCTGTTCCTCCGTACACACACTTCACATCCTAATGACCAACTCTGTAATAAACGCCTGTACATGCAAATCACTCCGCCCCGTAATCAATAGCAGAACCCTAGGGTGGAGTACAGGAGTTAAGAAGGCAATTTTCTATGTAGACTATGTATTTTACAACAAATGAACGCTGCTGTGTGTTTACACGTAACAGACACACGTGTGTTACAAATGACTTTGTGCTGCACCATATGGCCTACATTACTTAAACCTCTCCTGTGACAGCAAAAAGTAGCTGTAAGGTTACCAAGACACACAAATGACGTGTAATTCTGAGAGTAGGTACCAAAAAAGCTCTTACAAAACAATGAAGTAACAGAGTACAGAAGGACAAAGCTGTTTTTTGTTAATCCTTCACAGCTGCCAAAAAGACACTTAAAGTATGTGTGAAAATCCAACAGGAATGGGAGAGACTATGACTCTTACATTTACCATTCAAAAGTTTGGGGTCAATAAGGTTCTTTTATTTGTATTTTATTTTTTTAAAATAAATTAATACCTTTAGTTACCTTCAGTAAGGATGCATTAAAGAGATCAAAAGTGTCAGTAAAGACAATTATAATGCTACAGAAAAATTACTTTTAAAACATGCTGTTCTTTTAAACTGCTTCACAGTTTTCACAGAAATATTAATCAGGAAAAAAAAGTTTTCAACAATGGTAATGTTTCTTAAGCACCACATCAGCATATTAGAATGATTTAAGGATCATGTGACACTGAAGACTGGAGTAACGGCTGCTGAAAATTCAGCTTTGCCACAGGGATAAATTACATTTAAAAAAATACATCAATTGTACTTGTATTAATTGACAATATTACTGTTCTACTGTATTTTTCATCAAATAGATGCAGTCTCTGTGAGCATAAGATACTTAAAAAAAAAAATCTTAACAACCCCAAACTTTTAAACATTAGTTTAGTTTAGTCCAAGAAGTAGTGCATTATGGGATATCTCTGACAAAAAAAAAAAAAAAAAAAAAAAAAAAAAAAAAAAAAAACTTTGCTCACCTTATGCTTCTTCCCTGGTTCTCTATCTCCCCCAGCTTTGTCTTTCTTATCCGAGAAGGTGAACTTAACATCTCCGTCAACAAAGGCGTAGGGGTCGACCTCAGGCTCGTGGTCGCCGTCTGTGATGGCTGCAGCCAGGTGCTGGTTCTGACGCTGCAGGTACGTCTGGATCCGTTCATCTGAGACCTTGAGTGGCCTTTTGGAGGCAACCATTAACCTGGACAGGACAAAAGAAAAAAGTCAAATCACGACCACGATGGTATATACCATCAAACTGCCCAGCGATAATTATATCACCCAGACCAATCAAGTGGGATGCAATATTTGGGATTAAATGTTCATTTTTGAGTGAAATTAACATTCATGGCATAATAAAAAAAACCTATATTAGTTAACAATAAATTATAATGCTGTCTGCACACTTTAAAGTTCTATTACGTTTTAAAATTCTATTTTTCTACAATTCTAAATTCTAAAATAAATTCTAAAATTCTAGTTTTAAAGTTCTATTAAGTTTTAAAATTCTAAAAAAAAAAAAAAACTTTCATTCCAAGTCTTGTATCTTGTATGTGTGTGTTATGTAAAATCCCTCTATGTTGGTTGAATGGTATGTACCAGCCACTGTCCTCTCACACAGATCAGACCACTGCAGCTCTGATGGGGGGTGACAGCGCACTGTGGCGCTGGCCAGAGATTAAACCCATTTTGAGGCCCCAGAGAGCACAGGGATTACACTGGGCCTTAACAGCAGAATAGACACAAGAGGACACCAGCCAAGTGCATACTGGGATTGCACTGCATACCATTACATCTCACTGCGGCCAACAGAGACAGCTCTCTAAACCTCTTTCCTGATCTTGGGCAACTGCAGGCAAACAACAATCTTACAGTGAAAACAATATCGATGCAAAGTACTGGAATGTTGGAATGTTCATGTACATCTAAAATTGTTGAAGGAAACTGCATTATTTAAAACATCAAATATTTGTGAAGGACCCATGCTAAAACAACATTTTCAAACCAGACATTTTTTGTTTCTAGTGAGGGATTAGGGGCACATTTTTTTTTTTAACTTAATACTATCAAGAAGCATTCTTCCAGGAAGACAACGGCACGGCTGAGAGATGTGTACACTTTATTTTGTCATAACACTGCTGCTTCGTGAATTTATGAGGGGCATAAAGTCATTGCTTTCAATAGCTCTCATCCGCAACGGTTTAGAGGAAAAGTTCATACTACACGAACATTATTCACACAACCGTGTCCAAACATTCTCACACAGGACCAAATATCAGTACAACCAACAAATGTTCTCCCTTCAACAGATTCAACAAACGCCATTTTATGTTAATAGATGTTAGAGCTGTCAAAAAAAAAATTTGAATTTCGAATAAAAAAATAAATAAAAAAATACACATTCGAATGCAAAATGTTGTAAAGATATGTAGTAAAAATACTAAAGATATGTACTTTCAGTTCACTGCATTGTTTGAGACTTCAGGGAGATTTTAAAAGACAATGTAAACAGAATGTGTCTTAAAGGGGGGCTTTGAAAACAATGCAGCCAAAAATAAGGTCTTTCCCCAATCAAAAAGCTCATTTAAATTAACCTGCAAAAATATGTTGTTCAGAAATCAGGTTATCAGATTAATGGGTATGACGACCCAAATTTGCATATCAACATCGATTCAGTCAGTGTTCAGTAAACTGGCCTGCCCTGTTGAGCAATGTCTAAATCATAACAGAGATCATTTACATATAGTTGTCCGTTCATCCAATCAATGGAAAACAGAGGGAAGTGTTTTCTCTATTTTTGCTTGGTGGCTCAGAAATGACAATTTACTTTACATAATATGCCTTTTAAATTCGAATATAATTCGAATTTTAATAATATTTAAGTAGAAAATTCGAATTTAGCTTTTCAGTCATTTTGACAACCCTAATAGATGTGACTATACGAAAAACCAAATGTTTTCAAAAGCGATGAATGTGCATTCCTCTAACAGCATAGGCAGAAGAATTTTAATCATGTATATTAGAACAAATACGGAGCTAACTGCATTAAAACAACATCTTCACGCCTATTGGAAGCAGTGTGGGTAACCGTTTGTTGATTTAAGTTTCTGGAGAAAGCAGATAAGATGTACACTTTAAAAGATATTCTTCACACAAGTAAACATGTCATGACTTAGTTGGAGACTGTCATCAAACAGCACTGGCACCAGTGTCAAATGACTGTGCTTTTAAATCAAGGTAGCCACATGGGAAGCAAGTTCCCTTGGTGCTTTTCTTGGAAGTCTGAAGGGTCGGTGCATGTTGCAAGAGCGTCAAGTGCTGAGCATGTGTAGATATGAACACAACCTTATTTCACCCTTTGTTTATTATTAATACAAACTGTTTCACAGAAAAATTAACCATGCAATTACAGTAGGTTGTGATGGTTCATTTGTATACTCGTGACTTTTGACGTCAATCCCATTCAAAACTCATGAATGTCACATTCAAAAACAAAAGTTTTTAATAACCTTTATGGTCATTGCATTCTTTATCAGGTTATATGCACTACCATTCAAAAGTTAGGGATCAGTAAGATTTTTTTAACAAAACTCAGCAAGTATATATTACATTTATCAAAACCGACATTTAAGACATTTATAATGTTACAAAAAGATTTATTTTTCAAATAAACACTGTTCTTTTGAATTTTCAATTTACTAAAGATTACGGGAAAAAAAGATTTCCACAAAAATGTTAAGCAGTGCAACTGTTTTCAAAATTATACAATTTTTTTCTTGAGCACCAAATCTGCATATTATTATAATTTCTTAAGGATCATGTGACACTGAAGCCTGGTGTAATGGCCGCTGAAAATTTATCATTGGCAACACAGGAATAAATTACATTTTAAAATACATTAAAATAGAAAATAGTTATTTTAAAATCACAATATTTCACAATATTAATGTTTTTACTCTACTTTTGATCAAATAATTGCAGCCTTGATGAGCATATTATACTTCTTTCAGAAACAAAAACCTTCCCAACACCCAAACTTTTGAACATTAGTGCATAATTATAAGCAAAAGCCCCTTAATTTTACAGAGCGTGTAGAACGGTAGTCTCCCAATGTCTCTTTTGGTCTTGTCTCTTTCTTGTATGTGGCTGTAAGGTCCACAAGCTGGTGTTTAAAAGAATCCCATGTTCATTTCTACTCTAAATCCCCACTTAAACCCCTGAGTGTGTATGCACGTGTGAGATGGATCCATAATCTCTTAGTTCACAACAGTGCTGGGCCTGCACATTAGTGAAGTATGATGTCAAAAGGGCGCATCGCGAGAGATTAACATGGTGTGTGCACTCAGAGAAAGAACATTCTACACAGAACAAGAGTGTGTTTATGTATGTTTGAGCGAGCACTGCACAAGGCTACATCACAGCTATTTCAAAACACATAGCTCACACACAGACAAGGACGTTTGGGGTTCTGTATTGGGTGCTCTGGCTAACAAACTCTGGCTGCTGGAAATAAAAAGCCGTGAGCGGAGGGGATTAAGGGGGTCCACAGGGTGGTCCCAGTCTCACTTTAGAAACAGTTACTTAAGCCATTATTACACAACACAAATGCACAATGCCATCCTCCTGGCTGTTTACAGGTTATGGAGAGCTTTAAATCCTAAAGATATGTACTTTCAGTTCACTGCATTGTTTGAGACTTCAGGGAGGTTTTAAAAGACAATGTAAACAGAATGTGTCTTAAAGGGGGGCTTTTGAAAACACTGCAGCCAAAAAAGGTCTCTCCCCAATCAAAAAGCTCATTTAAATGAACCTGCAAAAATATGTTGTTCAGAAATCAGGTTATCAGATTAATGGGTATGACGACCCAAATTTGCATATCAACATCTATTCAGTCAGTGTTCAGTAAACTGGCCTGCCCTGTTGAGCAATGTCTAAATCATAACAGAGATCATTTACATATAGTTGTCTGTTCGTCCAATCAATGGAAAACAGAGGGAAGCGTTTTCTCTATTATTTTTGCTTGGTGGCTCAAAAACGACAATTTACTTTCAAGTGCATGCATGAAGTTGTGTGTTGCATGAAATCATGTGTGATACTCACTCAGTAACAGACATAATCCCTTCAGCTCCGAGTGACGCCTCTTCTCTGAGTTTGTCTCCTGGTAGTGACGGTGTGGGAAATTCTGCATCTTTCCTACGGGGCAGGCTGAAGAACCTCCAAGGCGCGTGACTCCCGTCGTCATCCAGGTTTACTGCTGCACTGACGTATGGGGTGGGCTCCAGGGGCTCGGGGTATGCAGGGGGAAAAGGTTGAGTGAGGGACTCCAAACGGGCATCATCTGGGCCCTTTTGGGGCAGGAGGCATGACTCTGTGGAAGGAGGGTAAAAATGTTGGCTGTGTGGCGTGGAGGGGTTCTTAATGGCGTCTGAGGCTTCCTCGCCACGTTCGCAGGGGTGAGGGCTCAGAGGCGGTGGCTGAGGGGAGCCAACCATCTCCGTCGGGCCAGTGCTGCCCACGGTAGCTCCATCCCCGCTGTGTAGTTGTGGAGGTTTCGGGCCAGTGCTCACATCAGATGGGCGAAGCCCAGGAAACCGTCCACCCTCTTGACCTCTAAGAGCCAAGCGCTGCCCCGCAGAAGCTTCGCTTTCCATGGAGACATCTTCACAGACTGAGTTGCGATGGTGGAAGGGCGTCTGTGGGCGTTTCTGCTGCTTGTCGCCCTTTTCGGGCTTCTCCCCCGCTTTGTGCTTGATGGGCGGCTGCTGCGTCTGACCAGCAGTGGGTGGCTGACCAGGCGTGCTGCCTGCTCTCTGCTTCAGCGTTTTGTGCCTGATAAGATAAAGAAATATTTTAATACAACAGATACTTGAATTATGAACTGATGACATCATTAATAAGAAAGCCTATTACCAGAAATCATATTTTTTATTCATTTCTTTTCACTGTGAGAGTTCATAACATTTCTTTTCAGGTTTAATAGGCCTCTGAGACTCATAACAAATGAGAAATGTAACAGTTTCTTAATTAGCTCATTATTTAGAATTTTCTAACTATTATTGGATCCGTGAAAAAACACTCTTTGAATAAAGATTCTCTGCATGTCGAGCCCAAGGACAGGTTTAAGAAACCACCCTTTTAACAACAAGCGCTCCACTCCTATCAGAGTCTGTCTGACCTGATAACGTGTGTCCACACTTTCTCAGAGATATGTAAAGCCCAGCAGCTGCCAGAGTTTCCCTGTGGGCTTCCTTGTACAGTCTCTCGTTTATAATGTTGTTCCTGAGAGGCAGTCACCATCTCAAGCTATACACTATCTCAACACACAAGCCTGTAGCTACAAACAAAGGCTTTAAATACAAGCCTTCCATCCCTCCCTTAAAAATGCAAGACTTTCACAACAAACACCCACGTCACAGATCCAGAAAACTTTTTTCTACATGTATGCATGTTAGATTTAAAAGAGAGGCTAAAGCAACTAAAGTGTAGTGTGAGGAGTTTGGGGGGCCAAGGAACTTAATTTAGCCTGTATATGCAAACAAAGAAACCACAGGCTACTTTGAGGTTGGAACTGAGATGATGTGAATATGTAGACCTATGTGACAGTTTGGAGTCAGTAAGACATATAGTACATATACAGAGCAGTTAGGGCTGCTCGATTATGGCAAAAATCATAATCACGATTATTTTGGTCAATACTGTAATCACGATTATTTAACACGATTATGGGTGGGTCCAAAACTTTATATTAGTGATTAATTTAAAGATAGCAATACAATAGAAAAAAGATACAAATGAAACAAAGTCCTTTTTTTTGGGGGGGAAAAATACTGAACACTTTTATGCAAGTCTAAAGGATTCTAACAGCCTACTACAGAAATTTAAAAAAAGAAACTATTAACTTGTTTCTTATTAAAACTACAAAAGTCCTTCATTCAAGAGCAGTGAGAGATTTTTCTCTTTATATTTTTTATGTTTGATTAATATTAAGCACAGAGATGGCGGAAGGAATATTACTTGTTGAGCTGCATGGATCCAATATACTGTTACACACGTATTTTCATTCTTAACTGTTTACGTTCATTTAAGACATAACCGACGAAAGTATACATGAATAATCACTAAGCGCAGCATTTTGAAAATTTTTGCATGTATTTGACCGTTTAGGCGCGCACTTTGAGCTAAAAGATGACTTTAAATGTCCGTGTTCTGTTCCGTCTCAGTGCATTCACAGAACAGCGCAAACACTCTTTCGCGCTTTTAAAAACACAACATCAAAGAAACATTAATAAATCAAGCACGTCCCATTTTATGAAAGTCACATTACATGATTTTACTGATTTGCATGTGAAATCGAGCTTTTATGGAGGAGCGAAAGGGGGCGGAAAGGGGCGCAATAATCGTTTCATCTCGATTATTGTATTTTCATTATCGTTTGAAGCCAAAATCGAAATCGAAACTGAATTTTGATTAATTGCACAGCCCTAAGTAGATTTATATCTAAACATATACACCTACACAATCTGACAAATTTAACCTTAAACTGCACAGACTTGAGATCTAAAAAGAGTTACGTCCAGAACACAGGTGAGTCAAGGGTAAAATTATACCCTTTCTTATTCACACACTCAAAACTATTTCACATGTACGCACACAACAACATACAACTCACACACAAGCAGAATGCTAAACAAGCAGAAAGGATTTTAGTCGACGTATGGTCATTTTCACTTCACTGGGGGACTCCGAGTTTCATCACACCTCTCATGCTGGGTCTCTTCCAAAAAACATTTTTGGCAAATGACAACAATCCCATGGCACCTGGCCTTCTCTTGGCCTATACTGAACAGCTACTCAATGAAGAGAAAGAGAAGACGACTAACAGCAAGGCCACACAGCACTGTGTGACATTAGGTCTGTGTTAACGTTACTTACAATGCTCCACAGTGTTTGGGCTCATTCTTTTTAGTACTTGCTTCTGGTTTATAAAACCACTATCTACCTGAAGTAGGCACCGATAGATCTGGACTATGTTGATACTAAAGGTCCATCTCCTTTCAAATGCCATCACTGCAAGCCACGACAATATTAATGTGCTTCTATTACAATAACTACAGTTTTACCATTGAGTCTCATAAGATCTGTAAACACAAGTTATCATTTTCTGCCAAACACAGTTTATTAGCAGCATATAACCAGCGACAGTCTGAACAGCCTTACATCATTAAACCTAATAGCAATATCTGCAGACTCTTATAAGAGATGACAGCCTTATTTTTTCTTTTGTAATACAAAATAATCTAAAACTTCTATTTAAAAAAAAAAAAAAATTTCAAGCATTTTACTTGATTTGTTTCTGTGTTTTGCTTTAATTTGTTCTATTGCTTCTAATTGTTTTTTTCCCCTCAACTGTATGCTGAAGTAGACACCATGAAGCAAGGAACAATAATACTTCATACAAACATTAATTAAAAGGTGATACTGCCCTCTTTAATTACAAAACACATACATACTCAGAGCTCTGTAATGACGCTTGGTGTCAAATTCTAAATTGCATTTTAACTGGTATGTTGCAAAGCCACATTGGAATATATTTGACAAAGTTTTTCTTTAAAAGTTTCCAGATACTTCTAAATCCGTCTCCAAGATGAGTTCATGTAAGAGTGTGTAAAAAAAAAAACTCAGGAGTCACAAAACCACACAATAACATGCAAGTGGAAGGACCAAAATGAGCTAGGACTAGGTACAGCCTGATGCATTATATATAGATATACATTCAACATATGGAGAATGAATATCTAAGAAAGTCATTTTCTTCTCTATATCAGAGAAGCAAATAAAAGAATCAGAGCAGGACTTAACATCACTCAGAAACCAGTCTCTCCAGTTTTCACAAAGAGCTTATTTAATACTCCATGACAAAGTATTGCCTGTCATTTTACAGAGTGACAGATGACACTACAAGAGCTGAAAAGCGATTAGTGGCAGCAGCAGCGTGGGATGGTTAAACATCGACAGCCTATGAGAAAACAGGACTGAGTGAATGTTCATGTCTATACCTCGAACAGTTGCAGCTTGATCTCTGTGTGGAGTCAACAAAGTCCCAGGTGCCCACTTTCATCAGCGTCTCCTCCTCGCTGGTCCCATTGGAGGCTGTAGCAGAGAATTTCCGTCTGCAAAGACACAATGAAACAAGATTGGATTCAAACTCTCCGAACGGCTTCAAAATCACAAAATCTATGGTACTTTGTTGAGGCTAGTTGTACGTTTTAAATATCTCCAAGTGTCTGTTAATTTTTGAAAATCAAATTCTGTATACATACTGCTAAGTTACGGTTACACAAAAGTTTATAAATATTTTTACTGTTATTGCAACAATTATATTGAACACACATTGACCTCTTTGAGTAAAGGCAGATATGCCATTATAAGTAGTACAGTCAATTATAGGATTATCAGCTTAATTTAAACAATAAGACAATTATGAAATGGCAAAAAGTCCCTTTTTTAACGAATTAACAGTATATATTGTTAAAATCTAAAATGTGACAACATGACCTGAAATTAATGAAATTTTAGTTTGGACAGAGTGTCCAAAAACTGTTCCCAAGAAGGACTGAACGGATCAAACAATCACACATTTATGCAAATTCTGACTTGAAATCTTATAGAAACATTCCCTGTGTGACATCTAATCTTGATCACTCCTAATTGTTTTTTTCCTCAATAATTAATAAAACATTTTGTGGCTCAGATATGCATTGCATCAGTCAGGGTTTTTCCTGGGTCAAAAAAGGTCTTCGGTGGTGGCTGACGGTCATCCACACACACAGTAAAAAGAACCCTCCCCACGTGATCTGCGAACCCAATACTGACCATAACTAAAATAAATGCAAAGAAACAGATTGTGATTTTTAATTATATTTATTAATCAAAGAAAAAACAGCCACTGTCAGGGAACATAAAACTGGCTTTCATATTTTTGTAAGATAGGATCCTTCTTTGCTAGACCTCACAATTATATCAATATTGAAAAAGCATTTAAAAGTAGCATTAAAAAGTTTATATTTAACTAGTAGTCTAATTTTCTACCATACATCTGAATAAAATTAGCAGCTGGCTAACAAATTGCTTTGTGGCTGGTTTCACCTCACTCAGTCTAAAGTAGCTTAAATGATTTTAACTACACATTGCCATATAAATAACCTGAAATTCAGCTACTGTGTATTAAGGCTAAATATTTTATTATTATTATTATTATTATTATTATTATTAAGGTTAAATCTTTTTCTTTTATTGAAAGTGTGTTTTATGTTAGTTAGATGTGCGGAACGCTTGTCAGAGAAGATAAAGATAGGCCTACTTTTTTTTTTTTTTTTTTTTAAGCACAATTCACAACACCGATAATTTAGTTTAAAAAATAACAAAACTAAATAAATCTCCGAATGCGCCGCATGAAACATGGATTCAGTCTTCTGTCTACCTTTTACTATCATGTCAGTTGATTTTGAGGCAGGGAGAGGAAAGACAGTTAGGGCTTGTTTACACCTGGTCACTTTATGCGTTTTGTCGGATCGGATATCCATCTGATGTTACTTTTACCCACATAAAAAACGGATATAAATCCGATCTTGAATTAGGCCTACAGCACTATCATGTCAAAGAAATCAACAGATATGCGCTGCATTTTATTTATCATCAGCCAATTAGAAGATCGAAGATCGCAACAGGACAGAGCGGCATCAGCAGTGGAAAGATAAGTTACTTTACTTTCAGTTTCATTCGCGGCAGTTTGCGCATCGGCTTGCTGGCTGTATCCGTGGCGATGCGTGTAGCATTAGTGCTGTCATATCTGACTATTACATGTCATATAACACGCTCTCACACGTTTGTTTTTTAACATTTTGGGAGGAGTAAAATGTACATATGTGGTTTCAACAAGCAGATGCATTTACACTTGTCCACTTTCACCTGGAATGCGTCCCAGACAGAAGTGGTTTGAGCAATCGGATTTAAATCCATCTCGAAAGCATTTAGAATTCGAAGGACTGGTCTTTTTTCAAGATCGGATAGCTGTCCAACCAGAGAAAACGCATGAAGTGACCAGGTGTAAACAGGCCCAGAGAGAGTGCGCAGGGAAGGGCTCTCTGCTCTCTCTCCCTCAGTTAACATACGTGCTATCACAAGCGCAGCAGTCATTTACATCACTCATAAATCACATGGACCGATCAAATACGGCTTTGATGAGACAAACATTCATTCTGGGGGCTGCCAAAAAATTTTCAATACTGGAAAAACCCTGATCAGTTTTAACAGTGCATTGTTGCTCTGTGCTTGATTTATCATGACTGTGAAATGAGGTTATCTGATCTCAGATTTACTCTGAGCACACTTACTTGTTCTGAGCTCGGTTGATGTTGCACTCCTGCCAAACGCTCTCAACCACCTGACTTGCCATCCTGCGTGGAATCTTGCCACCGTGGTGACTGGTGCTGTCAACACTGAATCCATCCATCGCCACCGGCAACCGCATCCACTTCTGTGCCGAGTGAGAGTGAACTAGAGAAAGGAAGAAAAGAAAAAAAGTTTGAGAGGGTAACGAATGCTGCCCATGAAATGAGGTAGGCAGGTTTGAGTCAAATTTGAGGCAAGTTTACCTGTCTGAGCCTCCTCAGGTGAGGTGGGAGGAGTCAAGGTCACTGAAGAGATGGCGGGGTCACGGTTTGAAGCAGGCACTTGATGGCCATTTGAATAGACGGCGGTGCAGTGCGAGGACCCCGTAGGTGTTACAGTGGGGATGTCTGACTGTGGGACTAACACCAGGCATGCAGGATACACCATGCGCACACCACCTGGAGAAACAGCCACACATTAACACCTTATGAATGCACACTTTTGGGGGGAGAGAAAAAAAAAAAAATTATATTATATATATATATATATATATATATATATATATATATATATATATATATATATATATATATATATATATACACACACACATATACATACACATACATACATACATACATACACACACCACAGATGGAAAATATGTTGCACACTATATTAGATTTCTCCAGTATTTTCAGCAAACATGTATTGCTTCCACAATGCAAATGGTTTATTTACTAGCTTTTTATGTAAAATATATTTTATTCAACTCACCAACAAGCACTTCCACTGCTGCCAGGGAGTCGTCCTCCCAGTCGATGTCCTCCATTTTGTCCTCTGTGCTCTCCTTAGAGGTCGGGCTGATGGGATAGAACTGGTTCCATTCTTCAATGAGCTTCTGTGTCGGAGGGTCAGACAGCTTGAAGGACTGACCGGTCAATGTCCCGTTCAGTCCAAATGGACTCAGAATCACTACAGTGAGAATAAGAGAAGCGATTCAGTCATACACACTACCTACAGTACAGAACACAAGAGATATTGGGCAGCATTGGCATAAAGGTCAACAATCTGGGACGCAGGCCTGTCACGATTATCTGATCTAATCGAGATTATTTGAGATAATCATAATCATTGTGCTCTTTTAATCTCAATCACAGAGTGTCATTCAAATAAGGGAATTTTATTATTATTTTATGTATTATTTTATTTTTACTTCAATAATTTATTATTATTATTATTATTATTATTATTATTATTATTGTAATACAATAATACAATTAAAACAGGGTTAATAAAAAGAAATTCCCCTTGAGTAACTCACCTATCCTAGTATCCTAATTAGTTTTTGTTTACGCATGCAAAGAACTTGTGTTAACATGATAGCAGCAAAAGAACCTACAAAATACAATCAAGTGGCATTTATCTGGAGTTGTCCTTGGAAAGTTGCCCCAAACTGGTTCTTACAATGTAGAAAGCTCAGCATACGTAGCAGAAACACATGAAGACTAAGGAGCGTGTAATCAGAACAGGGCCAAAGCAAATGAGTCTATGAAGCGGGGAACACTGTACAAACACTGCCGCCTGGCTCTCTCTCAACCGCTCCCTCCACTTCTGTTCCTCATTAACTGTGGTCTTAAATGACTCCTCCACTGCAGCCGGGTCTCTTTCCTTCCTCCTTTCTCTAAGACACTTTCCGAAAGCCTTTCATATCAACACAGCCTCCAGTAACTGCCAAGCAGTGCTCATTCTTGAGCCCATAAACCAACTTAAATAAACAGGTCACTCAGAGGGAGAGAGACAGAAACAGGGTGAAAAAAGACAAGGAAAGCGCACAAGACAAGGTGAAGCACAAATGTGGAAGCGACGGCATTAGTTTTCACTCTATTGGTATCTTACCAAAACACTTCAGTTTCTCAAGAGCAGCTCTGTTACGCTGCTTTTGTGCCTAAAAAAACAACTAAACATCAAGGTAGGTAGTCACAAATTTTCCCAAGGAAATCTCATTCTGTACTTGTGTGTTTTTTTAATTGCCTTGATATATTGATCCACGTTTTAGGGGTAAGGAGGAGGAAAGAGCTTCCAGGGAGAAAAAGGGAGGTGGAGTGGATGAATCCATCCTGTGTCCTTCCATTAGCCAGCTCATTCCATAGCCTTCATCACACAAATCCATAAAAACCACAATGACAGAGGACACCTCCGTCCATCCGGAAGAGGTATGGGAAGAGGGAATGGGGGCAGGGGGATGCTATACAAATGGAAAGGAGGCACGGTTCATCTTTAATGGGTTACAGCAGCTTAAATCTGAACGTTCTAACAGAGATCGTTATCCTGGCTTTAAAACGGAAGCTTCCAAAATGCATTATTTCGAAAGAACAAGCTGTAACCAGATGTAAGAAAACATACACGGCTCGTTCGCAGGGAAAAAACGGCTCTTTTAATATCTGACAGATCCCTGATCGAGCCAAGGTGAGGGGGGCGGAATTCGTTTCGCCTCTGGATGGCTACCTCGTCACAACGCATCAAAAAAGACTCGGCTGAGATACGCAAAATATTTATGGAAAGAAAGCCCCACGTTGAGCTCTTCAGGTAGGTGGTGAGGCAAAAGATCAGAATTTGCATGGCAGGGGAGCACGAAGCATTGAATCCACTAAAGAGGTATCCAAACATCGGCCATCATTAGAGAGGGGTCTGCTGCTCTGGTCCACATTTGATTGGGGGCATCACACAGATATAAAGCAATTTTCAGACAAACAGGCAAACAAATATATTCCAATATCACACTGTTCACCTCACATTTATTCTGTCAAGCAATCTGTGCACTACCAGTTTCTATCTCGCTCTCTCTTCTGCTCGGTTAAGTGAGTTATGAGTTCATTACATCCCTCTCACTGCTCTTTATGAGGTCATAGTCGCAACACTCGCACGCTCACTAATCCGAGATTGTCAGAAACGGTGAGCAGCAGACCAAAAGAGATCGAGAGAGAGCAGGCGAGCAAGAAAAAGGTCAGCTGGTTCCAATTGACACATCACACATTCCTGATTCACTGCAAAGGTTATTTCCCCATCAAAAAGATGAATTATGTTTTAAAACGTTAATTCACAGGAACTGCAAACAATCTCAATTATGCAAAACAATGGCAGATGTGATCTAGTGCACAGCTGTGGATTCCAGCCAAGCTAAACTGAATGATACTGGATGAATTTCATTCAAAAGGGAGTGTCACAAAATAAAAACTATGAGGAAAATTTCCCACTGACAGCTCTTGGGTACATAAGAGCAACTGAGGGCTTTGAAATCCCCGGTAAAGTCTTAAAGTCAGCATGAAACGGAAATTGCGATCGACTTTTCCTCCCTATAGTGATGTAAATCTAAATGAAATGGCTTCCCAAATGAAAAAAAGAAAGAAAAAAAAGGAGGGTGGGACTTGATTTTGTCCATCGGGAATTGATTGGATCGTTGTTGTCTGTTAATTGCTGCGATCTCATGTGAGTGACAGATTGCTGGAGGCAAGCTTTACTGCCCAGCCCTCACACCAGTCAACACAAATCATCAGAGAAGAGATGGTGTTGTGAGGGGAACAGAAGTTATTGTGTTTGATTGAAGATTTTGGGATGTGATTGAGAAAATAAAAAGTCCATTTTGATTTTATGGTGACTTTAAAAATGCCTAAATCTCCTAATATGCAAGGATTTCCCACCCAGGGACACATGAACATAAATGGCAAAATGCCGTCCTTAATGTGACCATCACTAACAGCCCTTTGGAAATCCCAATTAACGCAACTTTACTATTGTACTTAAAGGAGTAGTTCACCCAAAAATGAAAATTCTGTCATTAATTACTCACCCTCATGTCGTTCCAAACCAGTAAAGACCTTAGTTCATCTTCGGAACACAAACTACGCAAGCAATGAAACTACCAAGTTCAAGGCCCAGAAAGGTAGTAACAACATCGTTAAAATAGTCCATGTGACATCAGTGGTTCAACCGCAATTTTATGAAGCTTTGAGATTACATTTTGTGCGCGAAGAAAACAAAAATATCTTTATTTAACAATTTCTTTTCTTCCGTGTAAGTCTTCAACGCACGTTCATGTCACATGGACTATTTTAACGATATCATTACTACCTTTCCGTGCCTTGAACGTGTCAGTTGCGCTGCTGTCTATGCAGGGTCGATTTCAGATTTCATAAAAATATTAATAATTTGTGTTCTGAAGATGAACGAAGGTCTTACGGGTTTGGAACAACATGAGGGTGAGTAATTAATAACAGAATTGTCATTTTTGGGTGAACTATCCCTTTAAAAGTTAAATAAAGATTATAAACAATATGGAGGGGGGAATGACCAAAAAAAACGTCATTATCAATTCACAATATCAATATTTTTATATATCTCCATGCCCTAGTAAACATTCTCAGAATTTAAGGATGTGCAGATATCTCTGAAATCACCATTAGTACGCTGAGCACTGCTCATGTTACCGGTAATGAAGAACACTTTCCTCTTCCTTAAGCACCTAAAACAGGAAAAGGTCTCTAACACTATTTCTGTATTTTATTTATTAATTTTTCAAGCTACAGTGGGGCAGACAGGATGCCACTGGGCTATACTAATTTTAAACCTCATCTTTCTGATCAGAAAGGAAATTCTGGAAAGAAAGAAGGAGAGGAGAACCAAAAGAAGGGCACAGACGGGAAAAAATATTCAAAACCATATCAAGAAAAGAGTGTTCTATCACCTTGGAATGGGCTGGAGGCCTGCTGGGCCAGTGTCAGGTGCTCCTCGCTCAGGTGGTAAACGGGCTGGTGCTGGTTGATCTCCACGCTGGTGCACACATTGCTGTCTCCATGCAGGAAGAACGTGAAAGAGCAAGACAGGTGTTCTCTGAGAAAAAGAGAGAGAGAGAGAGAGAGACACAGGTGTTTAAGTTAAGCAGCAGCACATGTGCCTCAAAAAGAAAAAAAGAAAAACATGGATTAATCATAAAGACCCCACAACTATGGATCATCTGACTGGATTTCTAACGTACTTTATGAGTCACAGAATCAGCGTCACTGAACTTGTGAATCATTTAATCGCCATCTGATGTGATCATTAAATGCCTAAGACAGGATCTGATTCATTTGTAACTCTAAAAACAGCATTGTCGATATCTCAAATGCGTGAGAAACATTACACACCATTGAGATGCAAGTGTCTGCTCTTTGACCTCAAGGATTACACTGTGTTTGAACCTTCTCCTAATGAATATGCATGAGGACCTTTAATATATGTAAAAGGACAATAACACTTCTACATTAGTCACACTCTGAGCTCTGTAAAGCCTGAGCTCTGTGAAAATCAGTCCAAACTGCGCCAGCTTCCTAATATGTGCTTAAAATCCTTCGTTCCACGGCGCATTAGAGTTGCTCTGCTGATCTGGAATCATCGCAGGCATTAAAGCATCTTAAAGCAAAACTAGTCCATTGGCAAAATTACTAAACCAGAAAAACCCTCTTGTATTTCCATGAAATGTCATTGCATTAAGCTTTAAAAGGAAACATTTGTAAAATAAAGGCACGTTCCTGCATGAAATAATTACGCTTACTATGACAATTTCTGCATTTACTATTGCTCATTCTTAAGGTTAGACATCTGAACAAGCCCCCTAAATCTAAGTATTAAACATCAAATCACACAAAGTTTGTGCAATGGACATGAATGATGCCTCAAATAATATGGTTTGTTGAGAATAGGTATGTTATTATTTTTCTAAGCAATCAGATTTTCTCTCAGAACATGCTAAAATGACAACAACTTGCACTGAAGGAGGGACGCAAACTATATCTAGGGATAAGAATGACAAAGACTTGCTTTTCTGACCCTAGAAACCACTCATAACACCTTAGCAACTACCACAACACTTACTCTGAATATGCATCACTGGCCCTTGTGCAGTTCAGTGTCATTTGCTCCAACTGCTTTATAATGATGGTCATAAACCCAAAGAAAGTCTCTCCAAAAACAAAGTATAGGCAGCGTGCCATCAGTATGGACACTAGCCAAACATCTGCATTTAGAGAGTGAGAGAACCATAGAAGATGTTCAGCCACTAACCCACAGAGACAGACACTGATTTGCAACTACGTCACATCTAAACAGAGTAAACACGCCACACTGACCCCATGCATTTCTACAGTTCTCGGACTTTGCTAGGGAGAATGATTTACAGCAGGCTGCCCCCTGTGGAGACAGTATCGCAACTGCGATCTGACGCCATTGCTTTATTATTTTAGTCACACACCGGTCTTAAACTTTCTCAACAACAACAACAACAACAACACAAAAGGAGGCTCTCTGAGTGAGCTAAATACTGCTGCACCATCACATTTGATCACATGGTCTACACACACACACTGAGCTCAATAACAGCATGCTCCTGAAGTTTTCTATTCAGCGGCAGACAGAGCAAACAGTGTGTGCATCACTGACCAACCCCAAAACAAAAACATGACCTGTAACCACTGTTCCTGGCTGAGTTCACACTAAACTAGGATCCAAAAGTAACACTCACCAAATTAAAGTAAAAAACTGAAGAGAAAATAAAGGGAGCAACACTCATCGCAACTTGTGCAACTTAAGACACCTTATCCCTGCGCAATTCATCATCAGAGGTTTACCAAAGATTAATAAAATTTCATCTTCAACTGTGCTGTTTGTCACATATAAGCAAAGAAAACATACACAAAGTTTGGGGTCAGTATTTTTTTTAAAGAAATTAATACTCCTATTCAGCAGAGAGATAATAAATTGGCGAAAAGAGACAATAAAGACATTTATATTGTTACAAAAGACTCATATTTCAAATAAATGCTATTCTTTTGAACTTCTGAATCAAAAAAATATCTTAAATCATCATGGTTTTCAAAAAATATTATGAAACGCAACAGCTTTCAACACTGATAATAAGAAATGTTTTCTGTGCAGCAAATCAGCATATTACAATGATTTCTGAAGGACCATGACAATGACACTGAAAACTGGAGTAATGACTGCTGAAAACTCAGCTTTGCCATCACAGGAATAAATTAAAATATATTCCAATACAAAAAATAATGAAGTCATTTTAAAATGCAATAATATTTCACAATATTACTTTTACTGTATTTTTGATCAAATAAATGCAATCTTGAGCATGAGATACTTTTTCCAAAAACATTTTTTAAAAATCGTACCAATTCCAAACTTTTGAAAAGCATAGTATTTTTAATAGACATAACTGCAAAATGGTCCCTGCACTAGTCAACAGAGGCCAAAAATAGAGCTCAGGACAAGACTACTCCTGATGACACAAGCTAATCATGATGACTGCGCATTTCCAGCTAAAAAGCAAGAAAGAAAAGAAAGGGCAAGAGGTCACAAAAAGGTAACATGACCCTATTTGTGAGGTTTAGAGGGAAAAAGACCAGACTAAAGAAAAAGAGCATTAGCAAAATTAAAGACAGCTTGTGGTGAGAAAAACAAGCATGAGAAAGTACGAGAAAAAGAGAGGTTAACATTCCACAGCTGTAGTATTGGGCTGTTACTGACTTCCTGAAAGCAGTGGCTCTGGTCAGGGCGTAGCAAACTCCTACTACAAAACCCACAAACACACTTCACATCTCAACTCAACGACTTTATACACACACACACACACACAGCACACCCAGGCACACAAACAGGTGGGGTCTGTGGCCCCTTGGCAGAATCGTCTGAAAAGCATCCAAAATACTTTACACCTAATTGTCTTGCATTTAACTGTCTTGCCATGTTGTTATTGTAAATTAAAGCTAAACCTATTAAAAATAGTTTTTAATAACAGAAATAAAGCTCAAAAAATATAAATATTAGATGAAAAATGTAAACAAAATAGGTGAAAAGTTCTCACAAAAAAAAAAAAAAAACTTTACCTAAATTACGATGAAAACAGAAAATACAAAAATAAAAGCTAATTCAAAATATTAACAAATACTGTAATAGTATATAAATACAACTAAAAATCACTGGTTTGTTAATGTTAAACAAGCAATGACGTGGTAAACATCAGAAATTCTGTCATTTATTCTTCACGTCATTTTTAGTTTTGAGCAAACTCTCCCTTTAACACACCACATGTGTCCACACCACATGACAAACTGTGTCTTCCATCACCTGACCAATAGCAGTAGCAAGATCAGGTGATCAACTGTAGAACATGCCGTTACACACCCTCTCTCCAAACCAAAGCCCTGGAAGACGTCAGCCACAGTACTGAAGTGCATTACTAACAGCAGCGTGTTTACCACAAATAGAGAACTGAGACTCTCTGAAATACCTTCAGATTAAAGCAGTCGACCACAGAGCAACGGCAGTTAATACACATAAACATACACGGTATACTGCATCCATCAAAGATCCAGCAAATAAAGCCTTTATACACACACAGAGGAGGACATCCTCGCACTCATTCATAAAGCGTGGCCTTTAAATGAAGCGCTTAGAGTCAATAAGAGAACTTAAAAAGCCTCTAGACTCGATGACTAGAGCTCGTATTCTGCGCGCTTTAACTGTTTACCTCGTCATAACAGCTGAACAAACCCAGCGAGACTTTTCTCAAACAAAACGTTTGTTAGTCAACAGTCACTTATGCTAATTAAATGTTTATTGATCTTATGTAACAGGCTTTCACTAAATACAAAGCCAACGTTCGAACTAAAAGAGGTCCTGATTGGCTGCACGCCTCGGAGACTCTCAATCTTTACAAAGATTATCACAACAGCCGCACACGGATGGGTTTTGAAGAACACTTTAATGCAAAATGTTTTTTTAAAACTAATAAACAGAAACAATCAATACCGACGTTCCCTAGATACTGTATTTCTGGCTTTTGAAGCTAATTTCTGAGATACAAAAATCCAGAATTTTTCCTTGCTTTTTCACAGCTAGACTGATTTTTCTTTCTTTCTGGACTTTTGCATCCAAGCTGATGTACATTTACTCTATAATGCTCCTTGAGCCAACACACCCCTCTAAAACACTTCCTCAATGCACCGCCCATAAATTTAACCTCAAAATTAAACTTTACAGGAAAAAAGGACTATTTTAATCAACATGCTTTTTGAAAATAAGGGGAGGTGCCAGACCGGAGACCCTGGAACATCTCCATGGACTGTAAATCTATCCACAACGGACACTCTGCACACACACACACACACTCCCTTAGAGCAAAGATAGGAGCTTCAGTCAAGGCCAGAGTGTTGTGAGCATCTGAGGAGAGGAAGACGAGGCAGATGAGAATGAAAAGGCAAGAGAAGCTGATAAAATTGGAGAAAGAGAGTTGACATTTCAGCATTGACCAATATCTATAACCAGTGTGTAGCGTCAGCGAGTGACTGTGTGTGAGTGGAGAACAGGAATGGGAAGTGAGAGAGTAGGAGTTCAGGAATGTCAGGAATCTCACATCAGTCTTGTGGAACTGAGCTCAGAAAGCAGCAGAGAGGAGCAAGATTTACTATAGTGTGAGTTTATCTGAAGCTGTCCAGGATTGATGGGTAGAAAAATCAGGCGATAATGATATAATCTGGACATGCCTTTGAAGTTTCATCATGAATCAATTCTGCACGCACACACACACTGGATCTACTGTTTGTTTCTCTTCCAAATTGCAATGACATAGAAAAGGTCCAATTAATTACATTTAATGCATTTAAACATGGTAAAATTTGTGAAACAAAGCACCAAACTCTGACTGGTAGTTAAAAGCATAACAATTTTAAATTCCTATATTCTAAATGCATGTTATTGTGAATGATTCATCCATGCAAATTTGTTTTTTAATTTGACTTTGTAATTTTTCATTAAAAATTAACAACTCTCTGGTGACACGTAGTCCACAAACTTAATTGTCTAGAAAACTACAAGAAAAAATGGTAACACTTTAGTATAGGGACCAATTCAACAATATTAACTCGTTGCTTACTAGCATGCCTATTATTAACATATTGGCTGTTTATGAGTACGGTCAAACTTTATTTTAAGGTCCAATTTTCGCAATTAACAAACCATTTACTATGACTTTTGCCTCGATAAACTCCTAATTTGCTGCTTATTAATAATTAGTAAGGTCGTTGATAAGTTTAGGTATTGGGTAGGATTAGGTATGTAGAATATGGTCATGCAGAATATAGCTTACTAACTATTAATCAGCAGCAAATTAGGAGTTTGAGGCAAAAGTCGCAGTTAATAGTTTGTTAATAGTGAGAATTTGACCTTAAAATAAAGTGTGACCGAAAAAAATACTATGCACTATATAAATAAAATACTATATAAATATGCACTATATTACAAATTCATTATATTTTTAATTATTAAGCAGTTGTCTTCATTACTTCACGTATAAATCTGTCATGAAAACAAATTACAGCCAGCATTTAAATGTTTACATTTAAACAACAAATTGGAGTAGAAACATAATTCTGATATTAAAAAGTTGACATAAAAACAGCATTATGTTCAATTTAAATGTTGGTACAACAATTTTTTATTTGAGTATTAAATACAGTTTAATAATACAGTTAATTAATTGATTATTATATAAAATGTATTTTCGGTTTTAGTTTCAGCTTTCAGCCAAGTGCATCCAGAATCTTCATTTTAGTGCATCACTAATGAACATGCATTTATTAGGAGACTGGATTTATTGAACTTTGCAAATTGCAGATATCACATGAAAGCAAAGATTCTGTATGGGCCTGGATGTGACCGAGACAAAGAAACCTGGTGTGGACAAATTCACCCTTTTAGAAGTATAGCTACAGCACATTCATAATAGATAAACACAGCAGATCACATGCCACTTCGTTCTCTGCAGAATCCCGTCGCATCTGCTGGTGTGTGAATGCGTTTGTGACAGTTGTGTGCAAACCCCTATAAAAGCATCCTGGCTTGTAGTTTGTCATAGGTGTGCATGTCAAGGAAGACCGTGCGTGCATTTCTGTATGCAAATGACTTCGTGCCTACGCAAGCGCGTGATTTTATTACGTGAGATTTCTGTGGGCATGTACAGATGTGCAGAAATGTGTGCGGTTTCACGCAGGGCAGGTATCCTGATGGATATATTCAGCGCTGCAGCCGCAGTCTGTCTCCTCCGCTGCCCTACTAAACAAACAGAAAAATCACAGATGCATCTTAAATACCCTTTACAGTATGACTGCGACATTACACCACAATAATTGTTGAGTAATGTGCAGTGACGTGCAGGGAATGCATCATGTTCTGCTCTGGCTCACGCATCACCCAGCTCCCCTGTGAACACTGCCCATAAAAGAACACACTGGATCTGTGGATTAGCCATGGTAACAGATCTGCTGCTCACACCCACCATGAGAGAGAGAGAGAGAGAGCGAGAGAGAGAGAGTGCACACGATCACAGCTCTGACCTGTATGAAGGATGATGTAAGCAGCTAAAACACATCGGGGTTTGGTTACAGAGCAGCGCCGTGTGACAGTACAGCCAGCCAATGAGAGAACCGCGTAGTCAGTGAGCATAGCAACAAACACACAAACTACACAGATCTATAAATGGCTGGAGTTTCAAAATATTTCAACCATTTCAAAATATATAAAAAAAAATCGAATACAACAAAACAAGCTCTCTGGCATTCCTCGGAGCCTGGCTTCCGAGCTCCATTCCCCACTGACCCTCTAATTATAGCGAAACCACAAGACACTGTGTGCTCATACGCAAGACAACACAGCGCAGAACAGAACAGGAAGGGTTTGGGTCTATTCACGAGCTGGAATTCTTAAAAAACCTGCGGGGAAAGAGAGAGAGAGAGAGAGAGAGAGAGAGGAAGCCAGCGGCGCTGCAGAGGCTGTCTGTGTTTTCCGTGCGGAAGGATCTAGAGGGCGGGCAACGGGACAAGCAAAGGTGGGGACAACACAGGCCTGAAGTCTAACAGGTTTACTAAGGTAATCCCTCAAAAGAGAACACAAGCGTGTATGTCTGTGCTGAAAGTACGGCTCCACTCCTTGAGCACACCTTACCTAATCTAAACAGTCCACAGATGTTAAAGACAACATAAAAACAACATTTACACTACTGTTTTAAAGTTTGGGGTTGGTAAGATTTTTTTTTTAAGTTATTGAAAGTCATCTCTTTTGCTCATTAAGCCTGTATTTATTTAATCAAAACTACAGTAAAACCAATAATATTGTGAAATATTATAACTGTTGTCTATTTCAACAAATGTAAAAATTCAAAAGAACAGCATTTTTTTGAATTTTTTTTTTTTTTGTAAAATTATAAATGTCTTTACTGTCACTTTTAATCATTTTAATGTGTCCTTGCTAAATATAAGTATTAGTTTCTTTAAAAAAAATTGAAATTTTAAAAAGAAAATGCTACAAAAGAATGTAGGTATCACAACATTATAATATCTACTTTCAAAAAGGATAAGTTGTAGCCACTCTGTTAAGATGCCCCTGCCAGTTTATGAATGGAGGCCTGTGAGGAATCAGAGGTGTTTTGAGTTTCTATGGCACGCAGGAACCCACTGCCATATTTGTGACAGGTGATATCCTCTAAGGGATACATGTGTGTTCTGCTCCGGTGGCTCTTCGGGGACAAAATTAAACACCTCCTTGTTGGAAAAAAAGCACACATGCTTAAGACTTGAACACACAAGCCATCACTGAGGGATTTGGCACTAAGAGAAACGCAAGCAGGCTTTGGGAATCAGTGAAGCAGGCAGAAATGCTAATCACCATACAGCCCATTACTACACCGTGTTCTCTGTTCCTCTGCCTCTGAGTCTGTTATTTAAAAGGCTCAGTGAGCACCGATTGAGAATCAGATCCCTTCAGTTCATATTATCTTGTCATAGGGATGTAGGGAGTGAAAACTCATACAAAACGACCACTTACCACACATTAAGATGTTTTACCACACAGCCTGACTCTTAATGAGGAAATGAGGATCCAGATTTTTCTAAAATGAGACATTAGGTGTTATGAATCAAAGCTGACCACAGACAAGTGGTTGGACTCTGCAGAAACTCTTGACAAGAGATCATGCAGTGCTTTATTAATGCATTAAGGGTCGTACCTAAATGTACACTATAGTTCAAACATTTGTGGTCGGTGCATTTTTTTTTTCATTAATTTTATTCAGCCAGGTGTATTACATTTACCAAAAGTGACAGTAAAGACATGTATAATATTACAAAATATTTCTATTTCAAATAAATTTATTTGTTTCCTTTCTATTCATCAAACGACCCTATAAATAAATAAATAAATAAATAAATATAAATATATAAATATAAATATACAAACAAATATATATAAAAATATATATATATAAAAATAATACTGCCGTTTCCAAAAAACATATTGCTGCAGCCCAATTATATTTAACATTGAGAGTAATAAGAAATATTTTTTGAGCTCCAAATCAGCATATTAGACTGATTTCCGAAGGATCATGTGACACTGAAGACTGGATTAATGTCTGCTGTAAATTCAGCTTTGCCCTCACAGGAATAAATACAATTTAATAACATTAAAATAGAAAACCATTTTATTTGCAATTGTAATATTTCACAATATTATTGTTTTTACCATATTTTGACTCAATAAATGCAGCCTTGGTGAGCAAAGGACATTTTTTAAAAACATTACAGACCCCAAACAATTGAACGATAATGTAAGAAAGAGTCTAGCCTATACGTTTTATCAGTTTACAACAGGAGAGAGTGAAAAAGAGTTGAAAGTATGTAGTAAATATGCAAGTATGCAATTAATAATTAATAAGTCTGCCGTGGTTAACGCATGTCGAGTCACAGCAGTCATCAAGTTTCAAATCCTAGTGGCAAAAAAATCAAGTAAATTCAAAACTGAATTTCTATGACTGCTCAATCTTCAACACACAAAGAAAACTACTAATAGAAAGAGAGAGGGAGGGAAGGAAAGTGCCTGTGTGTGAGTGAAAAAGGGTGAGCTGAAGGAGGAAACACTGTTGTTCCTTTTTTGTGTCAGTTCGCAGTGATTTGCAGACAGACAAAGCTATAAAACACACAGACTCACAGTTAAAGCCTTGTTACCAGACCTCAAAGGAATGTGTGTTTAAACCATGTTTAACAAACAGCCTCTGATCCTTCAAAACTCAAAGATTAAAATATTAATATCAGTATTAAACAAGGCCTCAAATACATATCTTGCTTTGCATTTGAAGACATTCAACCTTTCCTGTGATTTGTAGCATGACAAAAAAAAAAAAAAAAAAAAAAAGTATTCTGAACCAACTTGAAAGCTGTCTGGCTGTGCTAATAGAGTGCATAAATGACCTTGAGCAAGATAAGAGAAGAGTGCAAATAAATGACGGTGTGAAGAGAGAACTGTGGCAGAGGGCAGAGAAAAGCCAAGCTGCTCTTTTTTTTCCACCTCTACACACGTCGTCTCAGTTTCTTATCAAAGAGCACAGATGCTGACAGGGAGAAATTCAGCGCTGGAGACAGAGCACTTGCACGCCTGCAAGAAGCTATTGTACACAAACACACAAGAGTGTATTGCAGCCTGAGAACTGCATTAAAAATATATATATATATTACTGCACTGTAGCACAAGTAGCCAATCTCTGGAAACGCAACCAGGACTCTATTCAAATCCACACAGAGATGTTGTGTAAATATGCTTTGACAGCAATGATATTCACCTTTTGGTGTCAAACTGTGAAGAAAGTGTGGTTGATTTGAGGCCACCTGGTCTAGATCTTACTCTGTATAGAAACCTGAGCTTCATAAACAAGCACTTCTCTAATGCAAGTACCTTAGTGGAGGATGCAAAAATTGCAAGCTCCATTAAAGCTGTGATGAAATTAATCCTTATCCTTACAGATAGCAAAATCAATTTAAGAAATTGTTCTTACCTCTTGTTAATGGGCTTCTCGTCCTTTTCATATGGTTTGACAAACCATTTTCCGATGCGCACGAAACTACGGTTCATCAGACAGCGCTCCAGCAGGTTGTGAATGGCCTTGAAGAGAAGAGTTCGACATTCGTAGGATAGACCGCTCTCCCACACACCGTCATCCTCGCCTGTGGAGAGAACAAACACACAGAGACCCGGTCACCAACCTGCTGCTGTCTATAAACATCTGATGTACCGTTCGTATGGGAAAGCAATTTGCAGAAGTGAGCAACAGAACACAACCACAAAAAGCAGATTTACAATTCTTTTTTTTAAAACAACAACAAAAAAAATTATTAATTGTACCTCACCAGAATACAGACTAATAGCTGAAATTTTTAACTGGCCAGAAGATAAACAAGATCCCTTTTCAATGCCAGGGCAAAAATCCATTCTAAAGGTTTCAAGTGATCTGTTTTACTACAATACAGCAAAAGGATGAATGTGTTACATAGAACACCAGCCAAACTGGGCTGTTTCTTAAAGGGACAGTTCACCCAAAACTGAAAAGTCTGTCTTTAATTACTCATGTCGTTCCAAACCTGCAAGACCTTTGTTCATCTTCTAACCACAAATTAAGATATTTTTGATGAAATCTGAGAGCTTTCTGACCCTGCATAGACAGCAAGGGAACTAACACATTCAAGGCCCAGAAAACTAGCAAGAACATCGTTAAAATAGTCCACATTTTTGGGTGAACTAACTCTTTAAAGTCTACACAATCCAAATGTGACAAACAATGCAACACCCAAACACTCTCCTGCTGGTCCTGTTGAATTTAAATAAATTAAAATCTTGGGCCATTAATTGAATTTAAAAGCAGCCTCCATTCCTGCAGTTTAAAAAAAAAAGAAACGATATCTGAAGTTCTAGTTCATTTTAAAGCAACAAAAATTTTTCTTGTTTTTATTTTGACTCAAGTTTTAATTAATCTGATGCATTGATTCTAGCAAAAGCCATCTTGCTTTGCACCGACTAGTCTTGCAGGTACAGTGTCCAACGGGGCCGTAAATCCGAGTACTGGTTTGTTTCTGGATCACGTTCGGCTGTGGCCTCCATGCTTCAGTAATCTCATTAGGAGTCACTGCTTAAACCTGGCAGCTCTTAAGCTCCTTTCAAACATGTCTCTGTGCAGCACAGCTCCCATGAGCACCCAGGGGCTGCACGCATTACACCACCCACCCACCCACCGACCGGTCTGCAGATGGAAACACAGCAAATCCACTTGATAAAACAGTAACAAACAGCTCAGATAGGATTCCCCGACACCGCAGATGTCTGACAACATATTTGCTGCCACAGTGTCCTAAATCAGACACATTTAGTTTTAGGTGACAACTAGTGCTGGGCGGTATGACCAAAAATTTATATCACTGTATTTTTCAAAATTATACCAGTTTCACGGTATATGACTGTATTTGACCGGGTGTTAACCACATTTTCTACTGATTGAGAGAGGAAAAACTGCAATAGATTGACTTAGAATGCCCTATTTTACTGTCATAAGCGAATATTGTAGAAAAATTCCACCCTAAATAGTGACTAAACACGACCCATTAATACGTTAACCAGGAGTCACTCATTTATAATCGCGATATCATCTGATAAAAATCAACATGCATCTAACGTTACACTAAAGAGCAGCTATGCGGTGGGTTTGGCTATATTACTTTTTTGTCTCATGCAGCGCACTGCCTGCGTCTGAGTAACAAACTAAAAAAAAAAAAAACAACAAACAAAAAAGTGCATAGCCTAATATTAACAGATGAACTATGCTCATATTTATAATTCCAAACAGTCAGTTAGCGGCAGGTGCTTGGAAATGCTGTTTTGTACTCATTTACTGACGAGTCTGCTGCGGTACGGCCAGCTGAATGCGGTGCTTCTCTGTCACTCACTGCACAGAACAGATGCAGAGAGAGGCGACAATGGGCCGGGAGAGTCAGATCTCGCTCTCACGGGGCAGCACTGGCGACATCTTCCAACTGAACCATAGCTAAGGTTTATCCAAAAAAAGTCGCTAAATTTCTCAGTTTGTATATTCTATGGAAAAAAGCCGCTAAAAGGGTCTGAAAGTTGCTAAATATAGTGCTAAAGTCACGCTCGTGTGTGTGAGACGCGGGAGCTGATGGCAGCGGGCAGTGGATATTGTGGATGAGTTCTTCCGTGTCATCACGTTCTACTAGTTCTACAGCTTCAGAACTTTCACGCTTAGTAACACATACAGCTGTGCCCTCACCACAACGCAATAGTGAAAAGAGACACCTCTCAAACAGTGTCTCGTTCCAAACGTTATTAAATGACACCGGTATTTCGGCATTTTAAAAATTCATATCATAAGAAAAATAAACACCGGTATTCGGTATGAACCGGTATACCGCCCAGCACTAGTGACAACAAAAAAGCACTTGATTATTTGCATGTATAAAGAAGCTGAATTTTCAAACACATTTTCCTAACCAAATCACACATATTTCTGGCCATGCACGTATATTTAAAACGCAGATCTATAGCGACTGTACTAGTTGCAGCTAACAAATCTCTGAATGTTTGTGTTTTTCCTTATGATTGCTTTTTGGCATAAATGTTTAAATAAAAGCTATTGTAACTCATGGCTACTCTGATCAACCATCAGTAAGAATGCAATACATTCAGATCATTCCTATATAGAAGATACACTGTGGTCCATATCATAAAGTCATTCAGTCAGAGTGTGTCTGCATATGGTGAAATAAGCGCAGACTGAACACAGCTGAAGACCTGGAATCAGGCCAGAAGGCAAATCTATAATTCGTTGATGTCTTCTGAAAAGGCAGCAAGTAGCACAATTCACTTTTAAAGGATGTCATTGATTTGACTAACAGCTTGGCAACAATGAAACACCTTGTCTTTTGTCAAAACAGAAAGAGAGCCAGAGAATGAGAGAGAAAATGAGGTGGCTTTGGCTGTCTCATGCATCTTTTAATACTCTAAGTACAGGGCCAGCTACTTTTCACCCGTACACACAGACACACACTCTTCACAGAATCATTCATGGTAAGAAATGTTTACCTCAGTGTCCATGAAAGTCTCCCATTCATGTAACATCTAAAAAAAAAATTTTTTTTTTAAAAAATAAAATAAAAAAAGTTAACACAAAAAGGCATTGATCTTTTCATGCCTACCATTTAATACACAAAAGAAGGTATTTTGAGAAATCCGTTTAAAAACCTTTTCTTGCTATTTTGTTAAATGATGCAAGAATGGCGTAGAAATTACACATTAACATTTTCAGATGACAACCTTGATTTAAAACTATATGCTTTAATATGAAATCTCAGCTATAGTTAATAAGCGTTTACTCAGATTGTAAGATGTCAGAATGGCATCAAGATGACGGAAAACCGATGAAGGCATCACTGTCACTTTCGATAATGGCAAATCATGCGTCTCACATTTTTATATAAAAAGCTGTCGTAAAATCTGCTGTTTTGAGTGTCAATGGCAACTCACTCCTCCTTTAATCCAAACCATCATGTTCACTATTTCTACTGTGGGGAGGAGGCACCTGGTTTCTATCAAGCGTTCCCTATGACCTTGTCTTTTATGGTCTGACCACTGCCCACAGAGCGCAAGACACAAAGAGAGGAAGATAGCTGACTTACAAAAAATAAAAATAAAAACATGCTAAAAAGACTGCAAGACGCAAATGCACCTAAAACACCACTGAAATATAAACACATTAAGCTTGGAGCGCAAAACAATATTAAGGAGTAATTCATAATAAATAAATGCATAAACAGTGCTGCCTCTTAAGGTATATTTACATTTGAATAGAATTTACTGTAAGAGTGCACATTTAAATCTTCAAATTTTAAACACATGGAATTTGAGCTGTGACAGAAGCATTGTTGGACTGACACTGGCTGTGTTTGTTTTGTAAGGGAAAGATACTGAACCATTTATAAAAAAAAAAAAAAAAGTTCAAGTTATCTGAGGAACCAACTGAATCGACTTCAGGACAACATCCGTAACAGTATGAGAGTAACACAAAAAGCACATCATTCCCACAGTCTAGCCAGGGGTGTGTTTCCTAAAAGCATCATTAGCTAACTATGGTCACAAGTTCTATTAAACTATTGGTAACGACGGAAATTGTGACTATAGTTGTTTTTGGGAAATGCATCCCTGGGTAATCATTAGAAAATTTAGGTAAAAATAAGAACCAAGGTATCTTTAAACATTTTTTTTTACTTCCAATTAAAATAGAATTGTATTTATTAGATAAGTTATTTACAAACAATATTAAAGCACACTAGGCTCCGAAAATAAATGTAAATGGAAAATTACCCAAGACTATCACTCCTGAAATTGTAAATAAATAAATAAAAAGCAACTGATTTAATAAAATATTATTTAAAATTTTAATATTTAAAATGTCATTGACGTCACATGGACTATTTTAACAATGTCTTTACTACCTTTTGGGGCCTTGAATGTGTCAGTTGCGTTACTGTCTATAGAGGATCAGAAATAGGGCTGTCGTGGTGAAAGAATTACCCTTGCGGTAATTTTGAGTGGCTCAAAAGTGAGGTATATATATATATATATATATATATATATATATATATATATATATATATATATATATATATATATATATATATATATATATAATATCTGTGTGTGTATGTGTTATGATGTAAGGAATTCTGAAACCGAAACTAAAACACGTTGAAACAGGAAGTGAATTAAACAGAAGAGAATGACAAAATAACAGTCCACATAACAGAACATAAACCTGACAATAAAATCGTTAGGCTGTTGTTATATAACAGTTAGTGCTGATCCTCGAATCTGACTGGACAAGAGACTTTTTCTATTGATCATTTCACCTGCGTGTTCTAGACGGGCTGTCAGTCAGTGCAGTTTCATTGTTACAAGGGACTTTCTTTGAGTGAGTCTTTAAACCGTTCATTCAACTACACGTTCAAAAGCGCTGATTCATTCAAAGAAAGATGTAATGAAACACGCTGTTGAAATCATTTTAACTTTGAGCGCCACTTTTAAAGGCTCAGCTGACCAGCAGCGCATCGATGCTCAGACAAAGATTTCGCTTTCCTTGGACATAAACCTGTTTTCACGAATATACATGACTCAACCTGAAGGACAGATGCAGGTAATCGCACCCGCTCAGTCGATCTCTCTCTCATTCTTAGTCTGTTTAGGCTTGTTAAGTGCAAATCTACTGAGCCTTTGTACAAATCAGCATGGTACACATTATATTATCATTACTAACTTATTTAATATTCAGTACACACGCACGAAGTGTAAAACGAGAAGGGCATAACCTTACAAAAAAAGAAAACACGCAAATATCGCGGTTGTTGCATTCCTCTGCGGTTATCCTCGTCAGTAGCGCGGTATTGCGATATTGCGGTTATCGCGACAGCCCTAGTAAGAAAGCTCTCGGATTTCATCAAAAATATCTTAATGTGTGTTCCGAAGATTAACAAAGTTCTTATGGGTTTGGAACAACAAGAGGATGAGTAATTAATGACAGAATTGTCATTTTTGGGTGAACAATCCCTTTAAGATTATATATTTATACACTTACACATATACAACATAAACTTAATTTTTGCAAATATATAAATTCCATGTGTAGAGAGAGTGAGAGAAATACAGAGCTTTACCCTAATCTGACCACAACTAGAAGGCCAGAACATGCTGGTCTTTTCAGCAGTCCCCTGTATTATTCAGTACACTAGCATTAAGCAACATATTATCATCCCTCAGACACATGGTCTCATAATAGCAGGACAGTGAGCCCTGCCCCTTAGTGTAGAGCTGCTCCCTACAGCCACAGGTTCCTATGCAGGAGTCATTAGATCACCTGTAGGGTCATTAAACAGAGAGATTAATGTCTGCTCAACCACTGGCCCCCGGGGATTGAGCCAGACCAGGGAAGAGCCAGAGCCGTGCGCTACAGGAGTCTCTTCTCTTTCTTCCTGCTTATTTTCTCTGTTGTCTCTTTCCCTCCATCTCCATCTTTCTTTATTTCTCTATAGCTCATCTTCATCCTCTCCTGTAATCTGTCTTCCCTCTCTCTCTCTATATGCACCTCCATCCCTTTCACTTCTCCTTGTGCCCTTGGCTTTCCTTTCTCTCTCTTGCTCTCGTTTGTTCTTTTTCACTGAATTTGAGAGCAGAGCCTTACAAGGACCAGAGAGCTTCAATTACTAATTAATGACTATTTCCAAAGATGACAGGAGAGCACGGCAAGTAAGAGAGAAATGCTGAGAAAAGAGGAGAATAAAGTTGGAGGGAAGAGAAGGCAGGGCTCCCCCTCTTCACTGGTTTGGGGAATTAAGTACAAAAGCCGATGCATTATCAGGACAGGGTGAACAATTCTGACCACACCATAGTTACAGCAGCACAGACACAGAGCACTTGCTGAAAATTGTAAGTGCACTTCAGAGACGTATTAATGAGCACAATAATCATCAATACTGATTACAGCCAAAACCACTTATGACACTTCTACCAGTTCTTATACTATGACCATATTTCATAAATTATTAAATTTAACACTTCTAATTTGTCATCAAATAAAAAAAAAAAAATGTAGTTATGTTTCGGACAGTTTACTTAGGCTGCCGTTCGTAAGTTTGGAGTTGGAAATGAATACTGTTGTTTAACAAAGATGCATTAATTTTAACTCAAGTGACAGTACAGACTTATGTTGTTACAAAAACAAAATTCTGTATTGGTGCATCTCTGCTGAAAATGCTTCTCATCGACTGTCCAAAAACCACCATGAACAGGTTTAAACCAGGTTTCTTCCCGCTAAAAGGGACAGATAATCATTGATCTATTTCACATGTCTGCAGGTCTTGACCATTAAGCCAAACACAAGCAACTTTGAAGCACAATGTAAACTGATGTTTGCAAGCATTACCGGTAAGGGCATAAAATAGATTGTTATTGACAACAGCAATTGCACATTTCAACAGAAACAACCAAAGCCCTGCATTACAGGAATAACACAGAGTCTTGCAACAAAGCCCTTAACCTGTCAAATGGCACAACAAGATTAACAGGGGGAAAAATACAAATCAGACCTCACACATGCAGTGAGAAGAACAAAGAGGAGCTTTGCACATTATGCCGAGCAGCAAACCACCAGCAGTTTAAATCAACCCAAATCTTTCTCCTTCAATAAAACAAATGAAATAACACCAATTTCAGGTGACCTAGAAATGTCTTTTTATTACTAAACAGAATGTGTTTGTACAAGACCCATGCTGTTTTCTGGTAGGCATCTGGCACAATGTGTGATTGTCTGATTACATTGCTTGACTGTTATGGTATCCGAAGTCTGTTTAAAACTGAGGAAACGGCGGAAAGTTGGGGGAAATTGAGAATGACAACAACGCATCTTCTGAAGCAAAGGAACTTGTATTATTTCCTTTTGCATCTGACATCATTTCCTGTTGGAGGCAGAGCTCTCCAGCCACGGGTCAAAGGTCGAAGCAAGCTGAGGGTTTAGAAATGGCCTTCCTGGTATGATCTCACTCTCAACCGCCCCTACGGTCTTCAGACACGCAGTGATGTCAGGGAAAGGCAGCAGCAGACATCTCCTCCAGCGCACTCAGTTCTCTCTGTGTCGATGGGATCCAACATGTTTTCAAAGAACCTTTTCTCTGGGGGACATAGCTCTGTGACCCAAGGGTTCACACTACACACAGCTTGCCAATAGAAGATTCCTGCTCTTAAATGCACAGCTCATGTGTCTGACAAACAGCTCCAGTCAAGCCGCAAGCACACCACTAGTGTGCCTAAGAGTCATGGCCTATGTGACACCCGGACAAATACTAAAAGTGTGTTCATCACAACTTTTGTCATTATGTTGGTGGGAGACTCTCAGAGGCCAATCTGTAATTACTGCGATTGACGGGCTCTCTGTGTACTTGGCTTACATTTAATGTGCAGTGTGTAATTTCTATACTACATGGAACTAGGGCTGCAACTAACGATTATTTTGATAATCGATTAGTTGGCCGAATAGCTAAAAAATTATTTTAGTAAACACCAATACTGTTAGTTTAGAGCAGCAGTGGCACAAAGCTTACATTATTTGTTATAAACCTTAAATACATTTGTTTTAACAAATTTGTTAAGCATTGTATATAGGCCTATAGTTTAAATCTCATCAAAAATTAAGATAATAAAGATAATAAAGACGAATAAAAACACAAACTCAGTGTTAACCAACTTTTTGATCACGGTCACATTTACTGTAATTTCTTTATCCTGTAAAAGGTGACTATGAAGCGTCTGATATTTATATTCAGACAACTATACGCAGCTATCTCTTTACAGTTCCTACTCTCATAAAATATGTGCACTACGTGTTGACTTTTAAACCTAAATTTAACGTTTAACAACAGATATTTCAGCACAATGAACGTTTTTGCGCTGAATATTAATCCCTCTCTGACGCACGTTCACGCGCCCGCCGCACCCGCGCTCATTCAGTAAAGATTTAAACTTAACGCAGACTGTCAGGACGGAACTTCATGCAAAAATGGAAATGCTCGCGTGAATTTGTGACATTTACAGATAAGGATATGACCGTAATCTGAAAGTGTTTGCGCTGAGGACACACACGCATCTGTCAAAGTGCCTGACAAGGCAAGCCATTATGCTGATGCATTAGCTTAAAGCTTAAAATAAAGAATTCTCATGTTTTGTGCAGCTTGGATCACGTACTTCTCCTGCAGAATCTCATTGTTTCCTCCACTATTTTTAGATGCATTTTGGCCATAGAAATGCGTTATTCAGTGCTGGAACGTTAATTTGACGCGACCGGCTGAAGTTGGACGCGCACTGTGGGCAGACCCGACTAATCGATAATCGTTGTTGATGATTTTCATAATTGATAATAATCAATTTTATCGATTAGTTGTTGCAGCCCTACATGGAACAGTTAGTTTTATAGTGGCCCACACAGCAGAAACGTACGACTGACCCAAAATAGGTTTGGCCAATATTTTTGACTGTTAATAATGAATGATTAGTTAGTTGGTTGCTGAACAGGGAGAAAAAAATAAATAAAATAAAATTAGGTTGTAAAAGGGAAAAAATAATAATGGCAATAAATAAATTTAGTTGTGAATGAAAATAATAATAATAATAATAATAATAATAATAATAATAATAATAATAAACAACAATAATAATAATAGTAATAATAATAAAATAATTAGTAGTAGTAGTAAATAAAATTTGATTGTAAAAGACAAAAAAATATATAAATTTTGGTGGGAAACCTATTTCAAACAAAATTTGAACCACTAGTGCCTCATAAAAACACACTTCTTTAACAAATGTTCTGTATACAGTCTTATGTTTTTAACAAACATATGGAAGATAATACTCTGTAAAGTCTGCGCTCTCCTTTTTCCTCAGTATTAACAGAAATATTAACATCCGCAATATTAACACAGAAAAGTTTCAGTATTACAAAATATTACTGATTTACTGTATTTTGGATTAAAATAAATGCAGCTGTAGTGAGCATAAGAGACTTCAAAAACATTTTAAATATCTTACCGACTCCCAAAACTTTTGAACGGTAGTGTAAGTTTTGAATAAATAAATAAAATGTAATTTGTAAAAAGAAAAAAATAATAACGGCAATAATAAATAAATAAATAAAATTTGTTTGTGAATGAAAATAATTAGTAGTAGTAAATAAAAATTGGTTGTAAAATAAAAATTGACGGGAAACTGCCACTACTGCCTCATAGAACACCCTTTATCTTTAACAAATTTCTGTATACTGTCTTATGTTGTAAGCCAATATATGGAAGATAATACTCTGCTAGTAAAGCCTGCACTCTCCTTTTTCCTCAAATCATAAATTTAAACGTCATTTAAAAAAAAAAAAAAAAAAAAAAAAAAAAAATCAGTATGACTATGAGCCTTAATTTTGTAGCCTGAAAGCCCATCAGCCTTCAGCATAATGGGTATCACCAGCAGCTGTCTTTAAGCTATGCGGTAAACAGGTAGCCCTCGCAAAAAAACCCAGAGGAGGGAGAGAGAGAACAGGGGAGAGAACGGGAAGAAAAAGAGAGGGAGAGAGAAGCTGCCAGCACAACTCGCACCACAGGGAGACTGGCAGACGGGGGAGGGAGCGAGAGAGTGTAGCAGACGAGTGTCAGAGGAGGAAAAATTAGGAAGAAATGAGCCCTACAGCAATTACCCTTACAGACAGACTACAGCTCCTTAATTTCTATGCAAAAAAGATCAGAGAGAGAGAGGAAAGGGGAAAAAAGAGAAGGAGGGAGGCAAAAGGGAGAGAGAGGAAAAGCAGAGAGGAGGAGGGAAAGAGAAAGACAGAAAGGAGGAGGGAAAAAAGACCTTATTCATGTCTCGTTCTGTGGATGCCCCTGGATAGAACCGACATCAGCAAGCGCCACCGACGGGAACAGAGAGCAGCAAGGGGGAGGGGAGGCGATCGGACATTTACATAAAAATAGAGGGCCGTGGTCTACCGAGGAGATGCTCATTTACTCCAATGGCAGTTCGGTTATTCCAGATCATTCCATCACATAGCAAACGGAGCGCTGGGATTGGCTCTCTCCCGCGTTCCATTCAGAGTCGGGTAAAGTTGCCTCTCAAACATCAGCCAAATGGCCTCCTGTCTCATTACATCTCCGAAACAGCACTCCATGTTTTCTTCCACTCGCTCAGTGATTAAATACGAGGCTTCAGAAGATCCGTCAAGTTCTTCCTTCACTTTCTCTTCCCTTGGGACGGGAGTGATTAGTTAGCAGACAGTCATGGCACTTGCCGCAAAATTTTAAGCCTTTAACAAGCTGTATGGGGGGGTACACTATGAGAAGGAACAAACATGTGAAGACACTAACATGAGAGCTGAAATTGCCCCTGACAAAGCCTCCGAGTTACACTGTTGTATTAACATCCCATCACAAATGGGCCATGCTGAATACAGGTGTAAATGCGAAACGTCTTTTACAGGTGTAAAAGAAACGTCATTCCAGACTACCTACTCAACTGCAAATTAATCATTGTGCTAAAAAGACAGATTAAACTTTGACAGTTAGGTAATGCTTTTAAAGAAAACCATCTCATCAGGAAAAAAAGCCTGTTACACTCACAGGTCTGAATATTATGTGAAATAACTGAAAAATCACTTCTGAAATTTGTGAGAAATGTCCGTGCTGCTTAAAATTCAGCTTTGTCAATCAGGAATAAACTGCATTTTAAAATATATTAACATAGCAAAAAGTATTATTTTAAATTTCAATATTACACAATATTACTGTATTTTTGATTTAAATAAATGCAGCTTTGGTGAGCATAAAAGACTTCAAAAACATTTTAAAAATCTTTCCAACCCCAAAACTTCCAAGTCAAGTAACACTGCCAAAATATGTGACTGACAAGTGTTCACAAGATGCATGTTAACACCAGGTGTAAACAGAGTTTTAACATCTGAGACAGAGTGGAGAATATGGTGATGAAGAGGTCAGCAGCTCTAGCCACTAAGTCCAATGCAAATCTTCAGATTTCTAAGCTCCTGTGTTGAACTTCTGACACAAAGCTTAATTACAGCAGGACACATGAATTCCGGCCCGGTCACTTGGTTCTTGAAACCTTCTGAGACATGTGTTCCTCAAGTGAAGCGTACAACAGAAGCGATAGTGCCATCTTTCATTCTCTCTCTATCCCCTTTAAAGTCTCCCTGGACCTGCTGTTCACTGATTCACACCTTCACTGCCAGGTTGCCAGTAGGGATCTAAATCAGGTGCTCTGTCGTCCAGCGCAAGCGAATATATTTACGCGTGTGTGTGTCTTAAGAGCTTAATCTTAATTGCATCCCGTGGGCCTCCGCTGTGTTTGTACGAGGGCCAGCAGAAAGGCGACTGCATGTGTATTTGTGAGAAAGACATCAAGAAGTGTGTGTCAAGAGAGACATTGAACGAGCAGCAGGTTCACACGTCTGTTGGAAGGAGAGAAGGTCAAGTGGCTACGACCCTGCTGATCTCAAGACGACCGCAGGCATAACATTTAGTCCTGAAACACAGGCTGTTTGACACTTTATCTGATCCTGAATTAGATGAACAGAGAACCACAGATGCCTACAAGAGGAACAAATTAAAAGTACACATCTTAATGTGACATTTGAAAATCTGGATTTGTACTCTGATAAAATGAAACTGCAATAAAATTAACACTCTTCTGACAGTTTTTCCAACACCTTATGACCAATTAAAAGTCTTCCTTGATTATTATGGCCGTTCAAGATCAGCAATCTCTTACCAAATAAATATTTTAGAGCTGGGTTTCATGTTCACCCTAAAAATCACTTATCCAGGCCTCGAAATTTTGAAAATTCCTTGATATTATAAGGTTCCCATGGTTCTGGAGACCAACAAGCGAAGAAAGAAACTAGAGGTGTCAAGAGGAAGAGAGAAGCACATGTCTGACTTCTCCTCTGAGAGTCATGAGGCACAACTGGGATGCAGCCATTATAGCAAACATCTCCACAAACGAATGAAAAATACAGCAATCTCTTGCGGAGTGGGATATTATAGAACGGGTGAATTGGTCATTCTTTTGCCCATAAGGCTCCATTTCTGTCCCTCCTCTGGCACAGTGAACGGTAATGAGGGAGGGTCAATGGACAAAAGAAAAAAATAAATCGCCTCTTCCTATTTCTCTATATCATCCCATTTTTCTTTCCTTCTATTTCACACTGTAAAAGAAGGCATGAATAAAGATGGGACAGGTCCATCTCCTTGGTCCACAAAAGAAAAAAAAACAGAGAAAGAAAGAAAGGTGGAAAATGAAAGCTTTTCCGCAGACATCCATGATGCTTTCTGCTCGTTCATGCTTCGATGCTCTTCATTATTCCATCCTTCAAAGAGCTTAAGAAATAAAAATGAGGCAAAACTTCTAAGATATTTCCTATTCCTTTCTTTTGTCTTTCATCAAACCGAGGGATTTGCACTCACACACATCGGATGAGATGTGACACCGTCACACAGCCTCCACTGCTCCGTTTCACACAATGCAACACTAACCCAAAACAACAATAACCCTCAGGTCTGGGTTAGCAGAGCGAGAACTGATCTTAAAAGAAAACACAATTATAAAGGCATTTCACATCATTACTGCCGCACAGATCTACAGGTGATCACTTCTACAGAGATGAATCAAACACCTTCAGACCAGTTGGTTCAAACACAACAGAAGGCTCTTGATCTATTTTTATCACTCTAACAGTTCTTGTAAACATTTAAAATATTGTAGCCTGTATAAACTTAATGGCACACTTTTTAGGTTTATCTGCAAGCGACATACGCTGACTGCTAAACTGGGACTGTAGAAACAATAACCGAAGATCTTTGCTTGGGCCTACGGCGCATTTTGATGACAAGTAACTAAAACGCACGCAAAGAGTGTGTGGGTGTGAGAGAGGAAGGAGGAGGAAGAAATTTAGAGAGACCACAGGCGATAGAGAAAGAGAGATAAAGTGGGCGAAAAGGAAAAAGGAAACTGAAAAACGCAAAACAAAAGGACTTTACGTTAGAGCCGGTGAAACACAGCGAGCTGCCTAGCTAGACAGCATGAAAAGGTACTTAGGGGTCCCATGATAGCATATCGCCACATCTTTTTTTATGTTTTTCGACTTGATACAACAGCACCAGTACTTTTCACACTGACAATGCCCATAGATGCTATCTAGGTGGGATGCTCACTAGGTTTTGGAACAAACTCAAAGATGTGCTCAAAAGCTTACCTGTCAGTTCGTGGTGGATGAGCTCAGAGAAGTTGGGATCGTCGCCCCACCAGAAGAGCCAGAGCTCCCGGCGTCCCTGCCTCTGGCTTCGCCTCCACACGCTCAGCACATCTGCCTTCAGACAACGGCTGAAGCTGCAGAGGATGGGGTCCTCCTCGGTGACCGGGAACAGGATGGGCGCCGAGGTTGGACCTTGCCACACGTACCTCTTCCATTTTATCCCTGTCAAATCAGCCTGTGAGAAAGAGAGGTTGCGTTAGCTTCTGTCAGAAAAGCCGCTCACCACCTGCAAAAAGACACGCATATTCGGCAGCTTCTAAAAGTCTTAGTGGTGATCTATTATCTGGTTTTAAGACCGAAGATAAACGGCATTGATGTGATGGAACAGACCCTGGAACAGCAGCACTCGAGCTATGAAATACTTAATGGACCCCTGCCCAGGAGTTAATCCTGCCTTAATGATCCGCTGTAAGATCAGCCATACTCAGACCGATACAGATAGGAGAGATCAGAAAAACAATGAGTGAAGCATAGGATAGAAAGACTTAAAATAAAACCAAGCAGGCTTTTAATACAAAAAGCAAGGAAAATAGGAATAAAAAAAATATTGAAGCGGATAAAAATAACCACTTTATGAGCCCAAATGAGCAAATAAAACAAATAAACAAATAAAACCTTAATTGACTTGGCAGGACAGGTTATCCAGACATCAGCTTTTATAAACTGGACAGCTGCATTTATAAAGAGATCAGGACAAAAACAACCATTAATTGTTATAATCTACAAACCCTGACCAATGGCAAGCTTAAAAACTGTGTTTTTCTCATATGCACTGCCAGTTAAAAGCAGAGATGGAAAAAGACAGTTGCTTACAGTCATGTTCACAATAATGCTCATTTGTTGCAAAGTGAAACTTGTTGCAGCTGTTGGAAAATATTTCTATCTGACTTAGGAGTGCAGATCAAACACCTGCAAAATATGCAAAGAGAACATCTGCAGAGGATGCACTGAGAAAAAAAAAAAAAAATACACCAGCAAAAGCTGTTACACACTTGTTAGTGAAACTAAAAATGGGACAAATCTAGCGGTCGAAGTTTAGACCGTTGACAGCTGACGAGGGGGGTGGGGGGGTGGGGTCAGAATAGCCTTAAAGGCATGAAGAAGAAATTGGCAGAAATGTAAAAGGAAAGTAAACAACCTCATGAAGTACTCCACTTTTCCAGCACAACATTCTTGTTTTCCAAAAATATATATTTTTTTTTTGATGGAATTCAATATGGTCTAAAATTAGAAACGACCACAATATGCAAAAACATCAACGGAAAGAGTGTGTGTTTTAAGGGCAGGAGTCATGTTCGGCTTGAAGAATCTGGCTCCTTTGACTTTCCACTTAAACTTGAGTGGTTTGTCGGGTCATGGCCTTCCACATAACTTCGTCCTTTGTCACAACATCTCTCTTTCCTCTCTCTCCCTTTTTCACAGAAGTTTTACAAGAAGTCTTCTGAGTGCTGCCAGGAACGACAGCAGATGCTTCTCGTAAGAATCAAAGCAAACAGCTGAGCTACAGGTGAAGTGACACCAACAACCTCCTTGAGACGTACTCCATCTCACGGCCCGAAACTATTGGATGCTTTCTCTGTTGCTCTCACTCCCAAGAGATGCTTATCAATAGTGTCTGTCTCACATTGCTTCAGCCACTCAAAAAAGTCAATCAGCGCCCGAAGACCAATAGCCCCTGGAGACCATCCAATGACAGGAAAATAGCTTCACATGCACTCAAGATAAAAAAAAAACTGTGACAGTTTTCAATCCATTTAACTGAAAGATTTTCAAAAGCATAACCTCACTAACCCGACTAGTATAACAAAACGTGAAATGTCAATCTCAGGAAGCCACAATTTATCTACAACTTACTGCATGAACAAGTGCATCCGACAACATTACAGCTCACCTATAGGAAGCAATTTATTTATTTATTTATTTATTTTTTAAATCGCTATGCTAGATGTAAATAGAGTGAATAAACAAACATTTAATAAAATCTTGCAGGCTAAAAAGATGTTGGCTGATGCTTATTAAAGTTCCTCGCTCAATTTCAAAATCATATTTACTCCACCTGCTTGGCTAATGTTATGCACTAAAACTTAGATGAGCTTGTGTTATGAGGCAGCAAATGTGTGTGCTGAGGTGAGACAGAGTTTCCCATGAGCTGAGCCTTACAGTGGTGTGCTAAAATTACACTAAGCAAAACAAAACAGGGTCAAACACTTTAAGAGCTTACATGTACAGAGAAATATGCAGATGGACTGTTCTATATAATCATATAGTGAGGCTTTTATTATCTGAACATTTCACACACCCCACATAAAACAAAAGTAATTGACACTGGAGGAACCTAAATAACTCCTGTTAAACTTCATCATATGTCTGTTAACATCCCAGATGTGTGCTCTAAATGTTTGGATGATAAAGGTACGTTATATCATTGCCTTTCGGAATGTCCAAAAACACAAAACTTTTGGAAAGAGGTTATTAAATGTATGTCGGACATGTTTAATGACAAAACTCCTTGGAATGTTAAACGCTGTATTCTTGGATATCCACTGGATTTTACTTTGAAGCAGACTAAACTCATAGATTTCGGTCTCCTCCAAGCCAGGAGAGTTATTGCATTGTGCTGGAAGAGTATGGATGCTCCATCCTTGAAAATGTGGAAAAAAGGAGATATTGAACTATCGGACTGGAGAGACTAACTTATATTGCAAAGGGCAAGCGGAAAGACTTTGATCAGCTTTGGGAACCATACATGAATATCATGTAAACTGAAATGTAGACTTGACACTGTACTGACTTTTACTTGGCATTGTAAACACTGTATGTGACCAATTTATCTATGTTTTATTATTTACTTGTTTTTATTTCTTTCTTTATTTTCATTTTCATTTATGTAGAGTATAATCTAGTTTGTGTTAGTTTTTTTTTTATTTATTTATTGATTGTTTTTTATTAGTAGTAGTATTTAATTTATGTAAGTGTAAATTGAATATGTATGTATGGAAGGGTGAGTGCTTGTGTACCTGTTCAGGTGTTCTTTTGTTACTGTATGGTTAGTTGTTGTGGGGTCATAAGTCAAAAAAAAAATTGACACTGGAGGAAAAAACATGGAGGAGGAAAAAAGATGGCACATCTGTAACTAAATAACAACAACAAAAAAAAAAAAACCTCTTCTGAGACGGAACGCAAACGAGTTTCTGGAAAACTGCAACTATTCGTATTCAAATCATCAAGCAATACATTCAAACAAAGTGTGCAAACAAGCTCTCAGTGGATCCATCCATCTTCAGACAATATCAGAGATTGTGCTGTGGCAGTAATAAAACAGAGCAGGCATTAAATTGGATAAGCTTAAGTTATATAATTCACCACAAGGCCTTGACACTGTTCACGAGAGTGCGTCTGTGTACTTGTTTTGTTGTACTAGTGAAGGACACGTTTCTGAAAATATAGCAAAACCTGCATACACAGAACAAATAACGTCTGTTTTCAAATCTAAAAATGCAGGGCTGGTCTATAGGAATTATAATTAGCTTAATCTAAGAACAAAAGAAGTCAATGGGATGCCAGTATGTGTATAAAAGTGTGTGTGTTTGTGTTAGGGAGCAGAAAAGTGCCATAAACAATCCTGCAGGCTCCGGTGTCCCATCTATTTCAAACCCCATGTCTCTTATTGCAGACATGAGGTAAACCCCAAACCCAGCACTGGTTATTTTAAGCCAAATAACTGATGCGTGGCTCACACGATTAATGCAAATGCATCAAATCTGTCAAAACTATCAGGTAAAAGGGTGACTCCATAAAAAGTGTAATTTCTGTAAGATTTGAAACATCATTTTTTAGTGTTGATAGATTGTATTATGTCACCTTAATCTCAATTTTAATATATGATGAAATATAATTATGCCTTTAATGCAAGTTAAAGTTTTTCAGTTTAATTTAGCTTTTCTAGAATCTGGCTCAAGGTCATGACACTGCAAAATGTTTATTATTGTAAAGGAGTATTTAATGCAGATATTTCTACAAATATCCAGTTTGCAGTAATTAGCTGCTTAGTGTACAAAATTAAGGTATCATGACTATTGACAGCCATAATGAAAGAATGATGTCGTTATGACAAAGGCATTTGAATTATGGAACTGCACATTATTTTAATAAGGTGAAGTTAAGATGCAAACAGATAAGCATGGGGTACAACTTTTTGATAGTATTTTATTAAAAAGACGTTGCGTCCACGTTTTTATTTTATTATTATTATTACTATTATATATATAAAGAAAACACTAGGTATAAACTTACATTAAAATCAATAACACATATTTGACAATAAAGCAAGAAGTTGGAAACACAGACTATACCCAGGAAAAACACTAAAATGTAAAAAATGTTTGTTTCTAAAAAAAAAATAATAATAAATCCTTAAAGAAACGTTAGTTTTTCATTGCTAAACTCACAAAGAGAGACTCTTTTCGGCGAATGACCCAAAATAAGCCTACAGAGAAGTGTGTGAACATTTTTGTAAACACCCCCGAATATAAGAACATGGAGTTTGAACTGAAACCTAAAACGCTTTGTTTTACACAACTCCTACAATAATATGTTTTTAAAAATTAGCAGAGTAATTTATACTTGCACAAAGTGCTGGTAAAAAGAAACTTTAACTTTCATTCTGCCAACACTCTTCGTTTCGTGTAATTTACAAACACATAAAATCAAAACACACAGTCGTTTTGCGTTAAGCCATCTGGTGCGAAGCACTACAAACATGTAATCTCTTTACAAAAGCTTACAAATAAGCAAATAAACAAGCAGCGTGTGTTTGAATCACACACATACACTGGGGCCCTGATCCTGCTCGCTCTCTCTCTCTCTCTCTCTCAACTGGGGCTGATGTTAGCATGCTAGGCGGCTAAAAATGGCTGCTTTTTCCTTTTAGTTTTTAAATCTCTTACCAGATAGAATAGATTGGAATGGCAGTCCTCCAAGCTGGCCCCGTTCGGTACGAAACAAGAACTCATCCTTTCACTGCGCGCTCGAACATCCCATCATCGGGCTTTCCATGGAAAAGAAAAAGAACGTTTCTCCGAATTCGAGTCGAATGTGAACGGAATTATTTTTAAACAATCGGTGGGGGAATGGAATTCAACAGCCCCATTCGATCGCTCGCGCCTCCCGCGTTCAGCCCGAATTAGAATATAAAAAAGAACGGCCTCAACCGTCGACGAGACTGTGAGGGAATAGATTACATGTAAAAATAGAGGAGGAATGTGTTATTAAAATAGGAAAAAAAAGGAGAGCAAAAAGAGGCAACTCTCCCCCCTCCTCCTCCCCCTTGGCTTAAAAACGGTTTTAGCTTAAAAACGACTCTCTTATACCTCCATCCCCACCGAAAGCGGTTTAAAAACGAAAAACATTCCGCGTTAAAAGCGTCGAAAGGTGACGAGAAACTACATGAAATGGCTCATTTTCATTTAAAAGCGTATACTCGGTCTGTGTTCCTGCTGGTTTCCATTTGAATTCATGGATTCCTTTCTCTAATGGCGGCCACAGGGAGAACTCTGCCTCCCGGAGCCCATTGGCTGCTCGGCGGTCATGAGGGGCGTAACAACACCGCGAGCGACGGGCGCTGCCGCTAGGGGCGCCGCTGAGCAAACACAACTACTGCTGGCAGACTTTAACCCTGCGCCACCTAGTGCTCATTTTAACCGTTTAATACCAAATTGTTCCCAGGCTGTGTGTGTTGAGCACTTGTTTTACTCATTGGATAGCCCATGCGTATTTCCCTTTTGTTTAACTTTTTTTTTTTTCATAATAATACTTTAAAAATGTAAATCACAAAATGTTCTCTGGGATATACAACGATTTATATACATTTATATATTTAGACAGCTGGTACCCTAATAATGCATTCATTTTAGATATTAAAATACTAAAGTTTAGATACTAAAATATGAAAAAAATAAATAAATATATATATATATATATATATATATATATATATATATATATATATATATATATATATATTCATATTTTAGTATCTAAACTTTAGTATTTTAATATCTAAAATGAATGCATTATATATCTAAACTTTAGTATTTTAATATCTAAAATGAATGCATTATATATATATATATATATATATATATATATATATTTAACTTTAACCCAATATATTTATGTGTTATGTGTGCATGAAATCAAAACGGTTTTGACTTTTATTTATAGCTGATAACACTTTGTAAAAATCATCAAGAAACTTATTTATTAGAAAACGTTTAACTAATTTCAGTCACACGTGTAAACACTGTCAAACATAATAGGTTGAAGTAGCACAATACAGATGAGAATTTCCTTGAACATGTCTTTGCATTTTTATGTGGTTCCATGACAAGAAACGCATTTGTATCAAGAAAATATATAATACACAGTGGAGTGTTAGGCGTAGTTAGACACGCAGCTGGCTGAATGAGATTACTTTCACTCAAGAGTTTAAGTGAGATGTATTCCCATGGATGTAATAATCAGATGCCAGCTTCGTTCGCTGCTTTTCTGATGGTAGTGGGGTTTGTCTGGCTGAAGTGCATTTAGAAAATGAAAACTTCATTGACGAGCACACAACCTATTAGCCACATTGGTGCTTCACAATAAGTTACTTGAGGTCTATAGATTTGTACAAATATTCAAATAATACCTCCACTAAATTAAACACTTTTACTTTAGATAATGGATATTTGTCAGAGGTAAAATTATAAAGGCTTTTGATGCGAAGGGGAAGGATGGATCCTAAGAGAATTAAGTGGATTAATGGCTGCATGGATTTACAAGGTCATGCCTACACACACACAATAGATCTGTTAAAGAATGGCATGCACATCTCTCCCTCACACACTTAAATATTTCCATTGTTCATCCATTTTTTGTAACATTTACAATTATTTAAAAAATTAAATGTTCAATTATTTTATAAAAAAATATTTGTTCATTTTTAATGTCATTTTTAACAATAATATTTTTAGTATATTTTTTATGTTAATTTTCAGTAATTTTTTAATCAATCAATACGACTGATGCATTTTATCCGAAGACTGTCCTGCCTGCAAAGTTGATTCGCCACCTCCTTGACAGGTTCCTTTTAAAGTTCGTCTGAGAGCCACACACACACACACTTTCACACGTTGTGACACGGGGCACATAAGACACGCTGCTAGCAGACCCGGGACTCATCACTGCGGTCAGGCCAGACTCCACTTTGAAAAACACGGTCATTCTAGCCGCCACGTTAATTTGTATTGCGCGCATATACTAGGCGTTGCGGTAATAGCGTGTAAAAACTCAAATCAAAGGAAAACTGATCTCTGGCATTCATTTATTGAGACAGTTTCTCTGTCAATAATGAATAAACTAATAAACGAATATATAAATAAACAAATAAATAAAATCAATGAATTTAAAATAATACAAATGTTTAAAAAAAACGGTCTGATAAAATGAAAATGACTTAAAATGTTGAGTAATATTAAAAGTAGAATTTTCAAATAATATGAAAATACCTGTCTGATGTGAAATAACAAAATAAAAGCCTTTCAAAACTTGCATATAAACACATTAATCTGTAAATTCACATAGTTATAAAAAGAAAATTCCCTGTTTCCACACACCAGTTTCAATTCAGATTGACAGTCTACAGTGTATCACTCAACCAGTTTCAAGATGATCTGATGTTGCATTACATATTAAGAGCCCTCCAAAAACTCGTTCTACCTGTTCTGCTTGTGATTTTGGATAACTCTAAAAAGTAAACTCCCAGTTTCCACAGACCAGTTTCAATTCAGATCGACAGTCCACTGCCCCATGGTGTCCCTCAACCAGTTTCAAGATGATCTGATGTTGCATTATATATTAAGAGCCCTCCAAAAACTCATGTTCTACCTGTTCAGCCTGTGAATTTGGATAACTCTAAAAATGAAACTCCCTGTTTCCACACACCAGTTTCAATTCATATTGACAGTCCACTGCCCCAGGGTGTCACTCAACCAGTTTCAAGATGATCTGATGTTGCATTACAAAATAAAAGCCCTCCAAAACTCACATATGACCAGTTTTGTCTTTGATTTTGGATAACTCGAAAACGTAAACTCCCAGTTTCCACAGACCAGTTTCAATTCAGATCGACAGTCCACTGCCCCATGGTGTCCCTCAACCAGTTTCAAGATGATCTGATGTTGCATTACAAAACAAAAGCTAGAGCTATCCAAAATAACAGGCTGAACAGGTAGAATAAAATATTTTAGAGAGCTTTTATTTTGTAATGCAACATCAGATCATCTTGAAACTGGTTCAGTGACATCCTGGGCCAGTGGACTGTCGATCTGAATTGAAAATGGTCTGTGGAAACAGGGAGTTTCCTTTTTAGAGATATCCAAAATCAAAGACAAAACTGGCCATATAAGAGATTTTGGAGGGCTTTTATTTTGTAATGCAACATCAGATCATCTTGAAACTGGTTCAGTGACACCCTGGGGTAGTGGACTATTAATCTGAATTGAAACTGGTCTGTGGAAACAGGGAGTTTCCTTTTTAGAGCTATCCAAAATCACAGGCTGAACAGGTAAAATATGAGATTTTGGAGAGCTTTTATTTTGTAATACAACATCAGATCGTCCTGAAACTGGCTGAGGGACATCCTGGGGAGGACTGTTACTCTGAATTGAAACTGTTCTGTGGAAACAGGGAGTTTCCTTTTTAGAGCTATCCAAAATCAAAGACAAAACTGGTCATATGTGAGTTTTGGAGGGCTTTTATTTTGTAATGCAACATCAGATCATCTTGAAACTGGTTGAGTGACACCCTGGGGCAGTGGACTGTCAATATGAATTGAAACTGGTGTGTGGTAACAGGGAGTTTCATTTTTAGAGTTATCCAAATTCACAGGCTGAACAGGTAAAATATGAGATTTTGAAGAGCTTTTATTTTGTAATGCAACATCAGATCGTCCTGAAACTGGCTGAGGGACATCCTGGGGTAGTGGACTGTTACTCTGAATTGAAACTGGTCTGTGGAAACAGGGAGTTTCCGTTTTAGAGCTATCCAAAATCAAAGACAAAACTGGTCATATGTGATATTTTAGAGGGCTTTTATTTTGTAATAGGACATCAGACAGTCCTGACATTGGGGAAATTACATTCTGGAGTGGTGTACTGTTAATCGAAAGTGAATTTTTTTTTTTTCTGTGGAAACAGGGAGATTTCTTTTTATAACTACGTGAATTTACAGATAAATATGGTTATATGCAAGTTCATTAAAGGCTTTTATTTTATTTCTCAGACCGTTTTTTAAACATTTGTATTATTTTTAATTTATTTATTTATTCGTTCGTTCGTTCATTCATTCATTTATTCATTACTGACAGAGAAACTGGCTCAATAAATTAATGGCAGAGATCGCTTTTCCTTTGATCTGAGTTTTTACCGCGCACCATAAAACAACGTGGCGACTAGAATGACCGTGTTTTTCAAAGGCTGGCCTGACCGCAGTGACTCATCAGTGGTCAGTGGAATGTGTCAATAGAAGTTGTAGGTCCACAGTTCAACAGCAGACCTGCTGTTTACACAGGCTAAGTGGTGATATCCTTCCTGCTCCTTTCAGCAAAAGTGGAGTCAAGGAGGGTTTCAGAGGTTCAAAAAGGGTAATGCGTGTGAGCAGTCTGACTGCTTCTTTCAGTGCACACATAAGAATATATGCATTAGATATACATATAGATGTCAAATGGCAACTCAACACAGCATCAAAATTATACAAAACAAAACATTAAAATTTATTAATATTACAATGAACTACATTACTGATCAAAAGTTTGGCATCATTAAGTTTTAATGTTTTAGAAAGAAGTCTCTTCAATGAGAATACTCATCAATGCTATTTATTTGATCAAAATATAGTAAAATCAGTAATCTTGTGAAATATTATTACAATTTAAAACAACTGTTTTCTTTTTGAATATGTTTTAATTTCAGAAGCCATTATTGCAGTCTTCAGCGGCTACTTCAGGATTCTTCAGAATCATTATCAGTGTTGAAAACATTTCTTATATACATTTTAATGGAAACTGTGATTCATTTATTACAGGATATTTAATAAGTTGAAAGTTCAAAAGAACAGCATTTATTCATAGTAGAAATCTTTTGTAACAAATGTCTTTATGGTCACTTTCATTTAATGCATCCTTATAGAAGTATTTATGAATATATATTTTAAATCTTACTTACTCCAAACTTCTGAATGGTAGTATCACTCACTGAAAAAAATGACAATGGGGGATTGTTGCATTTGCAAAAATGAATTTAGTATTTCCAACATGATTAATTTATGTTTCTCATCTAAACATATTTTAGTCTTGTGTCATTCAATAAATGTTGAAGGATGTTCAACTTTTTAGAATTAATCATGTTGAAATGCAATAATTTAGTTATGTTTTCTCTGGAAACTCCGCCCCCTTGGATCGCGCAAGGAAAACTAATTAACTGCAGTCCGCCATTTTCTCTCTCGCTTTGGAGCTGGAAGCTGGTGCATCGCGGTGGATTTCAACAGTGAAAAGGTAATTAAAACTTTGAACTGAAATGCCATTTGAGAAACAGTTATTAACGTTAGTCCCTTTGAAGGTGTTTCTTTTTTTTTTTTTTTCCACTGAGGTAAAGTTTTTATGTACTGATTTTATCGAGCAACCCGACGGAGATGCAAAGTTAGTGCTAATGTTTAACGTTAAGGTGGTTAACCATGACGTGTGTATTAACGGGCTTTTTTAAATTTTTGTTTTATTTTTTATTGTGTACAATCATTCAAGCAGTATACTTTTTTTTTTTCTGTGTATGGCGAGTAATTCCGTTAGTTATGCCTCAGGGAGTGATTTGTGGCGCCAACTAATTTGAGGTGGGGGAGGGTATGTTACAGATCGTTTAAATCTTATAAAATGGTTGCCAACATTCAAATTTTAGTAACGTATTTTCTAAGCGGATAAAAATGATAACTATAATGTATGGCGGAAGAGCACTTCGCAGCACTTCAGCCTCGGCGCAGTAATATTGGTTCTATTGATGGAAGTTAGAGGGAGAGGGAGAGTTTTCAGGAGTGATGATATTACTGCGCCGAGGCTGAAGTGCTGCGAAGTACTCTTCCGCCATGCATTATAGTTATCATTTTTATCCGCTTAGAAAATCGCCCCGTTTTATTTTGTGTCACCATACTTACTTGTGTAACTACTCATGTAACCGTCTTTAAATAGGGAAAACATGGAAGTGTTTGGTAGCTTCTAAATTCATCTCTGTTTGGATCCTAAGGAATGAATGGTGCTAAGCTAAACGCTAGCATAGTGACGCCATGCGCTAGAGTGATTAAGTGCACGCACTGAGACGGGAGAGGTACGTATCAACTCGTCTAAATTGAGGGGAAAACATATTGGAATATGGAAAAACAGTGGCGTTTTCCTTTAACTACCTCTGAGAAAATGTTATTGCTTTAAAACTAATGCATTGTTTTTAATATTTTACAGATATCTGATACTCATCTATTCACGTGCAATTTGATTGGCAAAGGCTCTATAGTAGTGGTGAGTATTTCTTTCAGTATACTGCAGTTATATTTGATCATTATTTTTGTAATTATACAAAAATACATTTTGTCTTTAAAATATTCCTCTCTATATATTAATTTTTTTTTTTTTCCTGTCTCCCTCTCTAGTGAATGTAGCAGTGTAAAGGGTGCTCAGTAGCAGTTTCCAGTAGATTGGCACTACTAAACCATTATAAAGTCAAGCATCCTCATTTTGTTTTTCTTAATTCGTTCATTGAATTTAAGCTTTTTTAACTTCTCACAGAGAAAGCTTATTTTTTGTAGCCCATACTCTGTGAAAAATTTGGACTACTTGTTACACATTACTGTTCATCTTTTTTCACTACACCTGTTTGATGGTGAATTGTTGCATTTTACTGTATCTGATCTGGTCTATTGACAGGAAATGTCATAGTTCATAATCATCCATTCATCCTATACGCTGAAAAATTAATTGTACTGTTAAAATTATACAGTGATTTGACTTGTCTTACTGCTTTTAAAACTGAAAACAAAATCGCCAAGGGAAGCTTTGGACTACTTAATGCTCGTCATTACTGTTCACCTTTTCCACTACACCTGTTTGATGGTGTCTCATTTTGTACTCAATGACAGTGGATATGTTGTTATTGTTCATGAAATTTATGCTATTTTTAACTTCACACAGAGAAGGCTGTATTTCTGTATCCAATACTCTGTGAAAAATTAATTGTAATGTTAAAAATACAGTGATTTAATTCAAGAAATGTTTTCCTTGTCTTATTACTTTTTAAAGTACAGTAGTAATGTTGTTAATGTTGTAGCTAAGACAAGTACAGTAGATGTTCAAAATGCATTTAAGGAAAGCCAGCCTATAGTATTATAAACATTTAGAACCAGGTGAGTTTTTTTGAAACCATTGCATATATGAATGAAAAACATAAAAATCATGTTTGTATAACAAATTATGTAGCTTTAACATGTATGGATCATGTTCATTGAACTAACCTAAATTATGTAGCTTGAACATATATAAATCATGTTCCTTTAACAAATATAAATTATGTAACTTGAACATATATAAATCATGTTCATTTAACATATGTAAATCATGTTGAGTAAACATAACTTTATTATGTGCAACCGATGTACATATTTTGTTTATGTTAATCCAACAAGTTTTTTTTTTTCAGTGCTGTTCTGTTTCCACAAAAATATTAAGCAGCTTTCAACAATGATAATAAAAAGAAGTTTCTTGAGCATCAAATCAGCAAATTATAATGATTTCTGGATCATGTGACATTGAAAACAATGATTAATGGCTGCTCTTTTATTACTTATTTATTTATTTTTTTATTTTTTTACAGTATTTTGATTATATAAATGCCACTTTGGTGAGAATAGGAGACTTCTTTAAAAATATATATATTTTTAATTATTCCAAACTTTTCGGTAGTGTACATGAAATAAGTCTAATGATAATTCATTTTAGTAACTTCCATCATTTGGTCAAATGCTGCAGCAAATGAGTTTTCATTACTTCTCATGAAGGTTCTTAAACATGATTTTGGTTCCAGATCTCAGCTGCTCTCTTTCTCATCATCGCAGGTGTGGATCAGCCACCGGAGACATCCTGAACAAGGGGTCTGTGAGGACCTCTCTGCTCTTCCCACCACTACAATCAGCCTAATACCCTGTTAGCTCTTCAAGCTGAATCAGAGCACACAGTAAGGGTTCACGGTTATTTTGGTAAGAGCTCCAAACCACTGAATGGGTCATTTAGGGGGTAATTGTGGCCCTGGCTGAGTTCTCCGCTGGATGTCCTTGTTTAGAAACACTGAAGGATTGAACAAGCATCTCTGCCCCTCTCATCTCTGAAAATGCCTAGTGCTGTTTCTGTTTGCAAAGAGGACCTGCTGACCACAGACAGAAGCTGCCTCCGACCATAAACCTCCCCTGAACCGTGTAAGATTGTGTCAGTCAAGCTCAATACCTTTTCAGATGAACTCTGGGAAAGCCTTCTCTTTTGTTGCTGCAAGAAAAAATATATATAGCACAATCTCACTTACTCACACAGGGAGTTTTCAGCAGGTTATTAGGAGGAGGAAAACTGGTCACTGTTTGGTCCGTCTGTTATCACTAGAATTCTGGAGAATCGGAACACCAACAAAACATTCTACACCTTTTCAGCCCTGTGTTTTATTCATTCAATATTTGTCTATTATAAAAAAAAAAAACATGAAAAATCATATAAAAATATAACTTTTCTTACATATGAGTATATACACCTGGAACTCTGCTTGTATATATATATATATATATATATATATATATATATATATATATATATATATATATAGTACTATTCAAAATTTTGGAGTCAGTAAGATTAAAAAAAACAAAAAAAACAACTTATTGATACTTTTATTCAGCAAGAATGAATTCAATTAATAAAAAGTGACAGTAAAGACAGTTATAATGTTACAAAAGATTTCTATTTCAAATAAATGTCATTCTTTTGAACTTTCTATTCATCAACAAGCCTAAAAAAATATAGGCTATTAATGTTTCCACAAAAATATTAAGCAGCATGAAATGTTTCTTGAGCTTCAAATACTGGTGTTTTCACTGTATGTTTTTATTAATTAGATGCGGTTTTGGTAAGCATAAGAGACTTTTTCAAAAACATATGCTAATGCTAATATCATGAATTAGTAATACATATATATCATAAAGCTTTGGCAGAGTCACACGGCATGATATTTACAATCTAAACTGAACCTACAGTTTTGTTTAAAACTGTTTTTCCAAGAAATAATACTAAAGATGCCAAACTTTTTTTTAATGTTGTTGTTTTTTCTTATTATGATATCAGGACAAATTCATCCCACAGACATTTCTGACTTTATGCACACCTAAAAAAAAATCTCAAAATGAATTTCACTTCAGAAATTAAAAAGATGCTCATCATTGCAGAGGTGTATATGATTCATGGTATGTAAAAATTATATTTGTTTATTGTATTTTTTAAATGAAAGAATATGAAATAACACACTTTAAAGATGGATTTGTTTTAACAAACACAAATTTTGTTTCATGAGACGATGGACTGGAGTCATGTGGGTTACTCGTGATAATTGTGATGTTTTTATCAGCTGTTTGGACTCTCATTCTGACGGCACCCATTCACTGCAGAGGATCCATTGGTGAACTAGTGATAAAGTTTCTCTAAATCTGTTCCGATGAAGAAACAAACTCATCTACATCTTGGATGACCTGTGTGTGAGGACATTTTCAGCAAATTTTAATTTTTGGGGCGACTATTAAACAGAAGGAACACAAAAAAAGCATAATTTCATTGACCCTAATGCTTTCAGTTACAAATAAGAGTGCAGTGTATGTCAGCATTCTTTGACACATTTTACCATGTTCTGCAGAGTTCCACAGATTCAACGCAGAAAGTCTGAAAAAAAAAAGTCTGCAGATTCCACCTGGGTCTATCACTTAGCATTAGGAGCCAGGATTGCTTGTGTGATACTGCTGTGGTATACAGTAGAGGCCAGGGCTGCAAGACTAGAAAACACTGTTGAACACACAGGAGATTAGCAGGAACATTCCCCTGTACACAAATGCAGACATGACAGATGCTTTTGTTGCACCTGACGTGGGGAGGGGTGTTCTGCAGGGCTGCTGCCTCTCCCAGCGCCACACAACTACAACTGAACATCCCTGCCGCTAAATAATCTGACACACTTTCCCTCTCTCTGCAGTCTATTGCCGTTTCAGCACTGTTAGAAATCATGTCGCTCTGTTCGCCTCTTTCCCTCTCTCTTCCCTCTCGTACCCGCTCCCTTCCCCTCTCTCCACGAGCAGATGGATGAAAAGCGGTGGTATCACGGCTTCTTTTAGTTAAGCTGCAGAAACAGCATGAGATTAATAAATTCAATATGAATAGAAAGTTAATGAAAGGAGCCTCTCCCCCTCCCTTTCAGCTGTGTTTTCTGTCGTCTGAGGAGCCTGTAAGTAGCACCATTGAAAAGCAGGAGTCAGCAGAAACAGCCCCTGGATCGCAGACAGACTTTGACCTCTGCAGATTCCTCTGTGGCAGCTCACTCTGTCATTCCTCTGCAGTTCCTACCAATAAACACATCAACACTTACATCTGACACAATATGGGCACAAAAACACATTTTGTAGTCAAAGGACAAACAGTTGCACATGAATTCACTGTAAAGCTAGTATTGCATGAAGTTAAATCATTGCATTATAAAGGGGAAACAACTGGGAACGTCTCCCCAAGTTCTCTCACTGAGGTTTTCTAGGGCAGGGGTTTTCAAACCTTTTGCAACCATAGATCCCTCCCAAATATTCACTATAAAAAATTATTTTTTGACATTATAAATAAAACATAGATTAATGGAGTGCGCTTTACAAGAAAGTACTATCTTTCCACTTCAAAATTTCACATTTAATTCATTGCTGCTCGCCTTTTCTGTAATTAATTGTGAAATTTACCACCAATTTCTGAGTGAACATGGTTTCTACACCAAAGGTTTTTCCGTATACTGCTCCACTTTAGGAAAGGATAAAATATATAGATAATTACACATATTCATGTATAAAAAGCCATAAAAAGTTAAGTTAAAGACTTTTTAAAAAGTTTTTTTCTTTAACGTTGTCATTGTACTAAAGCCAAAGCAAATTATAAAAATATTATCTGGAAAACATTTCTTTTTAGGGCAGTGTATCTTTTTCTACAATAAATGTATTGAAATCACTTTCTGTTCCAATTTGAAATTAAAAATAAAAATAAAATAAAATAAACAATAAGGTACATTAAGAAGTTTGGGGGCCTTAAGATTTATTTATTTATTTATTTATTAAGAAATTAATATTTTTATTCAACAAGGATGCTTTAAATTGTTTAAAATGACAATAAAGTATTTTATATTAAGATTTCAAATATATGCTGTTCTTATTGTTCATCAAAAAAGCTTGAAATAAAAGTATTGCAATTTCCACAAAAAGAATCACTGTTCACATCTGTTTAATACTAATTAAAAAAGGTTATTTGAGCAGAAAATCAACATATTAGAATGATTTCTGAAGGATCATTTGACGCTGAAGGCTTGAGTATGGCTGCTGAAAATTCAGCTTTACCGAATAAATTACATTTGAAAATACATTTAAATAGAAATATGTTAAATTGCCATAATATTTCGCAGTATTACTGTATTATCGAATAAAGGCCTTGGTGTGCAACTTCTTTTCGAAACATTAACCCCAAACTTTTGAATGACAGTGTACATACTGACAAACACATGTAATGTGTGAAATACTTATTTGAAACAAGTTGTCACCTTTTACACGGAAGGCAAGACATATTCCTCTGAGCTCCATCAGCAGATGCTCAGGTAGGGGACAGAACCCCTAAGATTAAAATCCTTTTGGCATTCAGTCAAATCTGCGGCACACATGACAGATGTAACAAAGTAAAAGCACTGAAAGATATTAAATAAAAAAGATTAAAATAGCACAACCTCAAATTTAGAATATTTTTTGACATTTTTGACAACTGTCTCTCGAGGGACTCGGGAACAGATACGCATCAAGCATTCTGTGGAATCCAGAAATAACACCCGTGAGCATCACCTCAGCAAGCCGGCAGAAGTCCAAACATGCTGAGACGTCCACAACCAACAAGACACTGAGAAATCAGCCACCCACACAATCTGGCCCTGCTTTCCCTCCGCTCGTCTCAAAGGACAGAATCAATGACAACTGAAAACCACGGTCCTCTCTTAAATCAAAGTGTGCACACGCTGCAGTTTCCACCTTGTGTCTGGGTACAGGGGCTGCCAATTAGACATGAAGCAGTGGGTAGCCGTGTCCTTGCCAGGTTATCCTCAAGGACAGGCGGAGGAGGAGGAGGTGTGCTCAGACGCTGCCACAGGTTGGCCATCTGACCACAGTCGTACAGTACTTCAACATGAGATACATGCTGAATGATTATGTAGGCATTTACACAGCTGATACGATGGGAACCCCCAACATTCAGCTAAAAATGATTGCAATTTCAACCGTAAAAAAAAAAAATATATTCAAAATTAAAGATAAGTTCGCATTCTATATGGTGAAAAACTGTTATAGATTTAATGGGAAATTTCATGTACACTGAAAAGAGTGGTGTAGAAACAAACAATGGTAACACTTTATTTTAAGGTGTCCTTGTTACACGTTACATGTACTTACTATTATAATAACAATAAATTATGCTTAATTACATGCAAGTAACCCTAGACCAAACACTAATCCTAACCTTACCCATATAGTAAGTACATGCAGTTAATTAATATTACTCAGTACTTAAATGTATAATTACACTGTAACACAGACACCTTAAATTAAAGTGTAACCCAATCAATTTTCACTCAGAAATTGCTAGTAAATTTCACAATTAATTACAAGGAAACAGCAAAGAATACACTGAATTAAATGCGACATTTAGAAGAATAAAAACTGAAATAGTATTTTATTTATTTATTTGTAAATTTATCTTGTGGAAAAATATTGTTTCATTTATTTAAAAAAATCAGTGTAATTTTACAGTAAAACAGTGTTGAATGTACAATTTAAATTTACACTGAATAAACTTAATTGACATGCAGAATTCTCTGTATAGTTCTGATGGTATTTTTTTAAATTTTTTTACTTTTTATTGAAAATTGGGTTTTCTGTTATCTCCTGTTGTTAAATTAATGTTTATTAGGTTATTTTAGTGTCATTTGCATTTGTGTGTATGATACTGTACACCTTTTATATAATAGTATTAACCTTAGCTTGTAAAAAAGCTGCATTTGAACCACCTGTCCTTAAAAAAAAAAAAAAAAAAAAAAGGGGTTTTCAAAGTTTTGGCTAAAACAAGGAATATTTGGAGTACATTTTACAAGAAAATGCTATTTAAATGTTTCTTGAAAAGTTCATGTTTAATTCAATGTGTGTTAATTCAAGACGCTTTGCTGTTTATTTGTCACTGTTTGTGAAATTTACTAGCAATTTCGGAGTGAAAATTGTTTCCACATTTTTTTCCTATGTGTTATAAGGTGGGTATCAGTATATTATAAAGGTAAAAACAGACTTTAGTAATTGGATATATTAACATTATTTCAGTTAATTAAATATATTATTTTTACCGTAAATGTAATTTCAATCTGTAAAACTTAAAATGTTGCTATTGTATTATTTACGGTAAAGTTCTGGCAACCACAGCTGCTGTTTTGTTTTGTTTTTTTTAAACTGTACATTTCACACTTTTTTTGTGTTCAACATTAAATTGCTGCAGAAATATGGTAGATTTAATATAAAAGAGATTACATTTTGGAGTTTTTACCAGTATTTATGGAGTTATAACTGGGGCAAGTGATGGCTTGTGTGTGACAGACTGACTCTTATCTGAATGTGGACACACATATAATCTTTGAAACTCTTCTTGTGCGGCAGCCCGCAGGAAAGAGTGAAACCGCAATTGCAAAAGGCACAATTTAACGGGTGTTAACACAAAGAGCTATAAAGTGCAACAAGTGTGTGATAAACACTGATGATAAATAGTAATATGCTCAGTGGAGGATATGGCAAGGATGTGCAATCTGACGCTGTGTGTGTGCACGTGTGTATAAAATTGAAAACGGTCAGAATCAACATGGGTATTATAGCATTAGCCATGGAGAGATATACCATAAACTGTTATACATGCACCCTGGTAAAGCAATTTACACACTTGCTCAGTGCTTATGAATAATGCATGCTCATATCAGAGCTGCAGCAGAGCCCTGTACTGTAAGCTGCTTTAATAACTGCATGAGTAAAGTCACCTTTGATACTAATTCAGTCTTACTTGATAGATATATGGAAGTGTGTGTGTGTCTGTCTTATCCAAATTTATCTTTATGATATTAAATAATATTTTACTGTCTTATGCTAGTTATTTTATGGACTTTACCTGCTTACATAATAAAAACAATAATCATAATCATTTGATTTATATTTGCATTTTCTAAACAAGACAAACAAGAAAAAAAATCTAAAACACTAATACTACTAACAATACTACTACTAATAATTTATAATGGACTTTACCCGCTTACATTACAAATAACAATCATGATCATTATTTATATTTGCATTATAGCTTAACAAGACCAAAAGGGAAAAAAAAATCTGTAATATTAATACTACTACTAACAATAATTTATATTACAAATATTTATAGTTAATATTAAATTTAATATTTAGAAAAATAACTATTATTTGTATTTATATTATATTCTTATTCTAAATATAAACAATATTAATAATCATAATGATAAATATTTATAATTATTATTAACAAACAATAATAATAATAATTCTATAATAATTATTAATAAAATTAATATTTAGAATAATAACTATTATTTGTAGTACTATTATTATTTATTATATTACAACAACAACAATAATAATAATAATTTTTATTATTACTACTAATATTTGTAAACAGTAACAAAACAGTAATAATAATAACTATTATTTGTATTACTATTGTTATTATTTATAATATTACAACAGCAACAACAATAACAACAATTATTATTATTATTTTATTACTACTACTACTAATAATAATATTAGTAGCAATAATAATAATAATAATAATAATAATAGTAATTTATAAATATTAATTATACATTATTATTATTATTATTATTATTATTGTTGTTGTTGTTGTTGTTGTTTAAACAAGTAAGCAAAAAACTTCCCTCTTTTCAGAAGTTCCTCCTTTTATTTTTGGGTTATTTATAAAACGGTCTCTCCCATTTGCATCATCAGGATGTTTATCATGTTTTAATAGTTCCTTCAAATTCATTTCCACACAAAACATACAACTCAAACTCCAGCTCTGTGAAAGTTGTGAGTCTGAGAGCCCTCAAGCAAAAACATTGTGTAATCAGTGTGTGATTGAACCACCAACAGTCTGCAAGAGTTTTGATGAACAGTTGAAATGTTCAGTCTGTCTCTTGAACACGGGTCCACTGCCAGGATCTCCAGATCATGTTCAAACCATTAATGTGGGTCTGGTGATTTCAATCGCACAGACTGATTGCATAACAATACTTTTGTTTGAGGGCTCTTCCAAACACATTCCAGCATGAACAGCGGCTCAGAGATAGGCTGTCAACCTATATTTCAGCACAGGTTTCCTTGAAAAGTCTAACCTCTTATAACCTCTAAGCAAATGGTTTTAATATGTCAGGGATATGGTGAAACATGTCCTCTGTGGGCACAATTCATCTTCCCAGCATTTTGTTTTCCAGCTAGTTGGTGCACAGAGGTTTAAAATGTCTTTTGCATGGTGGATCTGCATTGCACAACTCATCTGTCATGAGAACTTTTTTTTTTTTTTTTTTGGCAGGCAGGCAGGACATTGTTTCCTTATCATTATACTGTAATTACAGTACAGTAATTTTTTATGATAAAAGTGTAGTTTTCTTGTGAAATTAATTCAGGATAGGTAATTTTCTGTGCCTAAAAAATTACTACACTTTTAACAATCAAATATTAATTGATAAATATCAAATGAAATATTAAATATTGAAAATAAATTATTTATGAAACATATAGAAAAATATTATATGTAATAATAAAATACCGTTTTAGTAATAATATTTACAATATTGCATTCTGAAATCTTAAACATTTTTATTATTATTATTATTATTATTGTTGTTATCAATAATAATAATAATCTTAAATAATATTATTATTATTATTAAGCTGTTTAAGATTTTATAATACAATATTGTAATTATTATTATTATTATTATTATTATTATTATTATTGGAAGAAATCAGTGCAGGCTAGGTCATTTTCTGTGGCTAAAAATAAATTATTATTATTATTATTATTATTATTGGAAGAAATCAGTGCAGGCTTTTTTTTTTGCTCACAAAAAGTGTTCTCGTCGCTTCATAAAATTCAGATTGCACGTCTGATGGCAGATGCACTATGTGTTTTTCATACTTTTTATGGATCTTGACAGTGCAATTTACTAGGCAATCAATGGGTCAGTCAAAAGCCTCCCGGTTTTCATCTAAAATATCTAAAATTGTGTTCCGAAGACGAATGAAGCTTTTACGGGTATGGAACGACATGGGGGTAAGTGATTAATGACAAAATTTTCATTTTGGGGTGGAGTATCCCTTTAAGTTATTTATTACTGAAATAAAATTACTAACATTAATAGATTTTAAAAAAAAAATCAATTTAAATATCAAATAAATTTATTAAATATTAAAAAATTTAAATTATTTTATTTATGAAACAAAATAAATGTAAAAATTAAATATTGTTTTTAAGAAATAATACTTCTTATATTTAATTCGTATAGGGGTGTCCCCGACTAAGGATTTTCACAGTCGAATCGGAATTTTCGAATCTTGCCGATAGTCGACTGATAGTCGAATCATATGTTTGGGGGCGGGGCAAAATACATTAACAAGAGTCAAGTCAGACATTCGACAGTCATAATTACTGACGTTAACACACACGGAAAATGTGTAACGGACGCCTCGCAGATACAAAAATAATGTTTTATGTTTTATTTTTTTTATTTTTTTATTTTTTTACATTTTTTACAACAGTGCTCTCATTATAACGTTATATATAAGACAGTTAGTTATTAATGTTCTGCATTTGAGCTGCGCGAGCTGAAGATGACCAGTAGAGTGAAGCATTTGATAGCAGGTTTTTAACCAATGGGATTTAACTCATCATTTATCTCATATAGAATACGGTTCGTTATTTATACAACATAACGTCAATATTACAACTTATAGGCTATCTGCACAAAATGTCCCGAATGCAGATGTCATGAACGTGTCTGAGCGGCTCTGAATGAATTTTGTGGACGCGTTCTTCACGCAACAACGCGCAGCAACACGGCAACTAAACTCTAAAAATTCACAGCGCTTTATTATAATAGTGTTCTCATTATAATGTTATGTATATAACAGTCCCAGTCATAGTTATTAATATTTTGCATTGTTGTTTGTCCTGCTCGCGCTGCGCACTTAAGAGATAATCACCGTAGTAGGCTACTACAAAGCGCTTTAGTGCAGCGCAACTCAAATGCATCTTATATGAGATAAATAATATATACACGATATATATATAAACCGGCTGAAATATTTTGAAATCACCTATACCCTACCCGATCTAAAAAATCCAGTCTTTCACTCTGTCTTGTTAAAGATTTAAATCCTTACCGCCAAAATGTTGGATTAAGTGAAACTTAAATCTATAGGAGTGGTTGGATTTATTCACGCACGTTAAAAATATTTATTAAAAGCTTCTTTCTTTTCAGATTCTTAACATTATCTTAATAGGCTGTATATTAACTTATTGGGAGAAAACCGGTAGTTCTATGTGAAATCAGAGATTGAGCACCCCCATTTAGCCAAAATGGCATGATCATAACACCCCGCGAATATTCGACTGTGAGACTGGTAGTCGAATCGGGCTCCTCCTATCGAATCATCGAATCAGGGGCGGACTGGCCATCTGGAGCACCTGGAGTTTTCCCGGTGGGCCGCTGTACAACGTGGGCCGGCCCTTTGTGTAAATATATATAAAAAATGAATTGTAGTAAATGTACGTATATCCTTCCATCGGCCCAGACGAATGGGCGCGCGGCTTGATTCAAAAATTCTAATTAATTTAGCGCGCTCCGGCTCAGTGCAGCGGCTCAAAAGCGCTGTCAATGCCAAAATGTTTGAAATAGCCAATCAAAGTGTAGAAGGCGGGATTTAATGTTCACAGACGCTGAACTGCGTGCGACTTGAATGCGAGCTGAGGTAAGGTGTAAGCATTTGAACATCACGAGACAATTCAGCAATATTTGCCAACCGTTTACGATAAAAAAAAAAATAATAATCAAAATAAAATTAAATTAAATAAAAAATGTTAAACGACAGATATTAATTTTCAGGAATGCAAACTACTACTGGCCTTTTCGAATGACGCAGATTTTAATGGCATTTACGTTATTCGTCACAATGTACATAATATAGCAGTGTTCATGAGATAAGAGTTAATGCATATCTCTATATAACTTTTTAAAATAAGTTGCTTATTAATTCACATGCATTATTTTATATACACTCTGGTGGTTAAAAGTTTGAAATAATTAAGGCATTCTATTTATTTATTTATTTGAAAGAAGATTGCATTTCTTTGTTCAAAAATACAGTAAAAACAATAATATTATGAAATATTACACTTAAAAGAGTGGTTTTCTATTTAGGATATTTTAAAATGTAATTTATTTCTGTGATCAAAGCTGAATTTTCAGCATCATTACTCCAGTCTTCAGTGTCCCTTCATAAATCATTTAATGCTGCTTAATGTGCTGCTTAATTATTATCAGTTATTATTTGTGATCAATTATTAATAATGGCTTTTATTATTGGTATAATGGTTCTCAGTTAAAGAACAGCATTTATTTGAAATATGCATTTATTTGAAATATAAGTACATCGCAATAAGTGTAAATATCTTTACTGTCACTTAAATCAATTTAATGCAACCTTGTTGAAGAAAAAATATAAATTTATATTTTTTAATCTTACCCAAGACTGAATGGTATCACATTTTCCACAAAAATATGAAACAGCACAACAGTTTTCAACATTCATAATAAGCAGAAATGTTTCTTGAGCAGCAAATCAGCATATTAGAATGATTTCTGATGGATCATGTGACACTGAAGACTGGAGTAATGAAGCTGAAAATGCAGCTTGGATCACAGTAATAAATTATATTTTACTATATATTCGCATAGAAGACAGCTATTTTAAATTGTAACATTATATATTTCACAGTACTATTTACTGTATTTTTCATCATCAAAATAATTAGTATACTCTTTTCCACAATTGGAGCTCTATTCCTTAAAATGATAGATGTGAAGCTCCTGCAAAAGGACAAATATATGACCAATAGAAAGGCACCATAAAAACAGTCCGCATTCTGCACTATTCAAGTCTTCTAGACGATACCAGAGCATTGTGTCATATGGACTGATAATATAGGTATTTATAGTGATATTAAACTGTCACTCATAAAAATTCTTAAAAATGTACTATTTGCCATATACACCAGGAAAGACAAATTATAATGTAAAGAATGCCAGTCATTTTTGGTGTGGTGCAGTGTGTTGCGGACCGGGTTTGGTGGGCCGCTCTGTGCTAAAAAGTCCAGGGCCACTGTTTGGCCCCAGTCCGCCCCTGCATCGAATCGTGGACTATTTGGGGTCACCCCTAGTATTTTTATTATGTTTAGTGAAAAAAAAATCTTATTAAATTTATTTTATAATACTTAATGCTACTACTACTACTAGTAATACAAGCATTACACATTTTTATTTTTATCACTTATTTTTATTATTATTATTGAAAAAATTTAATAATTGTAATTATTACATTTTATTTATAAAACATAATAATAAAAACATAATATTGTTTTTATTGTTAAATTAATAATTATGGATTTCACAATATACAGCTGTCATTTAATTGTAGAAATAATACTATAAAAATGACTGTGAACGTACGGCAAATTGTATTGTACTGCAGTGACCTGTCGTTTTCCACGCATTTAAAATGTTACAAAAGTCACTTTCTCCACATTCCGATTCCGCTGTTGTGATCCTCTTTTCTCTTCCTGCTTTTCCTTTATGGCTACAGGAAGCCGGCTTAGTGCTGGATGTCTGAGTGAGTTTGCCAGGCTTTCTATGGGAGAAATCCATAATTAATGAAGAGTGTGCTATTTCTCTGAACACACAGGGAATCACTCCTTTCAACTTTGTCTCAGACCCCCAGCGGGCAGCGTCTGGAGGGTTCTCATGACACACAAACACACACAAGTACGACCCCCCGGTGCCCTCTCCCCCCGTCTCACGCTGAACAGACACAAAGGGAGCAACTCTCTCTCTCTCTGCCTCCTTTTCAATATCTTCCGTTCTCTCACCCTCTCCCTCCTTTTCTCTCTCTTGCCCATATTTCTCCTCCTATCGAATCCTTAAGTCTTACTCTCTCCTGTGCGCAGTGGCGGCATGCTGAGGCTAAATTAATTTGGAGGCACTGCTTTCTTTATTTATTTTCTTTTGTTGCTTTTCAACTTTGTGATTAGTCCATAGCCCTGGTTTCACGCTAGACTTGGCAATTCCGTTTGGCAGACAGTGATCTTATCCTGCAGTCAAATATTGTAAGAACATGCTCCCGGTGGGAATCAGTGCCAGAAGAGAGAGAGACAGAATGAGGAAAAACTCTCATAAGATGAAAACACCACAGAAAAATAGTCCTCTGATATACAAACAAACCCTGAACAATCCTTCTAATCTGTGTCTTACTGCTGGAACGAACATTGTGTTGTACTACTGTGAAGTGCAAAAGAACTGCAACTAGCAGTTAGGAATATACTATAAATTTATACTAAGTCTTTTATGGTGCACACAGTACATCCTCACCTCCGACAGTAAGAGTAAAAGCACTTTACCAGGAGCTGAATCATTCCTAAAAGAACATAAAGGCATCTGAACTATACAGACAGTGAAATGACAAGAAACAAATGGGACGAGGTGCTGCACTCGTGCGGCTCGTAAATAAGGCATACAGCAGGCTGAATATACTGTATGTGCTGAGATTGCTTCTGTCACTTACCTTTAGAAAAATGCAGGGCAAATGTGGGTTGATGGAGAAACCAGTGGATCTCTTCTTTAATGCTTAAGGCCACAGGGGAAATGTTCGTGTGAGGCTGCTTTTAAAGTATAGTATAGGCCATAAAATGCATCTTTCAATATTAACATCTCCTAAATGACTACCTAAATCTTAAATAGTTATTATTGATATCAAGCGTCTTTTTAAAATTCAATTTAAATATGAAATTATTACTTTTACGTACAGAATCTTTATGTAACATTTTATTCATTTAAATTACAAATACAAATGACAATAACAATAATAATAGACATATTATATATTTGTATTTTTTATCACTAAAGTTTTATAAATAATAATAATAAATTATTATTATTATTGATATTACTATTAATATCCTAAATAACTGCCTTAATCTTAAAAGTTATTTATTATTGAAATAAAATTACTAAAATAAATAGAACATTTTTAAACAATCCATTTAAATATTAAATTAAATGATTAAATATTCAAAATTAAAAACAATTTATTTATGAAACATAAAATAAGAAATGTAAAAAAAATAAATTTTTAAAATTATTTTAAAATAAATTATTATTATTATTATTATTAATCTCCTAAATAACTGCCTAAATAACTTAAAAGTTATGTATTATTGAAATAAAATCACTAAAATTACTAAAATAAATAGAACATTTTTAAACAAGCACTTTAAATATTAAATTAAATGATTAAATATTCAAAATTAAAAATAATATTTTATTTTTAAAACATAAAATAATAAATGTAAAAAAATAAATATTGTTTTAAAAGAAATAATACTTATTGTATTTTTAGTATTATGTTTTGTGGAAAAATCTTAAATGACATTTTATTTTATGATACATACTACTACTATGACTACTAATAGTAATACAAGTATTATACATTTTTATTTTAATCACTTAGTTTTATTATTATTATTATTATTATTATTAATATTATTATTATTATTATTATCTCCTAAATGACTGCCTAAATCCTAAAAGTTATTTGTTACTGAAATAACATTACTACATTTTTTTTTACAATCAGGATCAATATAAAATTAAATATTTAAAATTACATAATTGAATAAATTATTTAGGAAACAAAATAATGAAATCTATTTTAATAATAATATTTACAATATTTAATAAAATAATCTTTAATTACAAAATCATAATATATTATACATAATATATTATATAATATATTATGTATAATATATTATATAATATATTATGTATAATATATTATATAATATATTATACATAATATATTATATAATATATTATACAACTTTGTTATTGTTATACAACTATTATTATTATTATTATTATTATTATTATTATTATTATTATTATTATTATTATTATTGGAAAAACTGACAGATAGGAAGAGCTCAGGCCTGGGTAAATGCAGATTCTGCAAAAATACAGCATCCATTATTTACTTTTTTTTTTTTTTTTTTTTTGGCACATAACAAATTTCATATTGGCATATCATCATATTCACCAGGGTGTGTTGAGTATCACTCCACAAGTAAAAGCAGGTTTACCACCCACTCAAGTTGGGTGAGATCATTTTCCATTACAGTCCTGTCTGCTCAAGGAGTAAAACATGTAATCTTTAATGACTGTCAAGATACCACAATATAAAACATTATTATCCATGGGAATGTTTGATGCAGCTGTTAAAATAAACCTCTGAAATATCGATTGATGTAAATCACTGTTGGGTCCAAGCAGCAAAGATCTCTTCTGCAATTACTCATTTAAAACCTTGCCTTCTGTTCTGGTTCATCCGAGCAAATGTTTTAAAGAAGTGCATGACATCTCATGGAACAAATATTATCGTAGTCAAATGAGGTTGTTTTGTAGGTTCACCAGCCATCTGCTCAGTACATTACACAGAAAAGGTGTCAAAGACGCTTTATGAATCATTCTCACGATTAAGAACTGCTAGCCGGACTGTAACTTATACATGTAGAATTCTTAGAATTGTTGTGGCCTTGCAAATCATTGGCAACATTCTAGGGATTCTATTTATGTAATGTGTCCTCGATCTAATTCTCTCTCAGCGTTAGCTGCCGCCGGCCTGCCTGACTGTTTTTCTCTGTGTACTGTGTTTGAGGACATGTTTCCCTAATGCTGCCCGACCACTCGCAGCCAGAGAGTCTGGCACAGGAATGATTACCTGTCTGTATGATCAATTACCTGATTACTCTCTGGATACACACTCGTGGCATGTCTCTGGAGTCATGCTCACACACGCACAAACACACACACACACACACACACACACACACACACGACTGAACGCCAGGGCACTTTCTGACAGAAATGGGTTGTGAAAAGAGAGGAGAGAGAAAGTAAGTGTGTGTGTGTGTGTGTGTGTGAGTGAGAGAGAGAGAGCTCAAGGAGTTGGCTCTTGGTGTTGTGGCTTGTGGCAGGAAACACTCTTTTGTTTCTTGTTTCAAAATAAGTTTCTATCCTCATCATGATTGTGCTCATATTCAAACTCAATATAAGAACATTTAATACTACAGACCTTAATAAATTGTTGCCAGTTATTTTCCCTAATTTTATGTATTTCCTATTGAAACATTTTTTAACTTGCTGTTTCATAAGGAAATACATAAACATAGGAAATTACAGAAACAGCAACAACAACAATTACCTAGTAATAATGATAATGACAATTAATAATAATAATAATAATAATAATTATTATTATTATTATTATTATTATTATTATTATTATTATTATTATTGTTATATTAAAATGATTTAAAATGTTTTGCAGTTAAAAAGGAGTCATCAATATTTTTGCAATGTTTGGAACATGGAAGACTGTAAATTTGTATTATTATTAAATTGTTTAATAATTAAATTATTATAACATTTTAAAAACAACAATACTACTACTACTACTAATAATGTTAATAATGTGTGTGTATATATATATATATACATATATATATATATATATATATATATATATATATATATATATATTTATTTATATGTTAAGATATATATATATATATATATATATATATATATATATATATATATATATATATATATATAATTATTATTATTATTATTAAAAAATAATATTTGTGGCCTTTTTGGTCTGAGGAAGACTACATTTTAAATAACAGATTATTAAAAAATATGAAATTATTAAATCATTATAGTATATAAATAATAATTTAATAAATCATAAAATAAATAATAAAATACAACAATAATTTATTAAAACTTTAAATAATAATAATATATTATGTTACAATAAGTGTATTTTAGATTATTATTATTCTTCAGGTTATTTTTACTCACTGTTAACTAGTTGCTTATTAGCATGTCATTTATTTACATATTGACCTTTTATTAGTACTTATAAAGTACATATTCAGCATGACCATATTCTACATCCCTAATCCTACTCAATACCTAAACCTAACAACTACCTTACTAACTATTAATAAGCAGCAAATTAGGAGTTTACTGAGTCGAAAGTTGTAGTTAATGGTTTATTAATAGCGAGAATTGGACCTTAAAATAAAGTATGACCTTATAATTTAATAATTTGTCATTATTATGTGGCAAATATCAGTATATCATGAATAAAAACTGTTTTTTTTTTATAACATCTCTTTTTAGTCAGACAGTTAAGCTGGAAAGCAATGTTCAATTATTTCATTGTAAACTATTACATTAAGTGACAATTAAGCAAACTGCAGAAATATGAACAGTGTCTGATGGCACCTGTAACTTGTGCTGATTTGTAGCCAGTGACATTATGAGTGAGAGCAAGAACTATTTGTTGTATCAACCTCAGTTTGACCTTCTTGTATCATTTCTCAGACACACACACACACACACACACACAGGTGCATGCACATCAACAGACCCCTTGAATAGCAGCATGACAGTTCGCAGCAGCTGAAAGTAGGTTTACAGTTACAGAGGAACACACTAACCCTCCTGAACCCTCGCACACATTGGCCCATCAAATCCCTTACAAGAGAAACACATTAGACTCTCCTAAATACACACATTTACTGACCCGCAAACCCATGACCACAACTACAGTCTGATTACACAAGTTACTGGCCAGAGGGATTTATGGGTAAAGATGGAGAGATTACACAACAGAGACAGCTGTCAACTCATACATTCACCTATTACATACACTCTCATCAGATTTATCAAGAAAATATATTTCCAGATTGAGTTTACATGTTAGCTTAATTATGTATTAAATTGTTGCCAGATATTTTGCTTAAGTTTATGTATTACCTATGTATTTTTTTAACTTGTGGTTTCAAAATGAAACACAAACACAGGAAAATATTTGATGATGATGATAATAATAATAATAATAATAATAATAATAATAATAATAATAATAAACTCTTGTAATAATAATAATTATCATCATTATTATTAGTAGTAGTAGTAGTTGCAGAATTATTAATAAAATAACAGTTATTATTTAGATATATGTAAGTGTAACCAAGTGTAAACAAATTTAATGATATATTAAACATTGAAAATGTATAATAATAATAATAATAATAATAATAATAATAATAATTAGCAGTAGTAGTAGTGGTAGTATTAGTCGTATTAGCAGTAGAATTATTAATAAAATAACACTTATTATTTCGATTATTATTTATTATTTACTTATTATTTAACAACAACAACACACACACACACACACACACACACATATATATATATATATATATAATTATTATTATTATTATTAATCTCTTGTAATAATAATTCAATTCAATTCAATTCAAGTTTATTTGTATAGCGCTTTTCACAATACAAATCGTTGCAAAGCAGCTTTACAGGAAATTAAGTTTCTACAATATATTTTTATATTGTAAAAACTTAATATATTTAACTTATGCCGAAATTTGGTTGGTTATCATTATTATTAGTAATAGTAGTAACAGTTGCAGAATTATTAATAAAATAACAGTTATTATTTAGATAAAAAGTGTAAACAAATATTATGATATATTAAATCTTAAAAATGTGTAATAATAATAATAATAATAATAATAAGTATTATTATTATTATTATTATTATTATCATCATCATCATCATCATCATCATACACTCTCTTCAGATCTACACCAACAGGTAGAATTACTTCACATTAGACAAATCAAGAAAAAAAAAATATTTCCAGCCTGGATTTACATATTAACATATTTATGTATTAAAATGTTGTGATGCCAGTTATTTTTCCTAAATTAATGTATTTCCTATTGTTTTTTTTTAACTTGCTGTTTCAATATGAAATACATCAACACAGGAAATCATTTAACTACAATTATATATATATATATATATATATATATATATATATATATACACAGTGGTGTGAAAAATTGTTTGCCCCCTTCCTGATTTTTTTTTTTTTTTTGCACGTTTGTCACATTTTCATGTTTCAGATCATCAAACAAATTTAAATATTAATCAAATATAACACAAGTAAACACAACATGCAGTTTTTAAATTAAGGGTTTTTTTTTTTTTTATTAAGGGAAAACTAAATCCAAACCCACATGTCATTATCCACAAATGGCGAAAACATGGAACAGTGGTGAACCTTCCCAGGAGTGGCCGGCCGACCAAAATTACCCCAAGAGCGCAGCGACGACTCATCCAAGAGGTCACAAAAGACCCCAGAACAACATCCAAAGAACTGCAGGCCTCACTTGCCTCAGTTAAGGTCAGTGTTCATGACTCCACCATAAGAAAGAGACTGGGCAAAAATGGCCTGCATGGCAGAGTTCCAAGACGAAAACTGTTGCTGAGCAAAAAGAAAACATGCCAGAAAACATCTTGATGATCCCCAAGACTTTTGGGAAAATACTCTGTGGACTGACGAGACAAAAGTTGAACTTTTTGGAAGGTGTGTGTCCCATTACATCTGGCGTAAAAGTAACACAGCATTTCAGAAAAAGAACATCATACCAACAGTAAAATATGGTGGTGGTAGTGTGATGGTCTGGGGCTGTTTTGCTGCTTCAGGACCTGGAAGACTTGCTGTGATAAATGGAACCATGAATTCTACTGTCTACCAAAAAATCCTGAAGGACAATGTCCGGCCATCTGTTTGTGACCTCAAGCTGAAGCGAACTTGGGTTCTGCAGCAGGACAATGATCCAAAACACCAGCAAGTCCACCTCTGAATGGGTGAAGAAAAACAAAAAGAAGACTTTGGAGTGGCCTAGTCAAAGTCCTGACATGAATCCTATTAAGATGCTGTGGCATGACCTTAAAAAGGCGGTTCATGCTCGAAAATCCTCCAATGTGGCTGAATTACAACAATTCTGCAAAGATGAGTGGGCCAAAATTCCTCCACAGCGCTTTAACAGACTCATTGCAAGTTATCGCAAACGCTTGATTGCAGTTGTTGCTGCTAAGGGTGGCCCAACCAGTTATTAGATTTAGGGGGCAAGCACTTTTTCACACAGGGCCATGTGGGTTTGGATTTTGTTTTCCCTTCATAATAAAGAAAACTTCATTTAAAAACTGCATGTTGTGTTTACTTATGTTATCTTTGATTAATATTTAAATTTGTTTGATGATCTGAAACATTAAGGTGTGACAAACATGCAAAAAAACGAAAAATCAGGAAGGGGGCAAGCAATTTTTCACACCACTGTATATATATATATATATATATATATGTGTGTGTATGTATGTAAGGGATAATCAACGGCGGCTAGATGTGCATTAAAGGATTTTAATGCACGACGTGAAGGCAAAGAACCGCCCGACGCGAAGGTCATTTGCTAAGTAATAGACAAGTTAAAATGAATGGGTAAAAATGACCATTTTCGACAATTACGGTTCGTTAGCATCTAGCATTCTGCCAGCTTCAAATCAGACACAGAGATGAAATAGTGCGGTAAGACCACATTTATTTGAATGAATTATAGCATGTATTTCAATAAATTATCGAGAGAGAGAGAGAGAGAGAGAGAGAGAGAGAGAGCGAGAGAGAGAGAGAGAGGACAGGTGTGTGTAGCTACCTGCATGCTGCGTCCGCGTGTCTCTCTCTACAAAAAAAAAAAAAAAAAAAATACTTCAAAAACAGCGATTTTATCACCTCGTTGCTGGGGAAGATAATGTAGCGATCTAGTATCTATCTTTTATTTTATCAATAAAAATCGCGGGGAAGCGTTGGAAGTTTATGTGTGTGTGCAGCACAATCTGCGATCTCTCTCTCTCTCTCTGTGTGTGTGTGTGCGAGCGAGTGATGTGTGTTGGTTAGTGTGCATCGATTAAAGCAGCGCATTAATATGGAACGGTGATTAAACTGACTTGGAACTACCTGTGCATTAACCTGTGCAACTTCAGGAAAGGAAAGGTGTAGTTTTAGAGGGAAGAAAGAGAACTGGTCTTAGTACATTTTCTAAGCCGGTCTTGTAGAGCAATCACACCTATTAGACTGAAGGAGACGGGGTTGACTGCTCACACACACACACATTCACACACACGCTGTAGACCGTAAGTGTTCTGAAATGAGAAGTCTTCACGATGATATGGTTTAAATGAGATTATCTTCCCCACACAGCCATTGTGCAAACCCAGACTGAGGGAGAGCGGCTCTTTATGACAGCGAAGGCATGATCAGGGGGGTTCTGGATTTCCATCCATGCTGATAGAGCCAAAGCAGATTCTTTTACATTCATAAGATTCATAAGCGTTATGCTTCCAAAGACCTCATCTGCATTATCAGCAGGTGCTATAAAATGAAGGAAGACAGCAATGTTGTCATCAGTATGTTTGAATTATTCATGTGCAATTAAGCGGTGGCAAATATAATATCACAATGAGTTATTGCTCATTAAAGTGTGAGATAAAATGCTCAAAATAAATAAATAACCTTAGTGAGTCGTTTATTGTCTGACGTTTAAGGCAGTTTGTCACTCTATGTAGTTGAGCTTTTACATTAAGGTATGAAGACGCTCTAGGTCGACCCTTGACTCAAATGCACTGTGATTTGTGACTTATAAGAGAGACATTACACGCATGATGTCATCCATAGAGAGTAAAGCAAATCCCCTGCTACACTGTTGATCCCTTGTTATACAGTATTCCCTGTTATACACACTGCAGTGTTTGCAATTACATTGTTTTTCCCATGGGCCTGCTCATTCACACATATTTTAATTAAGTTAATTTGGCCTGTTTAGAGGGAGAAAGTAGACTTCAGTATGTTTACTGTTTCAGTAACTCATATTTTCTGATCTGAGAACTATTAGAAATTTTAGATAACCTATTATCTAACATACAACTAAAATAGCTTGAAAATTAGCTCGTTTTAAATGTCATTTTAAAACTTGCCATTTTAAAATTTTAAAATGTGATTTTGGCCTGTCCAATTAGAAGTCTTGACCTTGTCTAATTTAAAAAATAACAACAAATTTTGATAAAAAAAACTATATATATATATATATATATATATATATATATATATATATATATATACATACACATATGTATGTATATATATATATATATATATATATATATTTGTATATATTTATAAAAATTTATGAAATATTTATTTGCCTATTAAATTTTATATTTATTTAACGTCAAATAGTTCTGCAAAAAAATGAAAATTTTGTCATCATTTACTCATGGTCAAGTTCTTCCAGACCTGTACGAGCTTCTTTCTTGTGTTGAGAACAAAAGAAGATATTTTAAAGAATGTTGGTAGCCATTGACTTCCATAGTATTTTTTCCATACTATGGAAGTCAATGGCTCCAGTCAAATATTTGGTTACCAACATTCTTCAAAATAATCTACTTTTGTACTCAACAGAAGAAAGAAACTCATACATGTTTGGAACAACTTGAGGATGAGTAAATGATGACTATCCCTTTAACAATTTTTAACATTAATTAAATTTTATTATATTTAATTTGATGTTTAGCAAATTATTATATTTTTGTAAGTCTCTTTACCACAATGATGTGAATATCAGTTTTTTTATATGATCAAAATTATAGGAGTTTTTTTTTTTTTTTTAATTAGAGAAGGTCAAGACTTCTAAATGAACTGGCCAAAATTACATTTTAAAAAACAAGAGAATTTTAGTTTTTGCCTAAACTATCCCTTTCTCCTGGTACGAAATCTGGATCCCAACAGGAAGTCGGTTATTTTGAATTTTCTCTGCAAATTTTGTGTCATTTTTGCCATTTTCAGGTGTCATACTTTAACAAACTCCTCCTACAGATTAATTCAGATGAACACCAAATTTGGTCAGTCTAATCTAAAGGCCTTTGCGATGTTAAATTGCGAAGAACTAGAGTTTTCGTTGAAGGGCGTGTCTGTGGCGGCCTGACAAATTGTTAATACTGCTTTAAACAATATTATATTTAATAATTATATAATTAATAACACTTTTAATAAACTTCTTAAATTTTATTTGTTTTTTTATTTAATATTGAAATCACATAAATTAGGGTATAGTAAGTCAAGTCAAGTCAAGTCGAGCTTTATTGTCATACTGCTACATGTGTGGACATATAGTGGAACTAAATGTTGTGTCTCGCAGGACCACGGTGCTACATACCAGTTAAACATACATATAAATATACAACAATACAAGTATAAGAAAAACAATAGAGCTATACAACAGTTAACCATCTGACTATACATATACTATAAATCCTATAACTAGTTGACTACCCATACACAGACTGAGACTGTACAAAAACGTTACATAAATACTGTACATGAAATTGTGCAAAAAAAGATATTTTGTACATTAAATAGTTGTGCAGAAGAGATATTTTGGGGGAAGCAGCGCATAGTGCAAAATGATTTTGTAGTGCAATGCACAAGTAAACATATATTACCCTATTGAGTCTTTGTAGCAGGGAGTGTTTATAGAAAGTGTCTAGTGTACATATAGTGGGATAAGTGTGTTACTACAGGTGGTTTGTATAGCCCACTCACCTGTACAGGATTGCACAACCTCAAACATCATATAAGATGAATATAAAATAAAATAGCTCATATAAAATTTAATTTTACTTCCTGAGGTTGACAATCATCTTCTGAAGGTTAAGTACCTCCTAAAAAATAACTTTCACATTTTCCAAGTGTTTCAAGCTCTGTGTTTGTACCATATTCATGGAAAGTGCCTATTAGTCTAACGTCTGACTGCTAATTCCAGACATGAGAATGTTCATATTTCGTGTTGGAATGCTGGATCTGTGTTGCCACAATCCAAAGGTCAAGCAGCAGCTGTGACATGCTGCCCGCTTGCTTTTCATCAAAGAATCCTTCTGGAGGGAAGTCAGTCAAACGCAGGCAATAGGAGTCAACCTTGTGCAGTCAGCCCAGCATGTCTGATATATGGTAATGTATGTACATTTAAAGTACAGGAAGCTGACATTAATTAACGCATTATGTGCACACAAAGGTGCTTTGTTGTACTGAGAGACGTGTTGACGACCCACTGTAAAATAATTGAAAGTCTAGGCTTAAAAAGGGTCATGAAACCCTAAAACACATTTTATTGAGATGTTAAAATATATGAACAGGTTGCACATCAGTGAAAACAACAATAGCACTCATTATGTCTATTATTAAGTAAAAAGTGTTTTTTTTTTTTTTTCATTTTTTGGAGCAATTTCTTTCTTCCGGTTCAAAAAGAAAAGTTGAGTCTACGTCACGAAAAGTGACGTATATGCGTTAATCTAGAGTGGTGATTGGCTGCCGTGGCCAATGAGTACGCGTCTACGTCATCAGTTTTCTGAGCTTTTCTCAGTATTATTCATGAGAATGAACTCTTATGATCCAATCACTGCGCTGTATTATGCATGAGGTCGTCTTACAGCGGAGAATTCAAATCTCATCGCTGTCACTTTACTTCTGTAAACATGAAGATAACAATATTTAATATGTAACAACACGTGGAGCGCGCATGAGAGAGCGGTTTCTGCGCGGAACGCCGCGATGGGTTTAACAACACTCACTGCGCGGATCATAGTTCACATCCAGACCGGAGCAAGCGTGTTTCAAGCGTTTGTGAGAATATTTCATGTTCTCTCGGGCTCCAAACAGGAACCAGCACCGTGTGCACACACATATCATGTCTTCTTCAAATGAAATATGCGCGAATAAGGCGCTGATACAGCGGTACGTCTGATCATGAACGCGATGACGCGACGGATTATTGTGATACACAGCAAACAATGTTATAGACCGAAAATCCAAAGAAGAGTAAATAAAAAGTAACTATGCCTTTATTCTTTCGGTTTTAAATATATTTTAATATTCATCTGTCTGTATAGTGAGTGCGTTGTAGGCCTGTGTTGTGTCCCCTCTTCCCTCCCTCTACTACACTCCCACTTTTCCACAGTTTTACACGCCCATTTCTGGAGTCTGTTTCAGATCTAAGGTGTGAAAGACCAGTGTTGAAATAAGGGGGTTTCATAGCCCTTTAATAACTGCAGTGTGAAGCCATTGATCAAGCACTCGAGAGTAATGGGAGTGTAAGAGAAACTCCCTGAGGACAAAAAGACAGAGCATAAAGACATCTGTCCACATATCTCGAGGACATACAGTCTGTGCTAACTGTACACAGCAAACAAATGTATGTAGATAGACAATGAAAAACAACTGACAAAGAAAGCAAGAGCAAAGGAAGGAGGAAAAGAATGAATGTGAATGAATAGATGGATGGACGGATGAATGGATAGATGAGGAAGTTGATGATTATAGATAGATAGATAGATAGATAGATAGATAGATAGATAGATAGATAGGCTGATGGTTATAGGTTATAGATAGAATGAAGGTTGTATATACAGTATATACGTATGGATGACAAGGTTAAGGTATAGCTCTATCTATCTATCTATCTATCTATCTATCAATCTATCTATCTATCTATCTATCATCATCATCATCAACCTCCTCATCTATCTATCTATCTATCTATCTATCTATCTATCTATCTATCTATCTATCTATCAATCTATCTATCCATTCGTCCACCCATCTATCCTATATATACCATCCTAAATATACGTATATAACCATCAATCTATCTATAACATCAGTCTACTCATCTATCTATCTATCTATCTATCTATCTATCTATCTATCTATCTATCTATCTATCTATCATCATCATCAATCTCCTCATCCATCATCCGTCTGCTCGTCCATCCATCCATCCTATGTATACCATCCTATATAGATAACCATCAATCAATCAATCAATCAATCAATCAATCAATCAATCAATCAATCTATCTATCTATCTATCTATCTATCTATCTATCTATCTATCTATCTATCTATCAATCTCCTCATCTATCATCCGTCTGTTCGTCCATCCATCCATCCTATGTATACCATCCTATATAGATAACCATCAATCAATCAATCAATCAATCTATCTATCTATCTATCTATCTATCTATCTATCTATCTATCTATCTATCTATCTATCTATCTATCAATCTCCTCATCTATCATCTGTCTGTATGTCCATCCATCCATCCTATGTATACCATCCTATATATAACCATCAATCTACCTATAACATCAACCTACTCATCTATCTATCTATCTATCTATCTATCTATCTATCTATCTATCTATCTATCTATCTATCTATCTATCTATCTATCTATCTATCTATCTATCATCATCATCATCATCATCAATCTCCTCATCTATCATCCGTCTGTTCGTCCATCCTATGTATACCATCCTAGATACAGTATCTCACAAAAGTGAGTACACCCCTCACATTTCAGCAACTATTTTATTATACCTTCTTAAGGGACAATACTATAAAAACGAAACTTGGATATATTTTAGAGTAGTCAATGTACAACATGTATAGCAGTGTAGATTTACTGTGCTCTGAAAATAACTCAACACACAGCCATTAATGTCAAAGTAGCTGGCAACAAAAGTGAGTACACCCTAAGTGAACATTTCAAAACTGTGTCCAAAGTGTCAATATTTTGTGTGAGCACCACTGTTTTCTAGCATTGCTTTAATCCTCCTGGGCTTGGAATTCACCAGAGCTGCACAGGTTGTTGCTGGGATCCTCTTCCACTCCTCCATAATAACGTCACGGAGCTGCTGGATGTTAGACACATGACGCTTCTCCACCTTCCACTTGAGGATGCCCCACATGTGGTTAATAGGGTTCAGGTCTGGAGACATACTTGGCCACTCCATCACCTTCACCTTCAGCTTCATCAGCAATGCAGTTGTCATCTTGGCCGTGTGTTTGGGGTCATTATCATGTTGGAAAACCCAGTTTCTGAAGGGAGGGCATCATCTTCTGCTTCAGAATGTCACAGTACATGTTGGCATCCATGTTTCCCTCAATGAACCGCAGCTCCCCAGTACCAGCAGCACTCATGCAGCCCCAGACCATGATGCTACCACCACCATGCTTGACTGTAGACAAGACACTTTTCTTGGTACTCCTCACCAGGCCGTCACCACACATGCTGGACACCATCTGAGTCAAACAAGTTTATCTTAGTCTCATCAGACCACAGGACATGGTTCCAGTAATTCATGCTCTTCAGGTTGTCTTCAGCAAACTGTTTGCAGGATTTCTTGTGAGCCAGCTTCAGAAGAGGCTTCCTTCTGGGACGACGGCCATGCAAACCGACTTGTTGCAGTGTGTGGCGTATGGTCTGAGCACTGACAAGCTGACCTTTCACTTCTGCAACCTCTAAAGCAATGCTGGCAGCACACATGGGTATGTTTTTTGAAGCCAGCTTCTGCACCTGACACAGCACGAGGACTCAACTTCTTTGATCGACCCTTGCGAGGCCTGTTCCGAGTGGAACCCGTCTTGGAAAACCTCTGTATGACACTGACCACTGTACTGTCACTCAGTTTCAGGGTGTTACTGATCTTCTTATAGCCTAGGCCATCTTTGTGGAGAGCAACAATTCTAATTCTCAAATCCTCAGAGAGTTCTTTGCCATGAGGCGCCATGTTGAACATCCAATGGTCAGTATGAGAGAATTGTACTCAAAGCACCAATTTTTAGCTGCTCTGATACAAGATACACAAATTTGTATAGTCCTGTCAAGCAGACAAGAACATGAACACGATGAATAGGACATGTGGCGTTGCATGGTTAAACGACGTATAGCTGTTATCACTTAGGGTGTACTCACTTTTGTTGCCAGCTATTTTGACAATAAAGGCTGTATGTTGAGTTATTTTTTCAGAGCACAATAAATCTACACTGCTATACATGTTGCACACTGACTACTCTAAAATATATCCAAGTTTCATTTTTATAGTTGTCCCTTGAGAAGATATAATAAAATAGTTGCTGAAATGTGAGGGGTGTACTCACTTTTGTGAGATACTGTATATAAAACCATCAATCTATAACTATCCATCTATTTATGTTTATCTATCCATCTATCTATCTGTCTGTCTATCTATCTATCTATCTATCTATCTATCTATCTATCATCATGTCTCCTCATCTATCATCAGTCCATTCGTCCATCCATCCTATATATACCAGCCTATATTTATATAACCATCAATCTATCTATAGCATCAATTCTCATTCAATTCTTCACATCAATTCTTTTCCTCTTTCCTTTGCTCTTTCTTTCCTTGTCAGTTTTTTTCATTGTCTATCTGTCCTGAATCATCAAACCATCCATGTGTCCATCCATTTACCTATCCTATATCTATAGCCATCAACCTGATCATCCATCCATCCATTCATCTATCTGCACTTTATATTTTCTACAAATTACACTGCACAAAATAATAATTTATGTACAACAGCCATTATTATATTGCTGTTTTGTAAGACAGAAGTGGATATCAGCTAAACATAACAACTGCAAGAGATCCGTCAATCAAATATGGAGATGACTGAGATGTATGTATGATATGGCAGAGATGTGGCATTTATGTAAGCATGTTTTCATGCTGCTAAAAGCCATTTAGTGACCTCATTGAAGGGCAGATGCACATAATCTCCATTTCAGATGAGAGAAAATCATAAATGTGAAAAAAGGGGTTGTCAGTGGGGGTCTGGCAAAATGTAACCACACACACACAGAGACACACACCTGAGGGCAGGTGATCATCTTCCTCTCCATGAAGCACCACATCCACGAGAGATCAGGTTGTCATGGTAACTGACCTACAAGCTGATTAAGGGAGCTCTGATAGAGAGAGTGTGAGTGTATGGTGGTGAAAATGAGACATTACGCTCAGACAAAGAACGACATCAAACACGTCTTCTGCTTTTTTAAATGGCTGAAAATTGCAGCTGAATTTCAATCACAGATCATCAGTTCACACCTTGAACGGCTAGCCAGCAAACCTGATGAGATATTTAAAGGAAGGAAAATCATATTCAGCATGTAACTCAAGGTTATAGTCACTTCAGCTGGACTGGTCTGACTATTTTATTTTATTTTTTTTGCATGTGCCTCTCAGCTGAACAGGTGATGTAACAACTGTTATTGTTAGTTCAAGTCTAGCTTACATCAATGAATTTGATCAGTTTTTCAAAATATATGCATATGGTCCAATGCATTTTGTCTTAACAGCCTGAATAAATACAAATTTTATATATAAAACAATTAGATGTTAAAAATGTTATTGTGTAAAAAGCTTTAAAATCTTATTGTTTGAATAGAAAATATATAACTATATATAAAATATATAGAGGTTGAAACCTCAAAAAAATCACACATTATGTAACCTCTACAAATTTATCACGGAACTTTTCACTTACTAACAGAATAATATAGAAATTTCCTCAATCAGTCCTTTGTTCAAATCACTCCTTGCTATGAAGCGCCATCTGCTGTTAGAAAAAGGACTATACTCGCTCAGAGGAGTTGGTTTGGAAACTGAAATGCAGTACATTAAAAGTTAAACAGATAGTTTATGAGCTCATTTTATATTTTTATTGAAATAAGACAGGAAGGAGAGACAGGGATATAAAAAATGAGAGAGAGGGAGTTTGTCTGTCACTACTCACTACATTCACACCCTACTCTTGATATGTCCATTCATATCTGACAGGTAGCAATTTATCTGTCAAGTTAAGCTCTATGAGCTACGCTTACTGTATTCACTCGGACGACAACTTCCAGCCTCCACGTTGAGCAACATGATTACATGGTAGTGAAGGAGAGGGGGTGACCTCATTAACCTCATTAGCCTGATATCACGCTATACTCTTAACAGAATTTCTGCAGGTTTTATGAAGGTAAATTTAAGATTTAAGACCTTTTTAAGACCAAGAAAAAAATAAAAAATTAAGGAATAAATTGAAGAGAACACAATACGTCAATATATCATCTAAATGTACGTCTAACACCTCAGAGTTTGAAAATACAATCTCCATTACTTTTTAATTCATTATAAAAAAATTATAAATAATAAAAAAAAATAAAAAAAAAGTCTTGTTCTTGTTTTCCGGTGCAAATGTCTAAAGATTCTTAAATCAAGACCCATTTACTTGAGAAGCAAAATTACGTAAGATAAATTAATCAAAATGAAGTGAGTTTATGATTATAACAAGAACAAATATCTTCCAATGGGCTCAGAAAAATCAACTTAATTCAAAGGGAAAGCTAATTTTCCCCTTATTTGTGGTTGTTTTTTAGGCATAACGTCACTTAATTTTGTTCAGTTTCTCAGAAAACAATACTTAAATTCTTCATTTTGTATCTCAAGTAAATGTATCTTTATTTAAGGATGTTTACTGTAGATATTTGTATTTTAAAACAAAAATACAGTGGAAGATATTCATATTTTGCAATTTATGCAACATTTAATAACGTTATCTGCTCTGATTTTAAGGCCTGTGGGAGGTTGAATTGAAAACCCTGTTTTTAGGGGAATCATATTTTCAATTCAATAGATCTTACTGTTTATTTCAGTACAGTATATCACAGAGAAATACTTACCTTAAAAGACCTGTTGTTATCTCTAGCGCTGGAAAATATCAGAGGACAGATTCCCCTGAGTTTAAATTCAATAAGCTGCCCCTGAAAAACAAGACACACTCCCAGCTCACATTATCATTTTAAATGTACAACAAGGTACTTACATTCATTCCTCCACAAATTAAGCTGCATTATCCTAAAGCATCATTTAACATGCTCGGTTACACAGAATGACCCATACATTTAGATTAGTATGAGGCTGTTATGGGTTTTTCAATGACATGATTATATCCTTGTCAGGACACAGAGAGTCTGGGTAAATACAGTCTGGGGTAGATGGGGATTAGACAACTGATCACTATCCTATGTGTGTAGATGTGAATGTCCCAGTGTCATTACTAACGGGATATGGTTGCATCAAAATTTTGAATTAAAATGCAGAAGTTTTTGCATGACATGTTGCCTTTTTGCAAAATAAGATCCGAAGATTTCTACATTAATTAAAATGTTTAACATTGTAAAATACAGTGGGATCCAATTATCAGCATGAACAGAGGATTTTAAAATTCTGTTTTCTGGGTTTAAATTTGATTTCCAGTCTCATATATTCAATATAGTCTCAGACTTTTGGACCCCACTGTATAGCTTCACGGAAGAAAATGTCAGAATTGATATCCAATTCTCCTGTAACACAGAGGTCATGTCTAGAGGTCAGGTCAAGCATTTAAAGGGATATTCCTGTTTCAATACAAGTCAAGCTAAAAAAAAAAAAAAAAAAAAAATCCACAATTAATAATAAAAAACAACAACTGTGTTACATTAAAATAGTCACTATTTCAATAGTACAGCCAGAGCATGTATACAAAATTAATGCCAACTTGATTTAAGTGTATAAAAACAAAGTCTACTAACCTTTTCTCAAATAATAATAAAATAATTATGTGCTTCAAAAAAAAATTTATAAATAAAATAATAATAATAATAATAATAATATATTAAGTCATGACCTCTAGACATGACTTAACTTGTACTGAATCCGTTTAATCACTGTGAAATGAATACATTTTTTTTTTTTTTTACAGTACTTATGAAAGCAGTAACTATCACAAACACCTACATTGAGCAACAGCAAAGTGACTGTTCCAAGACAACCTGAAAAAGAGTGAAAAAAGATGATATCCCATAAGGGCAAAATCTATTTTGAAGGGTTGGATAGCATGCTGTGTTACCATCATATATGTTCAAATTCAGAGCAGACAGACATGAGTGGGGGTGTTCAGATTGGCTGGACTTTGATTTTCTAACGTAGACATGGCCCTCAGAGGCAGGTTATCTATAGGCGGTAGGGATGGGCATTTCAAGCAAAAATAATATTAAAAAATCGCTATTATTCGATTATTATTCGAAAATCGCACTCCTCCCCCGCATCCACACACAAATACCATAAACAGAGAGAGAGGGAGAGAGACGGGATCCACGCTTTCAATCTGTATGATAAACTGTTTAATTCAGAAGATAGGCTACCTTAACTCAAGCCATATAATGATTGTTACGTGCTGAAACATATTAATATAATAAACACAATCGAATGACGGCACTTATTAACATAACAGATTAGCATAAATCAACTGCTCATAAGGCTAGAACATTTCCATTTCAAAAATGGAATCGCTAAAGGAAATAAATACGAGATGGGAGGAAAAATATACTTCAGTATCTTCTGTCGCAATTATATCGTTGGGTAATTATACTGTATATTAACTGCGGGCATTGGGGAGCCGTTATTAATATGCGGGGCATTGAAATCGCTTTTGAACGCACGCTTGTTTTTTACTTTCACTTTCGAGATTCGCGATCACGTGGCACTCGGCAGTACTTACCACACATTTTACTAGATTAGATGTTTGTCAGCAGTGCTCAGGATCTGCAAATCATTCGCCAATCGCCATCGACTTATCAGTCATCTCCTCTTACTCTGTTTATGTGGTAAGTGAACATTTAAGTACTGTAATGTAACAGGCTCCCGCTAGCAAGGCTAACCATGTCCCTTTAGTGGCTCCGTAGAACGCGTTATTCGTTTCCGAATACAGATTCAGCACACCTCTAACTCAGTCGGGGGTGTTTGCGGTCCACTCCGCACAGAAGTCTTATTTGACATCGTCCCAAGTTACTGTAACCATTATAGACACGCAAGTCTTTTTTTATGCCATTCAGGTCTACAGTGTGTGCGTGAGACAATGTGTTCTTCTGTTGTCTTTGACAGCTTTTAGGTGAATTATTGGCAGCGCCACCCTCGGCTTACATGAACGCGCCACCACCGCATCAGCACTGAAAACTTTAGACAATAATCGCACAATCTATTCGATATTCTATAATTAAATCGAATATTCGAAAACCGTGACCCATCCCTAATAGGCGGGGAGGAAAAAGGTATATATTACGATTCAAAAGTTAAAGCAGTGTGACTCAGCCAGTTCAGCAAAATAATCCAGCTGATGTTTCTATAATGGAAAAAAGAAACAGATAACAATCACTGGAATGAGGGCACCTTGAGGCATTATCAACCAACCAGAACATTAACAACAAACCTGAATGCAGGTGAGTTACAGGGTTGCTTTCACCAACATCAAAGAGCCTCTCAGTGTTCATTCACTTTCATTATAAGGAAAAGAGATTCAAGGGAATGGTGATTGAGACGTTATGTCATTGTGATTAACACCTCTTTTTTTCCCCAAAGAAATAAAGTAAGTAATGTGGGTTTGGAACAACATGGGGGTGAGTAAATGAATTTATTTTTTGGTGAACTCGAGTTCATCGACTAAATTGGACTTTTATTTTGAAAGCAAGAGAGAGCCTTATTGAGGACTTTTATTTTGCTTTCCAGCAGAGCCACAGGTTCCTTTAGTAGGTCAGGCCAGACTGCTCCCGGAACAATGTCAGGCTGAAACGAAACTCCTTTAGCTGATGAGCTGTTTTGATTGTTATCTCGTTTAGTTATTCTGTTTTGATCGTTCAAACACCACCATAGCCTGTAGAATGGAGATCGGTGCTTTATCATGAAACTCCGCGCGCAGTATGACAGGTATTTATTTATTTATTAAGACCTTTACTCTAAGAGTAATTTCAGTGCTTCCATAAAACATCCAGAACCTTAGATTAAACCATTAGAGATTAAATATTATTCCTAATTTAATGCAGTTATAGCTAGCGAGTATGTTCTGTCTGGTCTAACACCGAAGTTTAGATCAGTTCATATATGTGTTACATTATGCACTTGAATAATCATGTAAACAAATGTGTAACTAAGGATTATCACACGAGCAAGACTGCTGTTGTTTCAAAAAGTCAAGGATTTCCATTTTGGGTGAGCCATAAAAAGATGGGAGTAGCCAAATTTTACAGTGTAGTAGTGATGAGATTATGTACAGTACGATGATTTTTGCGCTATAAAACACGGCGAGAAATGAAACGTTAGCGCAATAACGTAGCCAAACGTGATTGGTCAAAACGTCATTAAAATTGTGTGTGTTTGTGTGTATATAGATAGATAGATAGATAGATAGATAGATAGATAGATAGATAGATAGATATAGTCTTTTGAGGTCGGAATCATGTTTATGTAAAATTTTGGGTGGCAACTTGTTCGGAATATAATAGGCACGAGGCAGGTGTTGATATTCACAACAGCATGAATATAATGGTGACATTTATTTTATAAAACAGTTCTATATGAAGTAATTAAATTAAGTAACTTACGTTTAAGACAATGTAAAAAATGTCAGTTTGTGTGTTTCTTCTGACCCAACAAATTGGTTGCGAAGGCCGACGCATCGAGCTTTGCGTGTCGACAAGCAAAGCGCGGATTGGCTCACTGGAGCGACAGCAAGTTCCCGTCCCCACCCACAAAACCCCCTTTTTTACAGTTCCACTCCGGGTTTTTAATTTCACACTCCCCGCTTGCTAGTGAGAGAAACCCCCTTCGAGCGGGCGAAGGCTAGAAGAGATACGTATGGCGCTACTGGGCATGCGCACATCAATACAGCGTAATTTTTGTCACACTGTAAAACATTAGGCTTGTTTGAGATGAGCAAAATCTGCGCAGATCCGATCACCGCGAGATGCATGCTGGTTAGAAAAGTGTCCGTCCGCCTTGCTCTGATGTCATGATGACGTGTGCCAAAAAAAACTCTCGCGACGGCGAGGCGGTTGTGTCGGATTGAGCAGTCGCGCGCAGTTTCCAGAGATTTTCTTACTATAGGGAGATGAGAGGGTCTGTGTTACTTACTATTGGAGAAACTTGGATCACGTGTGCCGTAATAACCAATCACATTACAGCCTTGAGGTCACTGAATTTCAGTGCGACACTCAATCGCAGTTTACGGGTGCCGTAGGAATGAATGAGAATTGCCGTAAACTGAATCCCACCTGTCGCAAAAAGTCGGTGACTTCTCTAATAAAACAGCATTTTGTTTGTGGTAAACTCTAAAAATAGTTCAATCCAAAAGTTTTGTTTAGTGTGAAACATGTTGAAGATTAGCAGATAGGCTGTCGATTTATTAAATGATAAGCCGTTACATCTAAAAAGCTGTTTATTCAGCGTAGTGAAGCCTCTCCTCCATTGACATCCATTCAAAAAAAATAATAAGTAAAATAAACGGCCTCTGGTCTCCTTTCCCATGTACTGGCAGACATGAAGCGTTAGCTTTAGCCGTTACGCTTTTTCGGCTAATGGTTGCAGGCTTGCCTTCTAGTGGCTTTGCAGTTGCTCTCCACAGACTGCGCTGACCAAAAGCATGATGGGAAACGACTGACTGACGACACAGCTTAATGCTCATTGGTTCAGACAACCGTGATGTTGCATTCTCTACTAAAATGTTTTATTTATTGTTTTAATCTTATTTCATGTGATTATGTATTTGAATTATGCATGATTATTCCCAAACACTATGACAGTGCGATCTCTGTGTGAGATATGTGATAGTTGTCATATTTTTATAAAAATCAAAAATACACGTTTGTATTAAAGTAAAAATGGATGATAAATACGCCTTTCGTATGGAATTAAATAGCAAGCACTTTGAGTATCTGTTCATCTTATTTATTTTCATATAAAAACAACAGAGCTGGGGCCTGTACCATGATGGTAGATGAACAAATTCAGAGTTACAGGATTAGTTTTGAGTTGACAAAACCAAACCACTCCAATCTGGCTTTATTGGTACCGTGAAGCTGATCATCAACTTTGTCAACTCAGGCTTGATCCTGAGTTAATGGAGCGCGTGCACGTGAATTTGTGACATCAGCGGCAAACAGCCAATCACAACACAGAGCAAGTGTGATTCACTTCTCGCGAGAGAGCCAGCGAGATTCAAAACTCTTTTGTTAAAGGTTAAGAGATTAAAGAATATGAGAAATTTAAACGCATTTCCACTGAAGTACTTGTCCATGAAAGAGGACAAATAAAGGAAATTATCTTGCTCTATCAGTGCAGTCACAAGTGAAACTTGTGAAGTTAGTTTATATAGTTGATAATATATAGCAATAGAGACTCGAACATATAAGGTCACATGTAGCCATTTTAAAGTGTTATCTATTGATTCTACCACTTATTTATATTACATATGATCTGTATATATTAATATTCATTTAAAATAAATGTTTTATAATAATTGTTAAACTAAGTGCTTGTGTGTAATGGAGCAATAATAATATAAATCATATTATAATTATATAAATCATATGTAAATTGTAATTATCATTAAAGCCAGACAATTTTGTTGTATGTATATATATATATATATATATATATATATATATATATATATATATATATATATATATATATATATATATATATAATTATTTTTTTTATTTTTTTTTTAATTAGCTTTAATTTGTAGGAAGAGAGACTGGAGGAGTGACTCTTTTTTTGTGTCAGACATGTGTGACTTTGCTCATATCTGATTGGTCCAATTTCAGTTTGAGATCTCTAACCCAGAACATAACCTGCCCTGGAGGTTTAGCTGTGCAGTGTAAGTTACTATGGCAATAAACGCAGCTAAAAGCCAAGCCACTTTCATGGTACCTAAAACCCAGGATTGGTGCAAACTAAACTGAAACTTACTTGGCTAGCCAGCTAATCTGGCTTCATGGTACAGGTCCCTGGGGCCTGTACTATGAAGGTGGTTTAGCTGGCTAGCCTGGTAAGTTTCAGTTTAGTTTGCGTTCATTGCCATAGTAACTTACACTGCACAGCTAACCTGCTCCGGGGCAGGTTATGTTCTGGGTTAGAGATCTCAAACTGAAATTGGACCAATTTGGACCACTTCGAGAGGTCAGAACTGTCTGTCTTGACTGTGTTTATTTCACTCCTCTCACTGCAGCCGCCTGCTCTCGCCTACATTTCAGGCGAGGCGCATCTCAAACAAGCCTAATAATTACTATTTTTGCAAGGGGTAAGGGGTAGGTTTAGGGTTGGGGTAGGTGTAGACATTAATAAAACACAATCTAATAGGTGGAAAATTAAATGTCATTGTGAGTTTCCGGTCGGAGACGTATCCCTTCTACCCACAACCCTCCGAGTGATCATAGCTTGAAAAAATGTATTAATAATAAAACACTTTTATATTTACATGGAGTTTGCCCGTTTCATGTCTGTCTTCTGATGCACTGATTTGGTTTATTTTTCAACAGAAGAACATACAGCGAGTCCAGAAGAGCGTTTAAACTGAGGGATTCACCTGATCCGATGCAAACCGATCCGAGCCCGCAGGAAGGGAACGGGCTGTCATTAACCCTGCAGCCGGAGCTGCTCGCCCGAATGCCCGGGGCTGGAGGTTCCAGCAGGCCGGAAACAGACGAGGACGTCCGGGTTCATATCAGCAGCTCATCGGGGTCGACGAATGGACGTGGCGCGACCT